>OX155951.1:8053405-8653405 GCA_944548615.1 Micropterix aruncella
AAAGGACTGGGGACGTGCGAGAGGTAGGGAAACCTCTCGAGAGGACCTGGGTATGGCGCCCGCTCGTCCTTAGGACGGGACTCTATGACATTGCCTAAGATAGCAATATTACCCAGGCCCCCTCGAGACGCAGGAAGAAGAACGCGCGTCCCGAGAACTTGTCGCCGGACTCCACTAGGGTCGCATCACCTCATCAAGGTGAGGAGCCCGGACCACTGCATAAATTGTCGCCTCAACGCGGGGCTAAGCTTTTCTTGTTAAAAAATATTTTTTTTAAAACATACAAATTTTTCTTAAATATAGTAATTTTTGAAACATCTCAAATATAAGACCACTAATAGGTCGCGCCAATAAAATGGCGCCGCAACTCGGGGCTAAAATTTTTTTTAAATATATTTTTTCAGAAATATTTTATAATCTCTAAATACGGTATCAAGTATATTCGCGTTGGTCGCAATTTTGTGCGGTAGCACAGAAATTGGCTTCCCAACATGGGGCAAAAATTTTTTTAAAAAAAAAGATATATTTTTCCTAATTTTTCCTATTTTTCTATAAAACCTAGCTCTTTCTAAAAAGTAAAAAAAATTTTCGGTCCAGTATTATTTTTCATAATATCAGAATTCTGTAAAACAAAGTGTACCTCAAATATAAAATCTACCCAGTAAAATATAAAATCATACCCAGTAAAATACATTCCGGCGGTTCCATACGGAAACCAGTATTTCTTATATGCAATACGTCTAAACATTATTTCCAAAACAGTATAGGTACCTCGCTGGATGGAACAAAATAATTATAAAATAATCATATGTATTAAAAATTTTTATAGTGCTATTGCCAAAATAGGGATTTTTTTTTTATATATAATACGGCAAAAGTACACAGTTGAAAATAAAATGTTATAACCCTATTATACAAAATAAATTAATGTAACAATATTTTCATATGCCTAACAATAATCGTGTTCTGTGCAACAAATAAAATGTCAATATAAGTGCGATTAAAATAAAACTCGCAGTGGAGAAAGTGGCCGAGCGCCCGAATAAAAATAAACCGGTTCCGAGATAACGAAATCGAAGACGGACAGGGCACGGCGCGGTATTAGGCGCACACAGCGAAGTTCTACCGTCAAACGATTCATCGAATATTACCGTTTGGGTTAGCGACAACGAAATAATCAAATTGCAGGAATGCGAGCGTACAACGAGTAGGTACATACCGGCAACCGCGGAAAATAAAATACGGCGCTCCGGCCAATAACACCGTCATGTATGCACGCGTAGGACATAGAATGATAAATAAAAAGTAGATATGCCGCACTTTGATGTAAAATAAATCAATAAATAATATTAGTAAGAGTATAGGGGCAAATAATAAAGGAACAGTGTATAAGAATATTACTTAACAACAAATAATAAGTTGCTATAAAAATAAAATATTAGAATAAAGTCTTTTCGGAAATTAATCTTGTTAGATAAGGGGGACATAAACATTTTAAAATTAGTTGGGAAAATTAAGACTTAAGGGGCCTTACAACATTTAATTTTTTCAAGTTTTAATTTATTTAAGAATTAAGGATTTAGGAAATGCTTAGAAGTTTGGAATACTGAAAATAAGGATGAAGGTGTTGTAATAAATTTGTTTCTTGTACATTTATTTTTAATATTGTGTATTTGGGACTTAGACGTTTGGACTTATGTAATTTTTCACAGGTGTCTACATTTCGATTTTTTTAAAAAAAAAAATTTTTTTTGACTTTCACATACTCATTGCTTAATTTAACTGTGCCAAAGTAAGATATTTGTATTAGGGCCATAAAGGTGTTTCGCTTTTCTTCGGAATAAATGGACAGAGAAGAGAGGAGACGAAGACGATCAGTTAGCCGAAGACGGATGATAGAAGGAAACATGGCCGCTCACAGCTCAAGGGAGGATCTCACACCGAAAAACTTAGCAGAGGAATTAAAAGAAGCCGAAACTCAATATCATTTAGAAAAACCGGAAGAAAACTCGGATGCAGACTCAGAGACAAGTTACATGCAGCCAGATAGCGCCAAGAAAACTAAATCACTTTCACCGAAACAAAAAATAAAGCCGTCTTTGTACAAATGGGGGATAAGATTTGGAGGGGACACGTCAGTTCTAGAATTTATCGAGGATATCGAAGATAGAAGGTTGTCGAGGGGAGTTTCGAACGACGAAATCGTGGGAGGATTCACCGACCTATTGGGGGGTCCAGCCCTTAAATGGTATAGGACAATACGGGCAAACATTAAGACTTGGAAAGACCTAAAGGAAGCCTTAATATACAAGTATGAAGATCTCAACCATAGGACGAAACTAGATATCACCATTAGGACGCATAAACAATCGTCACACGAGACGATGGATGATTATGTCACCACAATCCGTACGTGGAACGAAAAACTAAAGGATAAGATGTCGGAAGACACTTTATTAGAAATAATAAAGTTAAACGCGTCGACACGATACAATACCTTAATTGCGACTAACGTCATAACATCATTACGTCAACTATTACAAATGGCAAAACATATGGAACAATACGAAAACAAAAGCGACTCAAATAGAAAAAATTTAGCGACAGTTGAAGCGGACATAGGAAAGCAAGAGATAGGCGAAATGCCACATCGAGGGGATGTGAAGTATCATACTTCGACCAATCCGAACTATCATACTTTTCACAACGCAAACTATCATACTCCAAACAATCATGCTTTTAACAATGCCGACTTTCATCCAGCAAACATACAGAACTATCATCACGTCTACAAGGCGAATTATCCGAACAATCCAAACTATCACACTCCCAGCAATACGAACTATTATAATCCAAATAGTCCGAGTCATCACATATCAAATCAGCCGATTAATCAAAATTCAAACGTACCACGGGCAATCCAGGGACCGGCATACGAAGGACCTGCAAAACAGTATAGACATGCACCGAATTACGAGGGATACATGATGGCCTGTAAGAAATGTGGAAAAAATGGACATACTCACGAGACGTGCAGAAGATACACAAATAAGTGGTGTTTTGGGTGCGGCACGCCGAATCTGACACTAGCAACTTGCCAGCGATGCAGAGAAAGTCGGAGACTACCAAATAACGCAAATAATGCAAAAAACGGAGTGACCCACGACAGCACGCCACAGGTCGGCAGATCGTGGAGAAGCTAACCTGCTCTCTAATACGGACAGATAACGACACAAGACCATTCACGACATTCAGCATAGAAGGGGAGGCATACATAGGATTAGTGGATACGGGATGTGGTATTTGCATAATGGGTAATAACATACACTTGAACCTCATAAAAAAAGGATATAAATTGGCAGAATGCAATATAGAACTCACAACAGCTGATGGAAAGGAACAATCGACTCTCGGGACCATAATCGTGCCAGTACTCCACAAAGGAAAAAAGGTAGAAGTGGAATTCATCGTATGTCCGTCAATAAAAAACAACTTCATCTTAGGAATTAGTTTTATGAAAGCTTTCGGGCTAACATTAAAATTCGGGAAGAAAATAGAAGTATTTAATATTGAAAAAAGGACAAAGGAGATAGGCCACATAGTACCGGCAAAGGAGCTAACAGACGCACAGGCGGGACAATTGGAGGAAGTGAAAAAAGCATTTAAAGAAATATCATTCGAAGAAAAGGGCCTAGGAAGAACACATTTGACCGAGCACAGAATCGTAACTGATGGACCAGCGATCCGGCAGAAACCAAGATATGAAGCGCCTGCGAAGCAACGCCTTATCGAAACAGAATTGGATGAGATGCTAAGGTTAGGTGTCGTATCGCCGGCCAGATCGAGTTGGTGTCACCCTCTCGTAGTGGTCACAAAGAAGGACGGGACACCGAGAGTATGCTTAGATTCTAGGAAGCTAAATGAAGTTACTTTGAAGGATCGGTATCCTATGGCCAACTCTCAAAGGATTTTGGACAGTTTGGGCAACGCGAAGTACCTTAGCTCAGTGGACCTCAGTAAGGCATACTGGCAAATACCCCTGGAACCTTCGTCAAAACTGAAGACAGCTTTTGCGGTACCGGGCAGAGGACTATTTGTTTTTGAAAGGACACCATTTGGCGTATGTAACGCATCTTCAGAGCTAAATCGTTTAATGGACTACATATTTGGCCCAGAATTCGACGGGAAAGTTTTTACGTACGCTGATGATCTAATTGTCGCCTCTGGAAACTTTCAAGAACACGTACAGATGCTCTATAGGGTGCAAGAACGGTTAAAAGAAGCAGGATTGACGGTTAACTTAAAAAAGTGTGAATTTTGCAAACCCCAGCTGAAATACCTTGGGTATGTAGTGAATAAAGATGGACTACATACGGATCCTGAGAAAATCTCATGTGTAAGCAATTTCCCGCGGCCAAATTGCGTGAAACAGCTGCGCAGCTTCCTGGGACTCTGCTCATATTACCGGAAATTCATTAAGGATTATGCGAAAATAGCGGAGCCATTATGCAAATTGACTGGCAGCAAAAAAGGGGTTAAAATGGAATTCACATGGTCAGACAGGGCGGAAGATGCATTTATTAGGTTAAAAACAGCGCTAACGGAGGCACCAGTCATCGTTTGCCCTAACTTCGACAAAGAGTTTTCATTGCACACGGATGCAAGTGATGTAGCGACGGGCGCGGTATTAACGCAAGTATCTGATGAAGACGGAAAGGAACATCCAATCGCATATTATTCTAAGACCTTAACGGCTGCAGAGCGTCATTATACGGTTACAGAAAGGGAACTTTTGGCAGTTTTAAGGGCGGTAAGACACTTCCGGATGTATGTGGAAGGAACGCATTTTAAACTATACACGGACCACAACAGTTTACGATGGTTAACCAAGCTCGAGGGACCTTCAGGAAGGCTTGCGCGCTGGAGCACTTTGTTATCGCAATATGACATGGAAATAATTCACGAGAGGGGGGTAAATAATGTAGTCGCCGATGCCCTCTCGAGAATCCCAATCATGGTCGCGGCGGTAACAGAGACAGAGGGAGACTCGTGGTACAGAAAAATGTTTAAAACTGTAAGCACAGATCCAGAAAAGGAACCAGAGTACCGTATACACGACGGCCACCTCCTTCGATACATAGCGCCCCGGAAAGGCGAGGGGAATATGAACCCGTGGAAAATCGTACCACCATACGAAGAAAGAAAAGACATCATATATGAAGCGCACAGCGGAGACTTTGCAGTGCATTTCGGGGTACGAAAAACCATTAAAAAATTGCAAGCACGATTTTCTTGGCCAGGATTGCAGAGAGAAGTCAGGAAATCGGTGGGAAACTGCGACGTTTGCAAAGCATATAAAATTTCCACAACTGCGCCAAAAGGGCTTATGTCTACGCCAAAGGCGGTGAACCAGCCTATGCATACAATTGCCATTGATGTGGTGGGGCCACTCCCAAGGTCAAATAGTGGCCACGTATATATACTATCCGCGGTGGACGTTTTCACCAAATACTGCTGGCTTTTTCCACTGCGAAAAACGACATCGGTGAGCATCGCAAAACATTTGGAAAATGGCATTTTCTTGCCATATGGAACGCCGGCCACCGTAATCCTGGATAACGCACAGTACTTCAAATCGAAAGTTTTTAAGGACTTCATGGAAAAATACAAAGTGCCAAAGTTGTTTTACAACTGCGTATACTCGCCGCAATCCAACTCAGTCGAGAGATACAACCAATCTATCGAGACGTCTTTAGCGATTTTAGTCGGCGACAACCAAAGGACATGGGACAAGAAACTGCCGATTATACAACACGCCTTAAATAACACAACAAATATGACGACGACGTTCAGTCCAGCGTACCTGATGTTTGGTCGGGAGGTCATCATAGATGGGCGTTTCCATGCACCGTTTGGCTATATCCCGAAGGACGGTGAACCCTTGCACGTAAACAACGCGTTCGAACACTCGAAAGGCCTCGAGACGCTAGCAGAAACGTATGACGTGGTCCAACAAAAAATCCTCGAATCTTTTCAAACAAATGCACAGCGCTACAATCTACGGCGAAAACGAATTGAGTATAATGTTGGTGACATAGTGTGGGTAAGACAGCACTACCTAATCAAAAAAGGCGGAATTCTTCTCGAGCAAATTGGCCCCGAGATTCCTAAAATGTAGAGTAGCGGAAAAGAAGTCAGCTGTGGCCTACGAGCTGGAGGATATGGCAGGAAAGCGGAAAGGGCTGTTCCACATCAAAGATATGGTCAAGGCAGATTGACGTCTAAAAAAGTCCACTCCATAACGAGTAAAACAATACGGAGAAACGCACTCATGGGCGCAAAGGCGAAAAATCTTGAATAAATTGGCAAGGGTTAAAAAAAGCACATAGCAAAGCATACTTAAGTCATTAATGTAAAATCAAAAATTATATCCTGAGTAATGTCTAAAATCACATCTTGAAATAGTTCCGAAAGCTCCACAAAATAATAATATTAAAAGCGGTTAAGTTGAAAATAATAAATAGGTCAAATCAGTATTACAGGGTTAAAAAAAAATAAAAAAAAAAATTTGTGTTAAATTTGGTTAAAAATAAAATATTATAAAAAAAATAAAATATAAATACTATCCTGACAACTAAAATTAAAAGTAAAACATAAATAAATAAATAGATAAATAAAATATAGTAGATAAAGCATGAAATATAGCACAAAGATAAGACACGAAGGTCCATAACACCTCCTCTGGGAAAATGGTGGATAAAGGCGAAATTTATTATTTATGAATGAGATATTTTATTTTTTATTTTTTAAAACGTTCACTAAGCCGGCTAAACCGACTTAGTAATCGCTTATACATTCTAGAATCTGTAGAAATGGGTTAGAAATAAAAATTAAAATCCCGAAATAAGTAATTAAAAAGTAGCAAGCTAATATGTAGCTGAAATCGCACGGCATATTACTGACATTAGCGCAAAACTGTCCGGAATAGAAAATAAATAATAATAAATATGATGATTGATGGAAAGCGTGCTGAAATAATGCACATTAGGAGTTGAGGCTCTCCTACACAAGCCCAAAAGCTTCAGACGGGAGAAATAAAACTATATATATATAAAATAATATTATGTATTTTGAGTAAAGAGGGAGAACGGCGGCCAATACATAAGTATGCCATCAAACCGTATCTTTACCCTGCTTTGTTTAGGAGAGGTACAGTGGGACGTCTAGCGAACTGAACATTGATAATTCCTCGAATAACGGGCACTCACCTAAAAAAAAAAAAGAAAATAATAATAATTAAACCGGCAGTAAAATTTAAGTAAAAAGACCAATGCATGACGTGCAGCAGGAGGGTCGAATATAATATTAATAACTAGGGTATATAGCGCATAATCATGTAAGTTCAGTAGCCAAAACCTTTCCCATATGCTTCTTTAAAAAAACCAATTTTAGAAAACATGAAAGTCAATAAAGACATATTATATTAATTATGAAACATGCTGTATTTTTACAAACTACATGGATGCACAAAATTTATAAACAAAGTATGAAAGGCGAGAAAAAGGAGCCTCTGAAGAGAAGAATGGAAAGTTATGAATGGGCCGAAAGAGTGGATATAAAATTTTAAAACACCATGTAGTATACAAAAATTGCGTATAAATAATATAATGAAGATTGAGACATCATGTAAACTAAAATATAATTATCGTGTCGCACGAGCAAAACATTGTGACTCGAAGGAGAGCCATAGTCCACAGCTCGAGGATTATGATTTTCCATTTTCCATCAAGAAGCGGTCATTATGACCAACCTTGCTATAAAAATCGACCACAAACAGCGATTTGGCAAGATCTAGATTTCATTCATATTTTTCCCAGACCGAAAAACAACAAAACAATGAAAATAAAAGGTTAAAGAATAATTAAAAATATGTAATTAAATACAAGCTTAATACGTTAAAAACCGCAGCATTGTAACTAAATAAAAGTACATATATTATGATCTAATAAATAATAAAATGCAACACTGCGAGACGTAGGCAATAAAATCAGTTGGGTGATAAACTTGGACAAATTGCACGATCATTGATGGAACTACTGATTGAATAAGTACTGATGAATATAAACTTTAAAGTTATAAATAACATTACTGAAAATATAAAACCTGAAATAATATGATAAATAAAATAATTATTAAAAAGTAAAAATGTATACCGATAAGGGGTCGCGGGAGTTTGAAACACCGCCAGTATACCCCGATAACCGGAAATAAACCTGGTTTCGAATAAACTATGAACAATAAAACTACTAAATAATGTAACGTGATTAAGCACGGCGAAGATAAAATAAAATAATGTAAAACCGATGATGGGATATTATTAACTACAATATTAAACTATACAAATGTAAAGAACATAATAAAGATTAATATGACAGATGATGGACTTAAAAAAAGTAAATGAGACTACATAAAAATGACAATTAATGTATAAGAAGGAGCCGAGCTATATACTCATAATAGGTGGCGGAGGCGAACAAAATAACCTATCTCTTAAAAACAAAACCCTGCCAAAGGAAAGATGCCAAAAGAAAATTGCCAAGGAGAAATAGTTTTAGAAATAACCCATTATATCAAAAAAAAAAAAATATTAAAAAAAATAAATAAATAAATAAATATTTTTTAAAAAAAAAATTTTTAAAGAAAAAATTATAAATAAATAAATTTATAATAATATAGAGCTTAAATTAAAATATATTAGTTTTAGGAAAAGACGGGACAAGTCATAGGATAAGTAGCAAGTAAATATTAAAAGTAGTTATAAGTATACTGCTCTATAAATAAAACATGTAAGAATTATAAAAGGTAAGGGGTAACAATAAGTTTTTTCTTGTTTTTATTAAATCTTTCTGGGGAAAATAGAAAAGTAACTGCACTTAATTACTACACTTAATAATATTTTTGGTATTAATCTATGTTATTAAATAATAAGTCTACATAATAATATTAAAATAAAACACAGGAGTCGTTAAAGAGTAAATTAGAAGAAATAAAATAAATACTACTATTGTTGAAAGTGGAAATAGAACATTTTGAAAAAATTATAGAAAGTTGATATTGACATTGTGAATACATTGGGAGTTATTAAAAGTAAATATTTGAAAATTCTAAGAAGGGGACTAAATGGAAAACTAAAGGGGTGGCTTTACCGAAAAATGGAACTTGTCCTTGACACCTCAAGAACCAAAATATTACCGAGAAGTCAAACACCAACCCACACACACCACATGAACAAGTAACTCCTAGATACTGCTGCTGTTTTTTTTCTAAATTTCAGGACGCGGGGTGAGCATTGAACCATACTAGCGAAAGACGGGCAACCACATATAACAACAAACATGCAAGGAGCTGACAGCGACGAAACCACTATAATACGAAGGAGAAACGCTGCCAGAGAGAGTAACGGCGAGTACGAGAAATCGGAAGACTACTACTCCGCAGCCGGCAATAAGGTTTATTGGTATAAATTAGACATTCAATGAGTGACAGTTTAATCAAAATCGAGTTTGCATAAAAGTTTAAAAATAGACGCTTTAGAGTGCAGAAAAGTCCCGTAATGAACTAAACTCGCGTATGTGTTCACGAACTAGTCTCCTCCGTGTCCGAGAGGAAAATATCAAGGGAAAATTAAGCTATCATGGTGAAAGGGTGAAGTGTTGAGAAATGGACAGAACAATTTTTAGTGTAATAAGTACATGTAAATTAATGATTTAACATTTATTTTTGAAGATTAATAACTAAAGAATGGTGGTTATTACCACATATGTTAAAAAAAATTGTAATAAGTATCAAGTACTAAATTTTTGCTGATGTATAGAATTGTAATTGTTTAATCATACTAAAGGTTAATGTTAAATAATATGTAAAAAAAATGTAACTTTAAGATCTTTAAAGAAAGGATGGAAATGTACAATTGCAAATAACTGTATAAAGAAAATATTTAAAGGTTTATGGTAAAGGACACGATCGTTGATGGTACTATATAAAAGAACACTAATTAAATAACTTAACAATCTAAATATATAAATAAATATAAAGAAAGTTTGGATAAATAAAAAATATTGACTATAATATAGTTGAAAAAGGACAGCTAAGTTTTCAATGAAATAATACTAGAGTATAACTATATAAAAAAAGTCATAATTTTTAGACGCTAATGATATAGCTATGAAGGTTGGAAATAGGGATATAGGTGAATTTTCTTCTACTTTCCACTGATAGGTCAGCATTTCCGCTCGATTTTGGATTTTGTTTTTGGTCTAGGCGTTGTCCCTGTTGTTGGTTTAGGGTGCACGAGGTCGCGCACGACGTTCACTAGCCGGCATTGTAATGTTTGGGGTTCGACATATTTAGATTCTATAAAATCGTACGTAGAACGTTAGGCCCCAACATTGCCGGCGAAATGTCGTCGACATAATTCGCCGTACTTTAAACGTCCCTAGTCGGTGACGGCGGTCGCTAGCGCAGACCGGAGAGAATCTCGTACTCACTTGTCCCGCATATCTCCTACGAGAAGTGGCTCCCTTCCTTTGGCGTGAGTAAATTTCTATTACTAAAGTAATTCATAGGACTCTGGCTTAGACCATCCTTTTCTTGTTTTCTAGAGGGTTTTTTCTTGTTATCTAATTGGCTTGGATTATCGCCTCCACTATCAACTGTAACATCAATTGAGAATTCGCCGCCGCAAAGACTATCTACGCGCGACGGCGATTGAAGTCAACCACGTGTTCGCCCTTGACGGATGTACCACACTTATATAGTTCTGAGGACGAAAGTATCTGCCCGACATAGCAGCAAAGCAGCTAGAGTTTCGACCAGCAGGCTGATGCAGCACGTGTACGCCGCGGATTCAATCAAGGTACAAGCACTCCGATTTTATGTAAGGTCTAGGCAACTCTTTAGTTTTCCTCGAGTGTTCCGAATTCGATATAATAGAGGGGTGTAAAACGTAGCAGGGGCGTAAGGTTCGAAATACCCTGAAGCTAAGGACCCGGTAATAAACCGGATAGTGAAACTAATTTCGATTAATCATAGTAAAAATAATTAATTAAAAAATATCTCAAAATTAAAAATAACCCAAAAGGCTAAAATAATTAAAGGTTAATATCAAATTATCTGCCGCATGTCGCGCGGCGAAAAAGGTTCAAAGTACATCAGTGGTCGTGTCAATTATCAAGCGTGTCGATTAACTAGTGTATCTAAGTAAATAAATTGTGCTAATTAAAATGTCAATGTTAATAAACTAAAAATAGTAGTCACTGTAAAAACCTTAAAAATCAACATAGTATAATTTAATTTTTGTATCAGTCATTATCATCGCCATCCGCGAGATAAACGAGAGTGTTAATGCTGTAAAGTGATATTATAAAGTTTAAGGGAAGGAGTCTGGAAGGCGTTTGTGGGAAACATTATAAAATTAACCTTGAACCCGCATAGAGGGAAATAAATCTTAAGTTTCGAAATACAGTCTTTCTCATTTGAACGGGAAGAAGTGCGACTCCTCACAGGTACAGAACACGCCAAGTCGGCCACCAGCGCGTATTTTAATACCAGCTATTCACCACCCACCCCTTCCGCTGAGCGAACCGGATAGCTGAGCTGGTGGCCTAGGACTTAGGCAGCGGCACTGGAGGGTTTCCTCAGTGTCTGCACAGGGGAAAAGGACTGGGGACGTGCGAGAGGTAGGGAAACCTCTCGAGAGGACCTGGGTATGGCGCCCGCTCGTCCTTAGGACGGGACTCTATGACATTGCCTAAGATAGCAATATTACCCAGGCCCCCTCGAGACGCAGGAAGAAGAACGCGCGTCCCGAGAACTTGTCGCCGGACTCCACTAGGGTCGCATCACCTCATCAAGGTGAGGAGCCCGGACCACTGCAAGCTCTTGGCGCTCTGTTCTGAATAAATGTGCGACACGACACATCAATGAACACGGCGACAATCACAAAGCGCCGCGACTCGCGGAAGAGAAATAAAATGACAAATAGGCTTCATTGTGCGGCGATTGTCCATTGTGAGGGCGAGCCGAACACGCGCCGCCACAGTCTTGTACATAGTGTGGGAGTTCATTGCAGTTTACTCTGTGTCATCGGACACATAAAAAAGCTACGCTTCGCAGTCCCACCCTTCTTGCTAAATAAGCATACTTTCTTTTGGATGCAGCCTTTCTTACATTTAGTTTAACGGGCATCCCGGCAGAGATCACCGAACAAAGCCTTAGACTTCCTTTCCAGGCAAATCCAGGACTTACCTCATGTTACGGGACTTTCTACAAAGGCTGGCATAATAATAATACGTTTATTGCATCAAAAATAACAAAATACAAAATAAATATAATAATAAAACGTACATACATACACATACAATTATGCGCAAAAGCAACAAAGACTACAATATTTGGTGACGTCTGCAGTTACGCGTTTAGGTCTCGAACGGTTCTCGCCACAAATGCCATCCACAAGACAGTCATGCGAGTACGGTTCCGCTAAACTCGAAACGACTTGAAGTTTAGGCTTCCACGTGGCTGGCCACGATATGTGAGTTCTACCTTCAAGTCAGTTAGTAGAAATCCTGTTATAACCGGTAGGAGTCAACGTAGGTACATGTAGTTTTTATAGGTGTTAGTATTGTAGAAAGGAAAATTCTCTTGTCACCGAAAATACCTAGCCTAACTAAGCCTAACAACAGATTCGGGTATCCACCTATTGTAGCGAGATTTCCGAATGTGAGGGTCGGGCGAGGGAGTGACAATGGACAAACAGTTGTTCGCCCATATAAAAAAAAACTATCTCGACCCTGAAGTCTTTATCAACGTGTCTAGGTAGTGGTCTACTACCACCATTCAGTAGAATTTTAGCGGATAACAAACCATACGTCAAGCTTTTATGATTCGTGTGCCCGATGTTAAGTTAAAATGCAAGGGGCTCCCGGACTATATTGTTGCAAGGCGCATCGACGCGAGCGCGCCACACCATTGAGTGATGTTCCATCCGCGCGGTTCGACATAATGAAGACGTTTTCATTGATCGCAGCTGCGGCCGTGTAAGCGCAGTGAACGCCCCCATTACTGTGAAATTCCTAGTCTGTTCCGAATGGCTGGGAACGATTTATCGGGATGAACGCAAGAATTACAAGAGCTGCTAAGGAACTGGCTTCCAGAGTATATAAAGGGCAGATTTAGTCTCCGTCGTTTCTCGATAAGTTCACCGGATTTGCTAAATCAGAATAATATGCAGCAACGTCATTAAGCGATGTCAAGATAGCAAATTCTGCATATCGAACATGTCATTCAACAGAGAAAGAATTTAGTCCGGAAAACGAGGGCATTCAATCATCAACAATAACCTAGGTCTGTAAAAAGCCTGCCGAGAGTTTGGGAATTAGGTGAGCGCACTCTCTGTTGAGTGGTGGGGGAAGGGGGACTTCATAAGAGGCATCAATCGAAATGTATTAGATCGGAAAATACATGCTCATAAACTGCATCTCGTTTTTGGCCCTCTGAACCAGGCTCCCCGGTAAGCCAGTCCATATCTCCTTTTGGTCACCATAGCAATAGTACTGATGCGATCATACTACCATTCATAACCCTGATTATTTTGGAAATGGTCTCTAGGTCAGCAGCTGCGACTGCAATGGTCACGATGTTTCCAAAGGCCCAACAATGAGTCACACTGTTCCTTGGCTGGACCTTCAGTACAGTTCAGTCAAGAGGCGGTCGGTTTTAGATAAAAATAACTTTCCTACTGGACTAATTTTCTACCTAGTGACTACAACAGTAGTGACATAGTGAGCTAATGCATGTGATGAAATAAAACGATTTCATCTCGTAAACACGACCACGTCCTACAGTTACAGTTCTTGCAGGTGTCCTAAATTTCCTTGACCATA
Organism: Micropterix aruncella; assembly: GCA_944548615.1. NCBI lineage: Eukaryota > Metazoa > Arthropoda > Insecta > Lepidoptera > Micropterigidae > Micropterix > Micropterix aruncella. Next base: position 8,067,349 of record OX155951.1, read on the forward strand.
ATCTTCGTTTTTCCTTTGTCTATATGATATTATAATCTGAGAAGAATCCTGCCAGCCATTCGGGGTTCGTCCCATGAAATTCAAGGTGGGCACATACATGCTTACCTGTGTCCACCATGTGGACTGTATGGGCACAGTATAGGTAACATCTGGTATACTGTGGTATGGGTATGGATCTGGGCATTATTATCATAAATAAAATAACATACTGTCATTGATTATATAGCGTATTAGATTATTTAACGTCGTACTACGATTTGGTAACTAGGATTTTACTGTGAAACGCAACATGTACTCGTATATGGCACTCTTTGTTCCAAAAGTTTTGGTATACAGGTTGATCTATTTTCGTGGTATAACGGTCTAGCGGCGCACTGTTGATGGCGCTCTAAACAAACGCGCATTTATAGAATATAATAATGATATAATAACAAAAGAATTTTTAAAATTCAGAGCACATTTTATTTTAATATTATTTATATAAAGATATTAATTTTTAATTTCGTATACAGGTTTTAGTACATAATAATTACGGACTTTAATGCCACGGGCCGGTGGCATAGTAGTTAGGTCGCCTGATCTTACATTGTATGCTCCCGGGTTCGATTCCCGGATAGGCCACCATTTTCCGTTATGATAAAATTAACGGAATTTCATTTTCAATTCTGTCGATCAAATGTAATAACAAGACACACACACATGTTAAATGCACACATACATATAAACAAGTCTTAGTAGGGTTGGTTGTAAGAGATTGTCATATGACAATAAACCCGCCCATTCTGATATTTTACAATAAAGTGTAGTAACAAATTAACAAACAATTTTATAGTCAATCAGTATCTTATTAAATAAAACATTCATTATCAATGTTATTAAAGATGGTCAGTCGCTATTAGTTTCGCCGTCCTATCCTATTAGCACCAACTGCATTTCGCCGGCGCAGAAGAGTTGTCAAATTGCATTATGGAATTGAGCAATGTAATACCAGGTATAATCATTGGTAATATGATAATACCTCTGTTATATTCGAGACTTTCAGAAAAACATTCCAATGAACTCAAAAATCGTAGTAAGCGGAGTCCCTGTACTTGGTGCCTGATAAATCAAGTAAATTTCACAAATTCCCTTTAAATCAAAATGCGGTCTCCTTACAATGGCATGCTGAGGTTGAAATATGTGAACATCGCAAGTCTACGCTCAGTTGCGAGAGAGAAGAGTGAATTATGCCGCTTAGCGGAAGTGGAATGCCATAAATTCACCCAGCAGTGCTTTGATAGTGCCGAAACACTCTTTGTTGGGGTTTTTTTAACGTGCGCATCTTTTGTTGGGCTGCTTTTGTTTCTCACGCGTCCGGGACGTATCGAAACCGAAACAAAGATCCGTCCGGGGATATAAACTAACAAAATTACGACCGCTGCGGCGCCCGGTCGCTTTTTGCCCCAATGTCCGGTTTCGGCTATTTCGATTCTGGGAACAATGTGTCAAAAGAATGCGAGATATCATTATCAATAACACTGCTAAAGATGCCATGGAGCAACACAACATAATAGTCAAGCATTTCATAAACCTTTAAAGTCCAACTAAACAAGCTTTCGGATAATCGCCGCAAAGATATTGACCGACTCTTTAATTATTGCGTGAAAAATAAGCTCACTTTAAATGCTACCAAATGTAATAGCATTATATCCAGTCGCAAAAATGAAAGCATCAATTTCAAATACCGCGTAAATGGTGAATATATCCCTGAAGTTCAGTGCATTCGAGATCTTGGGGTACAACTGGATTAAAAGCTGACGTTTGACCAACACATCAACAGTATTTCTAGCAAGGCGTTGATGACTCTGGGTTTTGTCAATAGAATATGTAAACCATTTTCGAACATAAACATCTTTAAAACGCTTTACTTTTCCTATGTTCGTAGCACCTTAGAGTTCGTATCGCAGATTTGGAATCCGCAATATGGCGTGTATAAAAATAGGGTGGAAGGCGACCAAAGATGTATTACATACCTGGACTATCGTGAGCACTTGGGACTTGAAACCTACGAGAGCTGCCTGAACTATTTCAGTATGTGTTCACTGGAAGACCGCCGCACAGCGGCTGATATGACATTATTGCATAAAATAATACATAACAAAATTGATAGCCCTCATTTGGTAAAGAAACTGTCATTGTTGGTTCCGCCACGAAGGGTTCGCTCTCCTCGTACCCCTCGAAATCCCTCGTGTGAGCACTAGTTACGCCCAAAACTCTGTTATGCACCGCTTGATGACTACATATAATAGTCGATTCGATGATATCGACATTTTTTACTTGAACCAACCTAAATTCAGCGAGGCTGTACTTAGCTTTATAGGCGTCTAGGAAGTGAGTAAATAATATATACATACAAATTGTTTTAAAAACACTCAGAGCGAAAATGAGAATAGCAAAGAGTATAATTTGAATACATATATCCCATCCCTCTCCTTTCCCATCCTTGCAATAGTTCGATTGTAATTTAATTTAATTTAATTTAGTGCAATTCAACTTTTGATTTACCTTATCAGGAAATAATGTAGGAAACAATTAATCGGCCAGCGAAACACTGTATTAAGATAATTACTCATAATTAATGAACCGCTGTATGTTTCCCGAAAATAATATAAATAAATAAATAAATATCGAAAAAAACCTGATTTTTTTTCTATTAAACTCATACAAAAAAATAATATGAGATGGGCAGATTCTATAATTTGGTTGTAGAAGAAACATCTTTAAAAAATCGTCAACGTTTTTAATATTCCACCGAAACTCACAGACGTGACCCAGCTCACAAATCGTCACGAAAAATGTTTTCACCGAAAGCTCGAGTAGGAGTCACGTTCGTTCCATGCCATTGTCATCTCCTCGCCGATACGTGCGTTAGAAGAAAAATGCACGATGGATGACGAAATATCAAAAGCGTACAGAGCCACAATCGTATTTCATATCACAGCGCTCGAGAACACGGGAATTTTTACGACGCGTCCATAGACAAAATGGAATAAAGGAAATAATGAAAGTATAATCGGATTCTCAGAAAATGCGCGAGGTTTAACTGGAAATGCATGCCGACTGCGGGCATTGCGGAATATTATGTGGACTCGACGGCAACTGCTGCCTGAGGGTGGTCTGGATATTACCATCTACCCAGGGCTGAATTTAGACTTACGGTGAGTAAGATTTGGGTAATCGAAAGTAGGTAAATGCTTACTCCTTTTTAGTCATGTGTGAAATACCCATCTCAGACTTATCTGGCAAGCTTCACCCTTCTCCCGTTTACCCTCTTAAATCAAACCACGCATGATTGAATCTTTGCGACATACTCGTAGCAATGTGCGGTAAAGGAAAATTTAATCTAAGCAACTATAAAACAAAGATACCAAAAAGTGTGTCATAATATACTGCATTCGTTTGGTGTTAATACATATTATTTTTCATATGTATTAATAATAATATGTATTACTAATATATATTAATAATATGTATTATTAATTGTATTAATAATACATTTTATTATAAGCTGACACCAGGACGGAGGTATCAGTTAGCCATTAGGATGTTGGTTGAAGGCAGATAACAGGATGGCCAGACCATGCTGACACCGGGATGCTGGCCCGAACAGTAATACAGTACTGTACAGCTCACAAATCCCTGTACAGTACTGTAGTACTGTACAGGGAGTTAATGGGCCCTTGCTGAGTTGGCCACGAAGACCCATTCTGTTCAGGGTTGGTCACACTCACGGGTCAACACCTATCCGACGGCCTCCACGCATGAAGTGCGAGCCTGGGTAGGACTGGCCTTATGGTTAGTTTCCCCTGGGAATCAACCATTTGGCGCTCCTGGACGGTCTGCGCACCGTGCGGCGTAAGCCAATCGACTGTGCACTCTGACTAACAGTCGGGGGAGTCTGGAAGCAAAACTGTTTCCTATAGAGCGGGGGTGGTTGCGGACCTTACGGCGACTGCTCTTGAAACGACCATCGGCTACCCGATCCTGGGTGAACAGCCGGGCAAAGGACGCCGTGGTCCGCGATAGATTCGGTATACACCGTTTCACAGCTTCGTGAGGGAGAGGACCGCGCAAGCGACCTCGAACTCGTAACCAATCGAGAGGTCAGACCGGAGTAATCTGGTCGCAATTGGAAGTAAGGGCGTGAGTGTAAGCCCGCTGGGTAACTTACCTGGTTATCTCGCGGATAAAGCGTTGGCCTCTTAAGGGCATGTGGCGGAGCTTGACGCTGGACTGTTTTGTCCAACTCTTCTGCGCTCACTTCACGGGAGATAGAACGACTAATCGTTAAAACTTCCTGAGGTGACGGGTTCGCCCGTTGTAGTTGACAACTCTATTTATAAGACTAACCGCCTAGACTACACAAGCTCCTTGTCGTAGTTAGACGATGGACTGTGTTTTCCCTAAGGTCACTTCATAGGACAAAGTTTGATCTGATATCGTTATAACTGATCTGAAAAGAATGATCTAATATCCCAATAACAACCACGCACTTATGGTAGAAGCCTTTACAGATTCTATCACTCAAGAAAATCGAGCGATTCCAATTGTTTTGCTCGATAGGTATATAGTTGTATACATTTTTCGTACAACTACAATAATACTTGAACAAGAACTCCCGCGATTTAAAGAATGTCATTTTTTGAACCTGAATTACATTTTAAATTTATTTTTATAAACAGCATCAGCTTAAATTATAAGATTTATGTAGTCTTCAAAAATATTTAAAAAATAAGCCATTAAGGAATAATTGTGTAGGTACTAGTTTTCTGACACCCTCTCACCTCACCCACTGCCGGACCCTATTCTATGAAGGCTCAGAGTATCTAATATCACAGAATGATATGCTTCACTAGTACCTAATTTATTCAAATGCACTTAATCACTTAAAATATATAATTACACATTTAGTAACCTTTTACAAGATTCGTCTCTGTAAACGCACCAAGCAGCAACGTTTCAAGTTTACCACTGCGGCGAGTGAGAAATTTTATTACAGATATTATTTCGACGCGATTGTATTTGTTCCAATTGTATGCAATAAACGCAATAGCCGCAGGTGACGTTCAAGCTTATTCAATGCAGTTCATACATTATGCAGACATACACTTTTTTTCGGACACAACCCACCGTCCTTCGTGAATAAGCAGAGATAAACAAGAAAAAAACAATTGTGTAATAAAGCACACGATATCCATATATGTATAAGGTTTAAGTTTCATATTCGCAATTACCCCGAGCATGCAAGTCCTTCTTATCCTATCTACAACTATATAGCCTCTAAATCTAAATCTGTATAAAACTGCTAAATGACGGATTTTAAATCAGCAAAATCACTCATGACAAAACTTTTTCGATCAAAATTAACCGTTGTCTTCACTATAGTTTACCAGAGATTTGTTAAGTGCCTGAATGTCGTGTTCTACAAGAAGCCGTCTGATCGTAGGATATTTTATCGATATCGCTTCCTTCGCAAACTTGTAAATAACGCTATAGATGCGAATGATATATTATTGCCAAAAAATCTCGATCTATTCGCTGGCCTAGGATATTCCGCCTTCCCCTTGTCGAGACAAATTCAGCTCAGAGGCAACTTATATATACAAACTGAAGGACGAACTGAAGGATGAACAAGGATGATGTACGATAGTCGTGTCGATTGCTGATTACCGGTCGATACGATAGCCCGGAAGACGATGACGGGACTAGCGGATGCGATATAAAACATAGTTGACGGCGTTGTAACTCGCTCCTCGATATTAATACGATTAAATTCGTTCTGTGCATTGAAACAGTGTTTATTTTCTATCTAACAGTTCAGAAGTGGGATATACCATGTGCCGCTACTAAGACTCTGCCGAAAGTATAGTGAATATTGTGCGTGGCAAGACAGTTCTTTGTTCCGAGCGCGCGGCGCGCGGCGCGCGACGGCTGCGTAAAGAATTTCGTCGGTAATTTCCCGCCGGGAACTCCCCGTGTTTGTCACGAGCGAGGCGAGCGTTTTGTTTACGAAGCGTGCTTCGATGATGGGAGTCGATTGATGGCGGATATTATTGAGGTCATAGGGATGAAACAGCTGTTCTGCAATATCGTTTGTGTACGTGAAAGAAAAGACTTTCTTTGTGAAAAGACACTTATTCGTTTTACAACATGCCACTGTTTCTCAACCTGTTTATCGATTTACGCCGATGATCTAATCTGGTGAGTTCATTCTAGTTTATTGACTATTGTGGCTGTTTTAATGGAATGAACGGAGAGAACATTTTAATTTGAAATATAAAATAGTGTATACGAGATGGCAAGGCATGATAAGAGACGTCGATCATCTAGCTCATCTGAATCTGAGAATGATAGAAGGAGAAACAGGCGACGGAAGCGAGAGAAACGACGGAAACAACAAGATACTCGAATAGAAGCATTGGAAGCTCTAGTTAGACAGTTGAAGAGACAAAACGATTCAATTGACTCTGATGTGGCCGAAGTTTCTCTTGAAGTTCCAAATCCGGGGACTTCACATTCAGAGTTGAATAACCCGGTCACGAGTATGGCCACTACGAGTGCAGCAACTACGATTGTTCGGTATCTTGGCCGCAATGATGTTGTTCCAGAATTCAATCCTCAGACGTCGGCAGTTTCCGTGGAACATTGGATACGAAATTTGGAGAGCATTTCAAACATGTATGGATGGGATGAAAAGACTCTGATTTGCAACTGTACAGCTAAACTCAAAGGTTATGCCAAAAGTTGGTACGAGGGACAAGTTTCGTTTGACGTCAACTGGGATGAGTGGAAGACTCGTCTTGTGAAAGCTTTTCCATTTTCGAAAAATAAGTTGAGTCAGATCAGAGAGCTTGTCAACAAACAAAAGTCATCGGACGAAGATCCAGTTAAATTCTTTTACGAAAAGCTGGGATTAGGAATGGCTTGTGGCTTATCTGATGATATTGTTACCGAGGCAATAATCGGCACTTTGGGTGATAAATTGTTGGAGGTTGGCGCCGTTTCAGCCAATTGCTATGATTCTGCTACCTTGTTACGATATTTGGGTAATGTCAAAATGTCTACAGCAGTATCCGTACGAGGCGATAGCGTAAAGATTAATAAATTAAAGCCAAGTTGGGGTACGAAATGTTTTACTTGTGGCAAGGCTGGTCATAAAGCTAAAGTTTGTCGATCTTCAAAAGAAATTAAGGAGACACGAAAATGTCACTATTGTGAACGCGTGGGACATATAGAAGCTCATTGCTTCAAGAAACAAAATAAACTGAAAAAGTGCACCTTTTGTAAGGCTACTGGTCATGTCTACAATGAGTGTCGAAGAAGAAACAATGACGGAGAAACGTCTATAAAAAGAGTTCAAATTGTTTGCCCTGACGATTCCGATAAGAAATATCACAAAACAGTACTTGTCTGCGGTCAACCGTTTAAGGCTTATATTGATTTTGGGAGTGCGTGTAACACTATCAAAAACATCATACGTCGAAAGTTAAATCTGGAGTTTGGACCCAATCAAAGTGACACAGTTATAAAGGGGTACGGAGGTGCATTGACCGTGCCTTTGGGTACTATAACTGCGGATTTGGCGGTGGATGGCGTCGTCAGATTGACCGATTTCCTTGTGGTAGAGGACGATGCTCAAACTTTCGATGTGATAGTTGGACAACCGTTCACCGAATCGCCAAATGTCATTGTGCTAAAGACACCGACTCAACTGACTTTATATACTAGTGACATGGAGTTACTGGATGTTTGTGAAGCCGTCACCAAAATTAGTTTGTATCCTAAATCTGGCGAAGTTCTGAAACCTGGACTCAACAAGATTGAAGTTATATCCGATTCACTCTCGAGTGGATCTTTGTGGATTAAGTCATCTGAACATCGAAAGCCAATGCATGAAATCGATATTTTGGATAATAAAATAGACATTCAAGGAGGGAGCACTGTGATTAAGCTTCTTAATCTGACCACTGTTCCCATTACTCTCAACGATAATCAATGCATCACTCGTGCTGAGTTCTTGGAAAATGATACTGAACCAGTGTCAACGCCTTTAATTGGTACGAACCTCACCATGGACGAAAAACAGCGCTTAAATGATTTACTTCAAGAGTACGACCATTGTTTTTCTGGAGACAGACTCGAATTGGGAAAATGCAAGGTGGAGATGAAAATCAAATTATTACAAGAGAAAGTTGTCAATTATAAACCATATCGACTATCATATCATGAACGGGAAATTGTAAGGAATATTATATCAGACCTTTTAAGAGCTGGTATAATCGAAGAATCTAAGTCGCCGTATGCGAGCCCGATATTACTTGTACGGAAGAAAGATGGCGGACATCGTTTATGTGTTGATTACAGAGCATTAAATAAAATCACGGAGAAGGAAAGATATCCGTTACCGTTAATACAAGATCAGTTGGATGATTTAGCAGACAAATCAATTTTCAGCAGCTTGGATTTAGCCAATGGCTATCATCAAATACGAGTTTCGGAAGAGTCAAGGCCCTACACTGCCTTTGTTACACCGGACGGTCAGTATCAGTATCGAATGATGAGTTTCGGACTTTGCAATGCTCCGGCTGTATTTCAGCGGGCCATGAATGAAATATTAACACCTGTTCTTCATGATTGTGCCAATGTTTATATAGATGATGTCATAATCTGGGCTAGCAATGTTGAAGAGGGTTTTACTAATTTGAGGAGAGTTCTCGACTTAATATCTGATGCAGGCGTTAAAATAAAGCTTAGCAAATGCTCATTCCTCACCGACACCATCGAGTACCTCGGACATGAAATAACAAAAGGAGAACTCAGACCTTCAAAACATAAATTGAATGCTGTCAGGAACTTCAAAACTCCGACAAATGTTCATGAGGTGAGACAGTTTTTGGGATTAGCGAGCTACTTTCGAAAATTTATAAATGGTTTTGCCACAATCGCACAACCACTTACTAAGCTCACGAGAAAAGACCAGACATGGCAATGGAATGAAACACAAGAGCGTGCAGTACAGACGTTGATACATGCACTTACATCCGCACCGGTCTTGGCAATTTATAGTCATGAACGTGAGACGCAGATTCACACTGATGCCTCTAAAGTAGGATTGGGAGGAATTCTTCTTCAAAAACAAGTTGATGGAGTATGGAAGCCGGTGGCTTTTGCGAGTCGCCAGACAACGAAAGTCGAACAAAGATACCACAGTTATGAACTGGAAGCACTGGCGGTTGTCTTCAGTATAAAGAAGTTCAGGATTTACGTGACTGGTCTACAATTCAAGATTGTGACTGACTGCGCTTCTTTGCGTTTAGTGTGGGCTAAACGGGATTTATCACCAAGAATTGCGAGATGGTGGTTGGAGTTACAGGACTTTGACTTCGAAGTGGAGCATCGACCTGGAACCTCAATGTCGCATGCAGACGCTCTCAGTCGAAATCCGATCGAAATAAGACACATTGAAGAAAAAGAACTAATTGACGCATTGCAGGGAGGAGATGAAGCTATTCAGATGCTAATTCTAAATCTGGAATTAGAGATTGCAGCTAACAAGAACAAAAAGAGTGGTCTTAGCAAGGATTACCGAATTGTAAATGGTAGACTGTGCAGAGTAACTGAGGAAGGTATTCGTTCAGTGCTACCAAGAGGATCAAGATGGCACATTTTAAAGATCTATCATGATGACCATGGTCATTGTGGAACAGATAAATGTCTTGAGGCTATAAAAGCGAAATATTGGTTTGCTAAAATGCGAACATTTGTGGAAAAGTATGTCAAGGGTTGCATAGCTTGTCAATTTTCGAAGAAACCTACTGGTAAGCAACCGGGATATTTAAATCCAATACCGAAAGGAAATGTACCATTCAGCACCCTTCATATTGATCATTTGGGACCATTTTGTCGAAGTTCCAGCGGCAAGACATATATCTTCGCTATTGTGGATGGTTTTACGAAGTTCCTTTGGATTGAGGCGGTCAACAACACTAATACTAAAAATGCGTTGATAGTATTACGGCGATTCATCGCAACATTTGGTTATCCAGACAGGATAGTGAGCGATCAGGGTAAGGCTTTTACCAGTCGCGACTTCACTACATTTTGTAATGAAGGAGGGATCAAGCATGTCCTAAACGCAGTAGCTTCACCTCGTTCCAACGGACAAGTGGAACGTTTCAATCGTGCTATATTGGATTCACTAATGACTTATTGCGGAGAAGACCAGAAATCCTGGGAGACCTATTTACCCCAAGTACAGTTGGGCCTTAACTCGACTGTGTGTAAGGGTACTGGAAAGACACCCTTAGAACTAACATGTGGCATGAGACCTCGTTTGGCACACGAACCTCTTAGCGCCACCATTGAAGAGGACATAGCGTTGATTAGAGCCGATGCTGAGAAAACCTGCTCTCGCAGATCAGCTGATATGAAGAAACAATTTGATAAGAAGAGACGTGCCGCCAGAATATATAAAATTGGAGATTACGTCATGTTGGAAAGACGTATACTGAGAAAGGGTCTTACGAGTGGAAAATTAGTTGGTCGTTATGCAGGACCATACAGAGTGGAGGCCGTGCTACCTAATGACAGGTACATGGTGACCTCTATGAATAACGATAAACGTGGCTACAAAAATACTGTGGCCCAAGATAAAATGAAACCTTGGTATTCACAAGATACTGTGATGTCTTCGGATGAGGAGTAAGGGACCCCCCCTTATTGGTTCCTCTGTGTGAGTGAATATGTTCGCTGTGAGAGACACTGAATGTGATACTTATACTTATACACTGGTGATTGGATACGTTCTTCGGGATATGATTTTATCTTGCGAGATAATGTGAATAATATGGCTGCGCCCTTTGTGGACAGTTGGTGATTGTCTTGCGAGGCAATGCACATGAGTCCTGTGTGGACATTGATTGCGTCCTTTGTGGACATTTGATGATTATCTTGCGAGATAATGTGAATAATATGGCTGCGCCCTTTGTGGACAGTTGGTGATTGTCTTGCGAGGCAATGCACATGAGTCCTGTGTGGACATTGATTGCGTCCTTTGTGGACATTTGATGATTATCTTGCGAGATAATGTGAATAATATGGCTGCGCCCTTTGTGGACAGTTGGTGATTGTCTTGCGAGGCAATGCACATGAGTCCTGTGTGGACATTGATAGCGTCCTTTGTGGACAGTTGATGATTGTCTTGCGAGACAATGTACATGCGCCCCGCGGGGACATGAAATTTACAAGTTGAATACATTTGCTCTTTGTGGCTTATGGGTGCGGAGCTCATGACTGGCCATCGTGGCTTCTGGATGCATTCGCCTTTTGGAGCATGTGGATTCAGCCATTATTTTCAGGTCAAGTACAGCGAAACGGACTTATTTCGCTTGTGATAATTACGTTGATGACAAAGATGACAAAGATGACAATCACTGGAGAAGAAATGGTTTTTCGGTCTACCAACAGACTTATCTACTCCTTCGGGGACGCAGGAGTGTCAGGAAGGCCGAACTGAAGGACGAACTGAAGGATGAACAAGGATGATGTACGATAGTCGTGTCGATTGCTGATTACCGGTCGATACGATAGCCCGGAAGACGATGACGGGACTAGCGGATGCGATATAAAACATAGTTGACGGCGTTGTAACTCGCTCCTCGATATTAATACGATTAAATTCGTTCTGTGCATTGAAACAGTGTTTATTTTCTATCTAACAATACATATATAGAGGGTGAGTTTCTTATTACTGACGCTATTTAAGTGGGTGAATCGTACGAGCGAATAAACAACTTTTAATTTAAATAAATTAATAGTTTTTAAAAAAACACTAAAAACACGCTTTAGGGCTATGATACGATATTCACATACACACGGCTATGATACGATATTCCATCATGGAATGCCAGTGCCTCTCTTCCGGCTTCATCATCAGACCTTGAAACTTAGTCGTGGTCAAAGTTCATTCCAAGACTTTTCTAACAAGTCCAAACACAGCTATGATACGATGTTCCATCATGAAGTTCCAGTTCATATCTTCCGACTCCATCATCAGATCAGTTCGACAGTACCATATTATTGTATTGTCATCAGAACTACATACAGCTGCCAATTTTCATGACGCTACGATCCTTGGAAGATGGTTAAATGAGTTACCTTAGATTCCATTACATAGTTACATACAGGTCGACCTAATAAAAGCGTGTTAAAAATGGCTTTTTTTGTATATTTTTAAAAATCTGTCTGATAAATAGAAGTTTGACAAGCGTTTAACGCTTTGCACCATCTATCTAGCAATCGGTAAAATATCGCGAATAAACAATATTCGCGATATTTTACCTACCACTAGATTGCGCCACGCACTCAATTCTTTTTAACATGTTTTTATTAGCTTGACCTGTATGTATGAATCTATTAATTAACGGAATCTTGCAAGACGAATTTTAACCACTTCTGATTGTGAGTAGTTCTGATGACAATGCAATAATATGGTACCATCGAGCTGATCTTATTTTGGAGGCGGAACTGCATAACGAAACAAAGCATCCGAGCCCTAATTGGGCTTATTGGAATCGGCTTAAGATGTACTCTGGTCATGAATTAATTCCAGGGTCTGGTGATGGAGACGGAAGGTAGGCACTGGAATTCTATAACGGAACAACATAGCCGTGTTTAAGCTTGTTGGAATCGTATTGAGATGTACTCTGCTCATGAACGATTTCCAGTGTCTGATGATAGAGCCCGTATATATAAGTTTGATTCCACAATAAATTCAAATTTAGAGAAACTATGTACTTTTAATATACTTGTGTTTAATTAACATTCAGATTCCATCTGGAGCTAAAAGTAATTTAAAACTAAAGTAAAAATTCCTTGCGATCTTTCGTTAAAATTGCCTACCAACTGGGAACGAAAGCGTTTCGGCAAACTTTCATGAAACTTTTACGTCTCCACCTAAATTGCGAACTTGCTCCATTTTACTGGTGAGTTTATTGTTTCTAAGGGGATTTCTTAAAATTTGCTACCACCGCAAGCATGACAGAAGTCCGTAAAGCAATACTTATGTAGGTACTTACTTTTGACCCAGTTTCCTCTCAAGATTTGTCAATGGCGCCGGAGACAGGATTTATGTTTCGTTCATAACATTTCTTTCCAGTATTTATGGAAAGCATTTAAACCTCAATAATCGAAAATAAGCGAATGTACTATTTGAAGAAAAGCTCTGATTGTGCCTTATAAAGAAGAAGCTAATCTTATAGCATAATCGCGTAGGGAAGAGCGCTGTATATTACCGGCAAAAATAAGATTTTGAGTATTGATCTCCCACTAAGTCTAGATATTGATATTAATCACAGTTTCATCCTCGGCGCAGTCGTCGCTCCTAATTTTGAATTAGGTACAATTTGACGAAAACTTTACCTTCGACTCTTATAATAAATTCAAAACTAAATGGTGTATTTCTCATCTAAAAATCCTGTACTTATCGAAAAGGTGCATAGGGATGCTCCTAATCAATACTCTCATTTTACCAGGTTTAAATGGACCCAGCTCACGAAAACATTCAAATCCTTCAAAACGCTATTGACAGGTTTTGTTTCCATATTAAATCTAAAAGCCACATTTCCCCCATTCCTATGCAAACATGCCATCTTAAATATGTGCCATCGTAAGCAACTTAAATTATATGACATGCAATATACGGATGGTTCTATTATACACGAGGTCTACTGGTTACAGAACTACTAGTCGTTTGCTTGTCTTACACTGAGAAAAATATAACGATGTAATACATACGGAAATACGCATGTTTCAACAAGAATTACGTATATAACTCGGACTGTGGTCCATACGTATGAATTAACATGACGCGTAACGGTGTTGACGTGACTGTAGCTATCGTCCCAGGTAGTTAAAACATAATGCTATTTCATTACCTCACGACCATGTGATCTCGCTTCTAACATGACAGCATGCAGTAGTATACGTACGGTTATATTTGGACACATGAATCCTGTTGAAAATACAGTATACTGTTATTTCCGTATGAACCGTACGCAAAATTTGATACATATAATCGAGTAATAGAGTTTCAACGGAATTCCTTGTAATTCAACAAAACTACGATTGAAACATCGTTATTCTGTATAAAACCGTAATAACAAAATGGTAATGTAAGAATCAATCCAATATTTTTCTTAGTGTAATTTTATTTCACCGTATCTCCCTTTATCTGATACTTTTGCCGGCCAACTAACTGCGAAATCTACCTTCCTAGTTATTCCAGCATTTTCTTCCATCGACAATATCCCGTCCCAAAATCTTGCGATCCATGTCTACATCTACAACTTTCTTTTAAGACAACTTACAACCACTATAACAATTAAAATTGACGTGTATTGATCTCGCTGTGTTACGCTCAACATTTGTCACGTATTCATCAATTTTACGTCATTGTTACGGTTTTTAAATGTCTGCAACTTTATGAAAAAAAAATACTTAGCTTGTATAAAATAATCTGTTGAAAGTGATGGTGCCGCGGTCGCAGTGCTCGCGGCGACAGGCACTGGACAAGCGTAAAAACGTCGCTCTAATAACGTTAGCGTCGAGCGAATAAGTCCGACGGACTTTCTCGTTAATCATCTGCGACGCTAATGAGCTGCGACGTTGTTTGCCTTCATGATTCTAGTATTAGCGAGCCCTGGGGCTGTTGGTTTTTGATCCACCGTCCATCGTAGTATTTCTTTTTCGAGAGTGAATATCTGCGCGAATGCATAGTAGGTGGATGATATTATGTATTCTGTATTACTGAAGCCGCGGCCACTTAGGGATCATTCATATATTGTGTAAAGCGTTCTTAAGACATTTTGAGCCCCCTTCCTACCCATCCTAGTTGAATCGGTTATTGCAGAAAAAGACATACTTAGTCCATAAAACCAAATTTTGCAAGAGATACAAAAACCAGTTTTCTTTTTTATTTTATAATCTTTGCTGCCATTTGGTTGCATTTATGTCTAGTAGCAGCAAATTAAAGTGTAATTCTATCTTTTCTTGTTTAGAATATGTAGTAGCAGTCATTATATATAATTAAATATTTTATATATAATTAAACATATATAATTAAACGACTTATGTTGGTTCTGTAGTAATTGCGAATTTCGTTATTGTTTTATTTTTGCCTATTTATTTATTTATTTATTTAATTAACGCATTTATAAAGCGTATGTCTCAATATTATTAATATCAATTTAAATTTATTTATAGCTATTCATATTAATTTTGAAAATTTAACACGGTTGATATCAGCATTATCATATGAGTACTGCTGCCGTACAACTAAGTGCCAAGACATGTTCCAAGGCACCGAGCTCTCTAGTTTAGTATGTAAATAAATTCGGCAAGTTAAAAAAAAAAAACACCATAACAATTATTACTAATATGTTATACCTAATTATATTCATATTTATAACTACCCTAAGTTATAAGATTCTATGATGTTGTGTTTTTTAGTTATTTGCTTACTTCTGCTCTTTTCATTTTTATGAATATTGCTGCTATAACTTTAATGTCACTACCCTCTCAGTTTAATTTATTTAGCCACACAGTGTATTGTAGAAACAATAATATTTTCAAAGATATGTTGCTTCTGAAATAATCTAAAACTCTTTCTTATTCTATAACAGCTATTCTCTTTCCCATTACTATAAAGCTCTAAAACTTCGATTTCTTTTCTGAATTTTATATTTACATCCCAATATTGTGATGACATGCATACCTATGACATCTAAAGAGTGGATGTTGTTTTTGAAATAACCGATTCCATTGTCGTTCAAATTGAAGTAAAGCTAAATAATGTTATCAGTTTTCTGCAGTCAAATTCAGTAAGCTGTAACTATAGGGGTAATTACGGGCACTTTCTGATTATCATGTATATGATATTTGTAATGTTCAGTTTCAATTCGTATTCGTTATATACTATTGTAACATTGGCCATCGGAGCTAGAGTTATTTCATGCTACTGGCAATTAGGACAGTATCATCTGTATATCTTATATTGTTGATGTTGCCTCACTTACCTTATTCGGATTTATGTAGTGCAAAATCAACCCTATCTGACTCCATTCAGTTTCTCCACCTCTTTAGAAAAACTCCTGGCCGGGTGTTATAATCTAGTGTACTCTATTTTCTAATCATTTTTTTTTTCGTTTTAGCTACTTTTCTACTCCCTGTAGACTCCTCATAAAGCGCCCAAAACAAACAGCCCAGTTATTGATGGCCTTTGAGTAAAACGATAGAATTTTTAATCAGTATTTAATACTTTGGCATCGACATAAACTAGCTTCAGCATCAGTATAATATGGCTACTGGCTACAACGGCTCTGTTTAACCTTACCTTGAATCTTCTCCATCCTCTCCAACTCCTTCGCGCAATATTTGCAATTACTTTTTTCAATCCCTCCATATCCTATAACAAGCTCCTCTAAGAACCGGGCTTAAAACTAGCTACAGCTCACAAAGTAGCATCTATGATACTACCTAGATTGAATCTTAGTTCAAGCTTAATTAAACGTCAGGATTGCGTAAGTTAACCGCGTCAGTGGAGCGCTAATCTGCTAGCGGAGCGCATGCAATCCTCTTCTCTGACGATCCAAGCGTGAAAATTCAAACGAAAGTAAAACGATTCCCTCGATAATAACACCGTCTTGGCGATGCTCGACCTCAGTAACACTTGAACTGAAAGTACAGTTAACAAGAGAAGGATATCATTATTTTAGTTGTGTAGGTATGTCTTCTTACCTTTAATCAAGTATAAGTTGCATATTCTATAGGGACTTAGGCATGAATTTGCTTAAGCATAGAAGGCCATTGAGGTTTTTTTGTTGAGAGACTGTTTTCGTTAAAGGATAATTATTTGTGTATATGTAATCATAATCATAATCATGTTTTTTATTCAAAATAGTACGAAATCGTAACTTTTTGACTTCAATAATGCATACAAACATACATAAATGATATAAATTTTTTATTATTGTGACATTATAACAAAGTATTGTGACATATAACGTGATATAAATCATCGAGGTAACCATTTTATTTCCAAGGGTCTTTGTCGTCTAGATAATCATTTATTTTTTTGTAGCCCTTTGAGTACAGCTTCTTCTTAATAAATGACTTAAATTGTATCACAGATAAATTTTGCATGATTTCTGGGACTTTATTGTAGAAGCGTATACATTGCCCGTTAAATGATTTTGTGGTTTTGGAGAGTCGACTTTCAAGGTCAGCAAGTTTATTTTTATTTCTAGTATTGACACCATGCCTATCAGAGTTTTTTAAAAACAGTTCTTTATTTTTATGATGTAATGAGATGCAAGTATCAAAATATTGATTTCTTTAAATTTTCCGCGTAACGACTGTCTAGCACCTAATTTATAAATAGCGCGGATGGCTCGTTTCTGTAGTATAAATATTTTATCAGCGTCAGCAGCATGACCCCACAGCAAGATGCCATACGACAAGATGTAACACGCGGTATCGATTTTTGGTGTGTCTATTCAATAATAGGATTATATATCTATACAATACTGGTAAAATGGGTCTTGCACAAGAGTCCTGTCTAGAAAGTCACATCGATATCCTTCAAATTACCTATTTATAATAATTAAGGACAATAGTCAAATTTATGCAATCCTTAACTATCGCAACACTGTGTACACTCACATAACATCACTGACCACAAAATTCTATCAAGAGGTTGTGCGTCAGCAAAACATATAATTAGAAAGTCCAGAACTACATTTGCGCAGAGGCAATTCAAGTTTGCTCCTAAACTTTATAATTATGTTTAGGTTAAATTAACCATGCAAAACTTCAAGGGAAAAAAATAAAAATGTCTTTGTGGCTGATTAAGGGCGGATTTCTATATGAACCCTGTGAGTAAACGTAAAGGTATGAGTTAAAACGTCAGTTTGCTCAATATTTATTACAATACATTTTGCGTTTCAATAATATGTAACCATCTGTTACGACTTACCGACATCAGTCGGTTTTCTTCATACAAAATGCGATATAAATGTAACCGGTCAAATTCAGGCGTTTACTAGGGGGGGGGGTCAGGTTATCGGGGGTCACCGGGGGATTCCTGGCTATCATTAGAATGCTGGCACCAGGCTACCTCGATGATTTCGGTACCATGCTGACACCAGGATACCGGCACCGGGCTGAGACCAGGACGGAGGTATCAGTTAGCCATTAGGATGTTGGTTAAAGGCAGATAACAGGATAGCCGTACCATGCTGACACCGAGATGCTGGCACCAACCCTGGTATCGCGTAGCTGTCACCAGGTTGGCATCAGGATGCTGGTACTGGTGCTACACCAGGATGCTGGCACTAGTTTGGATCCAGGATGCCTATACCAGACCGGCTTCAGGATGCTGGCATCAGGACCAGGTTAACACCAGTATGCTGGCACTGGGCTGACACCAGGATACCAATGCCGGTCCCTACCAGGATGCTTGAACCAGGCTGGCTCCAGGATGCTGGCACTAGGTTAAAACCAGGATGCCGGCACAGGGATGACACCAGGATCTCGGTACCTACTAGTCTTCCACCAGAGGATGTTGGCACCAGCTTGGCTCCGGGATGCTGGTATCGGCTGGCTCCAGGATGCTGTTACCAGATTGGCTCCAGGATGCAAGTACCAGAATGGCTCCAAGAGACTGGTACCAGATTGGCTCCAGGATGATGGTGCCTGACTGGCTTCAAGATGCTGTAACCAGGTTTACACAAGGATGCTGGCACCTGTTTAGCTCCAGGATGCTGATCCACCGATATATGTTACTTATTGTAACGCAAACTGTATTGCATCCCTAGTTCGGGGTACACTAATAAATCATATCTGGCGATCACAAAGGGGGGGGGGGGTGTATAAATAAAAATAATAGAGGGAAGGTGCTGTTAATGGCTCAATGCTCAATGCTCATGCTCAATGGTCTTTCAGCAAAAGTCTATTTTTCTTCTTATTCTTCATTGTTCTATTTCTACGTATATGTTCTTCTTCATCATCATATCTTCTATTCTACTCTACTCTACTCATCTTCTGCGTCCCTTCCAGTTAAATCTGGTTATTTCTTGTTCTTTTATATCCCATCGTAATGAACTTTTCTTCAATGCAGTGGTCAATAAAGTTTATTGAATATTGTAGAATAATAATGTATGCGTAGGTATACCATGTGCCTATCTTTATTTGAGCCCTAACACTTAGGTATATCCCTTTTAATACGGGACCTTATCACAGGCTTTTGCGAGATTCAAGAAGACAGCAAGCTATGCATTTAAAATTCATTTGGTACTTATATTGTATACGAGTTACTTAAGTCACATCTTACAGCCTTTTTTATTTATAACTACACATTTTAATGTCTACTTTTGTATTTCTATCCAATAGCTTATATGAAACGAAACAATATGCGTCCCGAGTGGCAACATAAACAAAAATATTTTATGTCTATGCTTAATTTCGTTTACCGACTATCTTTCACCTCGCAGCATGAGAGTAGGTAAGTACTTAATTCAGTTAAAAAAAACTCCAGCCAGCGAGGCGGATTTACGCATTCTCAAGAAAGCTTTTAGACGGGCGCGATCCGCGATATCGTATTACATGCAGCCTGATAATGCGGCCGGATCTCCAGCATATTGGACAGTTTAAATTATACGCCTGGCGAGGTGTTCGCCTCTGCCTAAGTCCATGTTGAGATATACGGAGACACGGCGGTGCGAAGTCACTAACACAGAAACACTGCATGAATTAAAACTTGGAAGTACATGCATAGGCGTTTCCACAGGGTGCAAGTACCTGCAAGATTTGAGAAGATTTGAACACCTGCATCATCCCACTTACTTACTACTAGTATATATTAGCAAACAATGCTCCAACAATAGTATAGGTTAGCTATAGACTATTTATTGTAGGCAATAAGCTCGCCCTGTCTTACGAATAAAGCTTTTTATTATTATTATTATTTGCTGTAGGCAGCAAAAGTTTCGCAACAGTTTTATTAATATTAGAGCAAAGCATGAGTCAAAAGTGAGATCCATCATTCGAGATAATACATTTAGAATTTATTACTTTATGTTAGAATAAGCGACGCCAAACGAACAAATGTGTACTAATATTGATTTTACGGACATAATGTTATCATATAAGCTAGTAAATTATTTTATTTTATCACGTGTCGACTTCGGAGATAAAAATAGTAAAAGAAAATCTTGATTTCCACCAATAAACATTTTAAACGATGTTGATATAGAATCTTAAAGTTACAAAATTAACAATACATAAATAATTAAAGACCAACAGTTTGTAACAATTGTTTATAATAACAATCTAATTATTCAAATTAATACAATCGCATATCCTATCAATAGTAACCGGCTTTAATATAATGAGCATTCAATTGTCATCGCTATAAATCAATACAGAAGGGCGGACATATGTATGTTATAGATACGACAGATAGATCCTTGAGCTGTACAAGATGCTACAGAGTCGTTCCACCTACCCAACAGTTACGAATAAATCTTGTATATTTTTAGATTTCCGGAAAAGGGAAACCGAATCCCTAAAAACAACATGGTGTATGTCTGCACATCGGTGCAAGAGAGCTATGAAGCTCCCTATAGAACGGAAACATGATTGGCAGAATGCGAAACAAGCATAAGCCTGAAAAATAAATATGTACAAGAGGCATATAGAAGTATATCTAATATAATCATAAGTTGGTAGGTGTCACATAAGTACCTAAGAAACGTCCTTTAGGTAATTGAAAATTTAAAAACAAGGTATATTAAAATACAGCCATCTGTTGCATTTCAATGGACTTATTTCAAAAGACTAAATCCTGCATATAAAATTACCTCCCAAGGTAAGGGCATTGATACACTATAAAATCAATGGTAAGGGGTTACATACAAACCAAATACATACCCAAAAAAAAAAATTTACAAATCACCATTGAAACGAAATACAGGGTGATAGATAGCTGCAACAATGCGACCCTGGAACAATACTATCACCATTGATTATACAACTGTATAATCAATGCTATCACGAAGTCTTGCATTTGCATACCTAAAAAAAGAAAAATAGTATTCGTTCAAAATCAAATTACTCCAATTTTAAAACATTTAGAACCAGAAAAAAGAAAAAAAACTGTCTGACCGTTTGTATGTCTGTCTGTTTGTCTGTCTGTGTCTGTTTGTCGGGGTCGTCTATATCTTGAGAACGCCTTGATATCTTAATGTTACAAGAGGTCATAACTTACATAGTTACTTAAGAGGCCATAACTCAAGAACGGGTTGTCCGATTTCGAAAATTCTTACGCTATTCTGTTGTATTCATCGATGGAAAGAGCTGATAAGCATCGGTGGGATTTAGGGTTCCGTACCTAAAATGGATCAGGCAGCTATTATAAAAATGGATGACTGAGAAATATATTTTCATACATTCGGTTGCCAACTTTATATAATAAGTTACCCAAATTAATACGGAGTACCAATTATCGAACGAATTTTTGAAATCGAATTATGCGTTCATGAGTTACAAAATTTCAAACTGATTGACTTAAGGGGCCGTAACTTTTGAACGAATTATCTGATTTGATTTTTTTAGCATTAGCTACCAGTTTTTTAATCATATGGAAGACCTGCTTAGAGGTACATCCGAGTCCAGCGCAAGCACTTCAATATTTCATCGTTCTGCTGCTTTTTTTGTAACGTTTGCCTATACTTAAAGAAAACGACATGACACAAAAATATTTTTAATTGATTTATTTTCAGAAATATACTTTGTTTTCATAGTATTTGTTTGTGTAACTACATGGCAGATTCTAAAAATATCCAACCTCATCCAGACCCAATCTCGCCATTACTTTTTACTTCAGAAACCATAAGCGAATGAAGTAAAAACATTGATTTTAGGGAGAATCATAGTTATTATTTTTTTATACGCATATAATAAGGAGATCGTCCGTTGTTAAGGAATGGTATCCTCCAAAAAAATATTACCCGAGTAATTTCTCGTCTTAATTGTAATTCGACGACTTTTTAATAACTAGCATCGATCAAAAATGATGTATGTTTAAATATGTGATCGATGGCTCTTCCGTGTTGACGTTTTACTTTCGCTGTTGTGAATGTTGATTCAAAATATTTATTGATCGATCTGCTCATTAGTTATCGGAATGCTGCAGAGAGAGCTTTTATGAATTTTCATTAATCTTTCTATTATCTATATTGGTAAAGGTTTCGGTAGCGCAAACAAATTTTAGTACCTACCTAAGTACATAACATTTCTGTGTTGCTCCTTAAATACATACTCAAGTTAATGCGTTCACATAAGTTCACAGAATTTTTGATTAGGTAAAATTAATAAATAAAATTCAAATACTTAGTTTTTTTATTATAATAGACGTACCTATATGTGAGGTTTAAGACTAGAGGTATTTCAATGTAATTTATTTGTGTACATTTTGTGTATATTACTATTTTATATTAGTATGTATATTTATTTTAAATATGTATTTATTGTATTTATATGAATTACTATATATTGGTGTTGGGTTTAATAATAATTCTTGCTACTATATTTTTTTTGTATGTTGGTATAACTCTTTGTGCTTGCGTATTTGTATTATGCAAAAATGAATGTTTTGAACTTTATACCAATAATAATTATATAACCGAACGTCATACATGTCAGCTCGCAATATGCTAAGTCAAATATCAGCATCCCTAGATACGGGCGTTCTTGCTCAGTTAGGTATGCGATGAGCCAACGGCTATGAGTTCAAATTGTTTGTCCTGCACGTTTTATTGTACTGTATACCGAATATCATAGCCATTCGTCTGTAAATCATGTTATTTAAAATAAAAATAAATAAATAAAAAATAAATGATGCATGTCGAGTATAAAAAAATATTTCCGCAATACGTTCCGATTTTTAAAATATTAATATTGATTATATAGATAGGGCATTAGATTGCTGAATCCCATACTACGTTTTGGCAGCTAGTATTTTACTAGGGACGGCAATCATAGTTACAAAAATTTGATTAATCTTCTCTTATGTTTAGTAGTGTAACAGATGGCGTTCTAAACATGACTATACGGTATCCTAGCGCAAATAAAATAATAATATAATAACAAATGATTTTTTAAGTCATAGCTTTATTTAGAGGAAGTTGGGGTATTCATGGACACACTTTTATTTTGGCCAAAAACTTAGCATGAGACGACTCTACGACAGTTGGTTGAAACTGACAAGCATAACTAAGGAAAAAAATCGCGCTGTCCAACAATACCCCGTGCCCAAGAATACCCCGACTTTCTTATATAAAGATATCAATATTAAATTGGTTTTACAGATTTCAGCACGTAATAATTACGCGCTCTAAGTTTAAATAAACTTAATAGATGGCGAAGACTATCGCGGTTGTTTGACATTATAAATAGGATAGAAAACGAATTTACCGCGTGAAATTTGTAGGACCCGACGTTTCCTGGAACCTGCCGTTTCTTCTTCCAACCTGGAACTCCGAACTTCAATAGAGATGACGGCTACAAACTCTCTTCTACGTGGAACCCTCTTCTTAAAATGTTCCCGCCGCCGAACGCCGAACGCAAAGACGTAAAACAGGATACAGTGAGTGTTGTGTGCAAGACGGATTTTAAAAATTCCCGCGCTCAGAGCCCGGCCCCCCACCACCGTTATAACCTACGTAGTGGCGGCAGCGGTTTGCGGCCTACCCGCAAAACAACGGACTGACAGCTCTTCAGTCTACCCTAGACAACGGCGGCTGCAACGTCACCGAAACGTCGGGTCCTACAAATTTCACGCGGTAAATTCGTTTTCTATCCTATTTATAATTAATAGATGGCATTCTAATCGCACCGTCTTATCAGCCTATATAACATATAGGCTGATAAGACGGAGAGATAGCACTAATAATAAAATGTTTTTATTGTTAGCATTGGTTAAAGAAAAGGTTTTTAATCAGTCTTTTATAATAAAAAATATTTGTTATCAATGTTATTATTAATGGTCAAATAAATTGCTATAAGTTTCGCCGCACAATGCTATCATATATCGCCTATAAGCAATATAATACCCTATATATTCAATTATATTATCGTATTAGCGTCCGTTTGTGCTACTTCATTATTCTTGCCAACCGCTAAAGTGTACGATTTGTCGGCGCGCAGAATAATGAAATGGGGTCTATTTTAATAAAACCCTATTGATAAAATAGGGTTTATGACCAAAACTGCTGAAATTGAAATATGTCTTCATCAGATTTCATAGAATAGTATTTAGAATCGCCCACTCAGAGTCGCCCAATCAGGGGGCAGAGTCCTCTCAATAATATCATGAATGTGCGCGTTTTTTTTTAAATTGAAAGACTTGATCTTTCAGATCTATCGCCTTTTCGGACGAAATAAAAACGATTGGTTTAAAAATATGTCATTGATGTAATTCTTTATAGAAGATCTGGAGCTTCTACCTAAATTAGTAGTTAAATTTATCAAAAGCTCCACATGATATCTGTAACGACAGCTTCGGTACAGAGATCCCTCCATGGCCCTCCGCTGCCTCAAGACGTAGGTACCTTAACAAGATATAGGTACTTGTCATCTACGATGAGGAAGAGTAGGCTGAAAATATGGCCATCCCCTAAACACATCAAACAATACTGTATTATATATTGAGACGTTCTACCCGGAGTCTAAAGAAAACCTAAGTTGAAGACTTCGCTTCTGCGGCGCTTTTGTCTCCGAATCTTTTGTCACAATTTAAGCTATTCGTTAAGCAAAGATTTTTGTAAAGTCGACGCTCCTGAGCGTATTCTTGATGATTAAAGGTTAAAGGCGTTATGTTAAACAACGCGACAAGATTTTTACATTAACTAATTCAAAACAATAATTGTTAGGTTTACTTATTCCTACGGGATTAATTATATACCTATATAGAGAGTAAAAACAAACAAAATATTATTATGTTCATGTCAATTTTGGTCTGTAGGAAGCAGAAAATAACCATCTTAGTTCTTACTTAATTATGTTGTTGTGCATAGGTATTTACATAAATGATGTTGTTGTATGTAGGTACATATTAAAAAAAATATTACAAAATGAATTGAAATTAATTCTGAAATTACCGTGACATGAATTTAAGATAATTGTTCCATTAATCAAAAATAGTAACTTCTAATATTGTTTGTATCTAATGTACAGCTTATTTTATGGCTTTTAAAATGAAGTTATCCAAAATAACGTGTTTGTACTGTTGACCCCATTTTAATCAAGCGCGCATTTTTTTTCTTTATTTCATCAAGAATTCATAAGACATCAATTTGACGCAAATCTAAGAAAACTAACAACCTGTAAAATTACAACAGCGTGGAAATCTTAAGTAGATGACTTGCAAACTAACTACATTAGTTAAAGTAATTTAATGGTGGAGCGCACGGGCGCGCGGTTTTGCGGGGCGACGAGACTATTGAGGTCAGCAGCAATGCTGGCTCATCTGAAGTCATCGGAGCGTCAGCATACCAGCTTAGATCGCGCTGTCAAACGAATGATCATCATCTGATGATGTGATAGATATAATTGTTTACAAAGGCGCTTGTTGTTTTGTATTAGTATGCATATTTGCGATTTAAGGCACAGTGACAAGCAAAATACACTTCCCACGAAGGTTATTAGCATGCTTATAATGATTCTGCTATGTATTATATATTGAAATGTAGTAAAAGATCTAAGGTACGATATAAACAAACATTTATACCGCATTCAATACAAGGAGAAATCCATGAACGAAATTAGATAAAAAATGTTCAAAAAGACTTTTCCTGTGAAGATCATAATAATCCCTATGGAGATATATAATGACTTAATGAGTCAATAGTCTAAGAGGTCAAGAACGCTGTCAACAAATTAAAAACCTTTTTACTAGTTATTTACCATTTTTTTTACAAATAAACCACTTGATTTTAATGTTACTAAAAAGATTACTACTGCCGAGATTTACTAAAAAACTAATGACTTACCATATATAATATTTCCAACGCTTTTAGAGGAATCGTCAAAATATTGACTTATACATTGACACTGGGATACTATATCTAAAAAATCGCAATCTGAAAAACATTATAGTATTTTTGGAATTCAGCCTGTGTTTCTCCACTGCTGAATTTAGGCCTCTTTCAAAGCTCGCCACGCTGACCGGTCCGCCGTCTTCCTAATCCAGTCGCTTCCAGCTATCTTTCTTAGGTCGTCAGACCACCGGGGCCGGAGGACGTCATACACTGCGTTTCTAGGTGCGCGGTCTTCATTCAGGACCTTTCATTCCCAGCGGTTGTCGATTCTTCGGCATACGTGACCGGCCCACTGCCATTTCACTTGCTTATCTTTTGAGCTAGCCCACCAATTTGGTTCTTCGGCCGATTGCTACGTTCGGGCTCGAATCCCGTAGAGCTATTCTGAGTGTAGCCCTTTCCATTGTTAACTGAGCGACTTTAAATATGTGGAAGAGCCCCACAGTCAAGATTTGTTTTGTTTGAAAACATTACCGACCGCACACACAATAGAGTACAACGTGGTGGGCCGTATGTCGATAAACTACTCGACAACTCGATAAACAAGTTGAGTAAATGTCTCTTTAGAGATTTTTAAAACCCGCTCAGCTTTCAAGTTGTCTTATGGACAAAGGCAAGGAATTCCAAAGTCGGGCCGCCTGCACTGCGAAAGACCTGGACATGAAAGTTGTTAAATGCTGAGGTATAGCCAGTAATAAATTTTCCTGAGAGCGCAATGCCATTTCAGTTTGCTTATCTTTTGAGCTATCCCACCAATTTGGTTCTTCGGCAGATTGCTACTTGCCGATACGTTGCGATAGCCCTTTCATTGTTAACTGAGCGACTTTAAATATGTGGACGAGCCCCACGGTCAAGGTCCAAGTTTCCGCGCCGTACGTCATCACAGGCAGACGCAATGATCGTATACCTTGGTCTCCGGGCATTACCATATATCAGATTTGAAGGGGCGACTGAGTTTCGCAAATGCTGCCTGCCCCAGTAGTATTCTTCACTCGGTCTCTTTGGCGAAGTTTAATTTCAGAGCTAGGTGTTCTGCCCTAAATAGACGTATTCCTCCACAACTTTAAGGTTTACATTCTTAACGGTCACTGGTGTCGGGTCAGTATAGGCTATTTTATTTTATCCCTGTTCATCCGGAGACCCACTCGTTAATATCTTACTATCTTACTTATTATAGTTAATACTTTAAGGTCGTTCAGCATATTCTAGAGTTTCTCCAGTGCCTCTTCCATAATGACTTTACCATCTGCATACCTTATGTATTCCCCGTTAATATTGATACTGCATTTATACCACTTTAACTGTTGAAGACACCCTCTAAGGGAAATGACAACCTCCTGCCTTACTCTTATCTCCAATCGGATCGCTTTGGTTTGTGGTCATGTTTTTGTGGCATTGTGATTCGGTTTGTTGAAAGTTCTTTGCATATTTCTCATTAAATATAGAAAATTATTAAATAAAACTTTAGTCACATGAAACGTGAGACCTTTCTCTAATTATGTGTATATACAAGCATTTTTCTGTTATGTTTATGTCAATCGGACGCTAGTAAGAAGAAAGGAACCATCTTTACACTTACTTAAATTTTGATGTTGAACTTACCTACATACTAAAACTAGTAAGAAGAAAGGAAGGACGGACGCTAGGAAGGAAGGACGCTAGTAAGAAGAAAGGAACCATCTTTACACTTATTTAAATTTTGATGTTGAACTTACCTACATACTACTAACTAACGAACTTACTTACATATTATTATTTATTTTGAAAATGAATTAAAATAAATTCTGAAATTACCGTAACATGAACCTCATATAATTATTCCATTAATCAAAAATAGTAACTTCTAATATTTTTTGACTCTAATGTACAGGTCACCCTCACACTTTTGAAATTAAATTATCCAAATTAACAATTGTGTACTTTTAGATCTATAATAGTTAGCATGTATAGTTAAAATATTGGTAATTCTACATTTTATTTTGATTTTGCGAGTTGTTGTTTTGACGTTTTCGCATGTATACCCTTCTTAACGGGCAGATGACATCACTAGAAAGGATAATCCCTCTCCCCCCTCCATTCAACGCATTATTTACCACTTAGTTAGGGCATCAGTCGATTGTTATTCAAGCGGTTCACAAAACCCGTGTCGATTAACCCTAAAATTCCTTACAATGTTATTACAGCAAATTTGCAAATCCTTCTTGGCACGAAAACATCCTAGAGCTGGAGGCCGTTTAATAAATCGCCAAACCTTCCTCCAACTTAAGCTTGGGAAAGTTTTTGATTGCAAGAGAGAGGGAGATAGAGCACCGTAATGAATTCGAACTTATGACTTCGCGGAAATTTGTGTATTTTATTCAAATTTAAAAATTTCTTCCGAAAGGCGGACGGGGAGAGTTAAATGTCAAATTAATTATTTTTCCATCGTATTGGAAAATTTGAATATTACTTTTTTTGCCACTATTGTGGGCGATTGCTCATTGTAATATTTTTCAGACAAATGTTTCGGGAATATTAGGCGAAGTTTGGCATGCATGTATTGTGACGTGTTTAGTAATTGTCAAAGTTTCTAGCATCACGATTCTCGTTTCATCTGGAACCACGGAGCAGCTAACCAGCTGGTTAGCTGCTCCGTGTCTGGAACCATGGTTCTAGCATGGTGACAAAACGTCTTCATACAAAAGCGGATTGACAAGTATCCGTAACAAAAAGTAACCAACTACGTTTAACATAATATTAATAATTATTAATTTGTTAGAATATATCAGACAGTAGAAAAATACATCCACAAAATGCGCTAAAATACTCGATCACAATAAAATGGGTTGAGAGTTACTTGTCAGGTCGAAAGCAAATAACAACAATTGGTAGTATAGATAGTGATCCAACGCCTCTTAAATATGGTGTTCCGCAAGGCAGTGTCCTTGATCCGTTATTGTTTTTAATATATATTAATGAACTTTGTAATCAAACTATTGGTGGACAAGTTGTTACTTTTGCCGATGACGCCCCTCTACTTTTCAAAGCAAAAACTTGGAAAGAAACCTTTCAAAAAGCAACGCCGGGCCTCCAGAAGGTGATAATTTGGTTAGATAGTGCACTACTATCACTCAATGCGCAAAAAACCACGTACATAGCATTTAGTGCCTCCAGTGTAGCTCAACCAAAACAAGAGCATATTCTGAAACTCCACAGAGATTGTCTAAACCCTGAAAACTGTAATTGTGTTAATCTCAATAAGGTTGATAACAGTTAAAATCTAGGTATATTTATTGATTACTGGCTACAATGGAGCACCCACATAATGGAGCTGTCGGCAAAAGCTAGGAAACTCACGTATCTTTTTAAAGACCTTAGAGGCATCCTGGACAAAAGGACACGTAAGATAGTTTACTATGCCCTGTGGGGATTAGTACATTATTACGATCCTAAAGGTGGGGAGGTGCAGCTAAAATTCACATGGAGCCCTTGATCAGAGCTCAGAAACTAGTACTGAAAATTAAAAGAGAAAGCCTTGGAGATACTCCTCAGATGATCTCTTCAGAGAATATAATGTGCCAGACGTACCACAACTCTACGTGAAAGCGGCGCTCTGTGAGTATCAATCTAATTTAGAGACCGCAATAAGAACTCAGCAAAAAATCTGCACACGTCAATCTCGAACTATACATTTCGACGTCCCTCGAATGCAGACCACTTTCGGGCAGAGGATGCACATAATCCCCAGGATATTTAATATGCTAGACGAAGATTTAAAAATGTATCTGCCTAAGTCTCTTTTAAAACCAAAATTGATTCCTGCCTAAAACTTGACGCCCGGCAAAATATCCACAAATTAATATACCCAGACAGTTTCCAACATTAAATGTTATCCTTGACAATTCTTATTATTTTCGTTGACTTTTTTATTACTATTACTTATTCATTAATTTTAGTTACTATTGTTTAATGTTATTTGATATTATATTTTATTAACACGATTATTTATTTTCTGTGTTTTATTTTAAATATTTCCTATTGTGATAATTAGTATGTAATTATTAGTTATAATTTGTAATGGTGACGGTAATATATACATTCCTTTTTATTTATTTTCAAATTGCCGAATATATGTGAACATAAAACTAGACAGCTCGCTGCCTTGGAACAAGTCCTGGCACTTAGTTGGGCAGCAGCAGTACATGCATGCTAATGCTCATATCGGCCATGTTCAATTTTTATTTTTATTTTAATAATATAAATAATTGTTTATTGGTATGAATATTAGTGATACATATGCATTGTAAATGAATTATTAAATTAAACAAATAAATAAATAACTAAACCAAAAATTACCATGAATAGTAACCATCCCCTTGACTCCCATGAGTTGTAGAGCAAATTGATCCCATCAAATATAACACAGTGTACTTATTTAGGGTGGTAGTCACATCATGGTAATTTTTAATTTTCTATGTCTTTATAGATACTATGACGATGTTGATAAAAACCCAAGGAAAATCAGAACCTCGCCGCTGAGGAGGAGAAAAGGGGAAAATTTAAAATAAAATAAAGATAGCGGTCGGCTTTTATAACGTCACACGGCAGTACTTAGCTTAGGTTTCAAGCCTTTTGAACGACTCATACAATTCAATTATGGCGACCAGACGTAGAATCACAGGAAACAATTTACAGATTTTAAAGAAACCGTATTTGCGAACGACTGGTAATAGGGGAAGGGTTGAACAACTGACCTACCCCCGCTCCTCCCCGTATATACGCGTCGAATGTATCCAACCGACTGTCAAATTTCCAAACATAAGGAAACATACTCATACCCTAAGTCGGTAGGCATATGACATCTTAAGTTGTCGACTACAACGGGTGAGCCCGTCACCACAGGGAGTTTTCAATCCGCCGTCAAGCTTCGCCACAACCCGTAAGAGACCAACGCCTTACCGCGAGATAGCCAGGAATGCTACCTGGCGGGTGACACTCGCGCCCTTACTACCAATTGTGACCAGATTTCTCCGGTCTCTCGATTGGTTCCGAGTTCGAGGTCGCTTGCGCGGTCCTCTCCCATACGAAGCGGTGAAACGGTGAATACCGAATCTATCGCGGACCATGGCGTCCTTTGCCCGCCTCTAACCCGGGATCGGATGGCAAATGGTCATTTCAAGAGTAGTCGCCGTAAGGTACGCAACCACCCCCGCTCTATAGGAAACAATACAGCTTCCAGACTCCCCCGACTGTTAGTCGGTGTGCACAATCGATTGGCTTGCGCCGCACGGTGCGCAGACCGTCCAGAAGCGCCAGAGGTTCGATTCCCAGGGCAAACTGACCAGGGTCAGAGTCCTACCCAGGTTCGCACCCCGTGCGTGGAGGCCGTCGGATGGGTGTTGACCCGTGAGTGTGACCGACCCTGAACACATAGGTCTTCGTGGCCAACCCATCATGGGCCCATTAGCTCCCGGTAGGCATATGACAATGTGGGATATGCCGTCATATTATTCGACAGTCTCCTCTGTATGTCAGAAATTGCTTGAAAACGTCAGAATACGGTTGAGGTGGCGCCTTAACGAGATGGGCGGCTATCCTCTTGAAATGGGCCCTCGGAGGCGCCCACCGCCCGCTGTGCCGTATCAGGGTCATCAAACTCAGCTTTGCGCTTTGTGGACCTCTTGCCTTAATGGTGAGCCCCAAAGGGGTGAATTTTGGTACGAATCAGGGGCGGCATTTTATAGCGTTCAAATTACTTTCCCGGCAGAGGTAAAAGTATTGTGAATGAACTTCTGGGCGTATGTGTGCCTGTGTGTGTATTCCTCCACTTTATCACCCAAAACGATTCATCCTATTGAGCTAAAATTTTGCATGTTGGCATCATTTGATCACCGCAAGAGTTGATAAGATTGTGGTTTAAATCGATCCACCAGGGAAGGGGGCGTGCTAGTCATATTTCAATCTCGTAATATTTGACTTAACGACTTAAAATTCGGTACACGGATGTGTTGTTGGGACAAAACCACATTGGGAAGTTTTAGTTGGAATATCTCATACACAAGCGAGACAAATAATTTTTAAACTCCGCCTAAATTTTATTACTACCGAAAATACTAAAAATATATTACGAATATACTATTGGGGTAGAGGGGGGTCGACGCGCGGGAGGGGAGGGTTAGTGTTGGCGCGGAGGGGCAAGGGGGGTTAAGGGGGAGAAGGTTAGGGGGTCGAGGGGGTAGAGGGCGGCGATGGCGGGGACGGCGGGGCTGCGGAGGCGGCGGGGGGGCCTTCTACTTGCCGGGAAAGTCTTGGGGTGACAGTTCCTGTGAGAAAACGGGAAATTGGAAACGGGACCATTCACATTCGCCGTACACATACGGAATCAAATTAAATCAAATGTCTCTAGGGACGCTAATACAATTACTATTACGAATTACTATAAAATATATAAAATAAAATCAAATACCCCGGTATATAAAATAAATCTTAGCGTTAGATCACTGTTTCGTACAGATTGTTGAGAAAGCAAATATTAAAAAAATGGTGAATCAGTGTTGGACACTTTTGGTTCAATTTTCTTTAAACATTTAACCGCAATAGCTCTCGTATTATATATTTTTTTGAAAAAGGAACTCTATCTACATCCTAGACGATACTATAATGTAACACTCCGCTTTCATGACTGTGATTTCTATTCCAGAGTAATTTGCATTGGCGTTATAAATAGGATAGAAAACGAATTTACCGCGTGAAATTTGTAGGACCCGACGTTTCGGTGACGTTGCAGCCGCCGTTGTCTAGGGTAGACTGGAGAGCTGTCAGTCCGTTGTTTTGCGGGTAGGCCGCAAACCGCTGCCGCCACTGCGTAGGTTATAACGGTGGTGGGGGGCCAATACTCTCGGACATACGGTATATCGGAAGCCCACACATACGGACAGATATTTGCATGCAAGCTCACACCATCATCCCTACCATCTACGTTCAGTGCAAACGTCGCTCGTGAATCGAGCACGCGATCTATGCGACACTGAGCATTTTCCGAAGGAGATGGAACATGTCAATGATGTCCTTAGGAAAAATGGATAC
Source organism: Micropterix aruncella (assembly GCA_944548615.1). NCBI lineage: Eukaryota > Metazoa > Arthropoda > Insecta > Lepidoptera > Micropterigidae > Micropterix > Micropterix aruncella. The sequence continues at coordinate 8,100,606 of OX155951.1, forward strand.
GGAAAATATCACGAGACACGCACACGATCTAATACGGACGAAACTCAATAACCGAGCAGATCAAGAGCATTCTTACCATACGTCAAGGGCGTGACTGATCGAATAAGTAAGATGCTAAACAGATTCGATATAAAAACGATCTTCAAACCGACCCAAAATATAGCTCGATTTTTGAGGCCTGTAAAGGATGTAATACCACTGCAAACCCCGGGTGTGTATAAAGTCGAATGCAGCTGCGGTCTAGCCTACGTTGGACAAACGAAACGGCCCATAGCCACGCGACTGACAGAACACATCAAAGCTGTTAAAAACGTTCAGCGAGAAAAATCGGCGATCTGCGAACATATATTGGATAGCGGAAGTAACCACTGGATGCAGTTTCAAAATCCCATTGTTCTATCCAAGGAACAATTCTACTTTCCTCGCATGATCCGGGAAGCCATTGAAATAAGAAGAACTCCGAACTTCAATAGAGATGACGGCTACAAACTCTCTTCTACGTGGAACCCTCTTCTTAAAATGTTCCCGCCGCCGAACGCCGAACGCAAAGACGTAAAACAGGATACAGTGAGTGTTGTGTGCAAGACGGATTTTAAAAATTCCCGCGCTCCGAGCCCGGCCCCCCACCACCGTTATAACCTACGCAGTGGCGGCAGCGGTTTGCGGCCTACCCGCAAAACAACGGACTGACAGCTCTCCAGTCTACCCTAGACAACGGCGGCTGCAACGTCACCGAAACGTCGGGTCCTACAAATTTCACGCGGTAAATTCGTTTTCTATCCTATTTATAATGTCAAACAACCGCGATAGTCTTCGATTTTATATTGCATTGGCGTTTTGTATGAAAAAGTATGCCTTGAGCGGACTAAGGTTACAAACTATTTTTCAAATTAACTAGTTTTCCATTATAATAATACTTTTTTAGGCTGTTTATTATGGTTGATACCCCGACTAATAGAGATTCCTGTTCCGAAAGGGGTATCCTTTCAGTTTAATTATTTTTTTCATTGAATTGTAGAGCTTTATTGAATTGTAATATATTTGTGTATTACAAAAAAATAGTGTGGTCCAGCTTACTTATACTATTTAATTTTGTTCAAATTTCGACAAATTTTTCGTTTCTTAAAATCATCATTAAGTCGCTATAGAGTATATGTATAAGTATATCCATATGCACGGTTCCTGATATACATATATTTAGTTTTTCTCTCAAGTTTTTTGATAAATTCAAAACCATGTGGTAATTCATCAACATCAAATTTATAAAGAGTATTGTAAGTAGCCAACTGATATTCTCACGGTAACTAGGTTGCTGAAATATTAAGAAATAAAGTGACACCCCTGATTTCCATGAGTGAGTATACGCCCATTCGTAATATCAACAAAGACGCGGTAGATTTAATACAATCAAAATAATATTCATCATACTTCATGGCCGTAATAATAAGGGACGTCAATATATTATTACATTACCAAGAGGCGCTTTTATTGAAATGAAATGAAATGAAATTACCGTCGAGTGCCTCTATGAATTTAAAAAGTTCCCCGTGATTAATGATGGCTTGATGACACATGTGGTTTCGTGGAAAAACTGTATCTGCTGTAAAAAGGGTAAAATGCGACAATTTACTTTGAAATATTCATCAATTTCTTTAAAATGGTACAGCGGTTGCCAAACTTTTGAGCGCTGTTGGCTAAAAAAACAAATTTAAAAAAAATACGATCTGTGTGCGATATCTCGCGGAGAAAATTTATGATAAGTATTGAAAGAGGTTCTAGGGTGAATTATCAATATGGCGATTGCTAATCTAAACTCACGCACCTTGACGGTCGTGTAGCTGCAGCAGTGTGATGCGCGCTGAGATTCCGCTTCTGCGTAGCGTGCACGGCACGATCGAGGGATTCGTGCGGCGTATCCGGCACGACGCGTGGGATGATCGAGTGTATGGCGCGTGCGACGCGCTGTGGGGTGCAGTCGTAACACTCCCGAAGGATCGATAAGCCTTAACAACTAATCCGATTCCGCGATTCCGAGACAAAAAAACGAGGTTTTTTGTCTGAGTCGGCGAGTCCGCGAAACGCGGTCGAAAATCGTTGATACCGTCCGAATGACAGCCCGACCCAGCGCCAACGTTCGAAAGCGGGCGATGTTGCCAACTGTCAGGTTTTTGTGATTTGACAGCTCTCACCAATCGATAATTCAATCGCGCAAAGTTTAAAATTTAAAATGAATTCGTATTTATCCATAACAATATCGAACAGTCTGGTAAACACTAGTTTATTTTGATGTAAAGAGTGGGCGGGTTGGGGAAATGGGGGAGGGAGAGGTGAAGGGGCAAAATATTTATTCTTGCTTTGGTTTAATCGTTTATTTCTATATGTTTATGGTTTTGGACAAACATCAACATGCTTTCAGGAAAAAAATACTTACGACCGATTTTGCTCGAAATAATTACACACGAAAATCCCGGAGTTGAAAACAGAGATGAATCCAACCTAGCTCCAATATACTAGCACGTCAGAAAAACGAGATAAACTAATTCTGTGATTCAGGGATTTATATAGATTGCAGCCTAGGGGATTCGGGGATTTATATATATTGCAGCCTCAGCTGGGCACAAGAACTGGATCTCCCGTTGAAGTCTGACAATTGCGATTGCAAATCCCCAAGGCACTACCGTGGATGATTGGATAATAAGCCCACCCTAATTGTAACTCTTTTTTAAGAGTCTTCCAATGTATTCAATCTTGGCCAGGAAGGAGGGGGGGGGGGGGGGGTAATTCAAATGCGGCAATTAAGCCTGTGATGGGGGGGGGTAATTCAAATGCGGCAATTAAGCCTGTGATGAAGGTACAACATTTTCTAGGATACCATTCGGCTACAACTTGATCTGCTATTCGCCGAATTTAAAGAGCTTGATGTTGCCAGCAAGAGTTGCTATCCGGCTGGGTTCTCCCGGACAGAGTTTGGATTTTTGGAGCGTCCAGGAAACTCAGGGCGGGTTTTTTGGTGTCGTCAGAAGAAGATGCCGCCGCGCAAGAGCTGAAGAGCTTTGGGGACCCGCGCCGGCACCGACATGGCACCCAAAGAATTCGAAAGATCTTAAAAAAATATGTAAGTATTGATCGTTTGAAATAACCATTCTCCTTTAATCTCTGTTTTCGAATGACGTTAAATATTTTTTTTAAATAGGAGTGTAATTAATGGGTCCATCATTAAACTATCACTGATCTATTTGCAAAGAAGAAATTATTTAATGGATGGATAAATTAGAAACAATTTGTAATTAACTTTATTGACAAAAAAAAGCAATGCACCCAAAAACTATGTGTGTTTTTATTGTAGAAGAGGACAATCTTTTAGATAAGACAGATTGGAGGAAAGTATGAATTCAATAAATAGATTGAGGATAAATAAATTAATCCTAAACCTGTTAAATATTTTATTATTTTGTTTATATTGTACAATTTTTAAAACAATATTTTGACTGGGAAGAAAAAATACTGATAGTTTAGAGCGCTGTGTATTAAGATGTAACATTATAGTTTGTATGTATGTATGCATGTATTTGCTAAATATGTTTTTAGTAATATTTTTTTGTTTTTTGTCAATTATAAATAAATGATACTTATTTTAACTTATTTATAAAATGCCTGGTTTTATGCAATAAATATGTTTAAAAAAATGCAGCTGTCCGGGTTTTTATTCCAAAGAGACACGGCTGGTCCACGTTATTTCGATATGCCACAAAAGATACAAAAGTTAACCTTCAAATATCTGCAAAAAGTAATTTTTTTTTAAATTACCTATTTTTTTTAAACCTGCGCCAATTCCTACTAAAAATATCTCACTGCCTACTAAAAATATCTTCGAGGTCGATCGGCGGTGGACGCCCTGGCTACACCTAGATAGTAGCTAATAACATCGATGGTATAATGTTATATGGTTATAATATCGGGTATTAAATTGCTCAATGCCATACTAAGTTTTGACAGCAAGGAGTTTACTACGAAACGCAACGTGTAGATAGCGCTCTTAAATCTTAACATTTACTAATCTTCTCTTATGTTGAATATGGCGGCGTTCGTAGTATATCAATATGGCGGCGCACAAAAGTGCACCGCCATACTGATATACTACGAAAGAGCTACGATTTAAAAATTCGTTCGATATATTTATTATAAAATATTATTATTTTATTTTAGGTATCTTATATTAGGTATATATTTTATATTTTATATTATGTATTATATTTTATTATTATTTTATTTCGAAATAGGATGGAGCTCCATCTAAAAAGATGGAGCTCTAAACACGCCTATAAGGTTATCCTATTTCGAAATAAAATAATAATAAAATAAAATACATAATATAAAATATGAAATATATACCTAATATATGATATAGAATTATATAAAATAAAATAATAGTATTTTATAATAAACATAACAAACGAATTTTTAAATCGTAGCTCTTATTATTTTAATATTATTTACATAAAGATGTAAAAGGTTTTGGTTTGGTATACAGGTTTCAATACGTAATATCATTATTAGGCACTTTGATGTTCATAAACTAAAAGGTGGCATTTTATCTCATCGTATTATTCCTGTGATGTAATCAGCCTATAAAAAAACCGTCAAATAGCACTAATAATTGAATGATATTATTATTATCATTGGCTACATTCTTGGATTTTTATAATCAATCAGTCCTTTATAAAAAAAAACATTAATTATCAATGTGATAACATTGATGGACAAATACAGGGTGCGTGCGGTATTTGAATATTTCTGAAGAATATTTTTATTCTATCTTTTGGTTTTCTGATCATGAATACAAGACTATAAGGTTACGCGTGAAATGAAGAGACATGCAGTGATCGTCGATATATACGCGAAACACGCCGATTTGGAAACCTCCAATTTTCTCTCAATCGCGCCGGATCATTCGTACATCGTACATAAAACCAATCAGAGAAATGACAGGTGGTTATGCCCACATCTTACAGAGGTTCTTCGTGTTGAACACATACGAAGTTTCCTGCGACTGTCATGGTTTTAGGGGATGTCAGCCCCGAAAGGCATGTTATATCACCTCATTTTTTTAACTTGGACTTTGAGTGAATTCTGTCACCTACATCGAGGTTTTAGATATCGTTATCAAGTCCTGGATTGATAGTGAATGTGAGAAAGAACATACATATTCCAGCAAGACTCTGCTTCTTCGTACAAAGCCATGACGTCACAAGTTTGGATGGCCGATAACTTCTATGACCACATCACCCCAAACTTAAGGTCGTCTGTCTCCCCGGACTTGAATCCCCTCGATTATTATGTATGTGGCGTAGTTGAAATGGAGACCAATACACATCCCTTAAAATACTACTTCATCTCTAAAGGATGCCATAATAACCACAATGCACAAAATGTACTAAGAGCATTTGATTCGGGCATGCAGTCGTTTCCGATCCCAGATTGACTACATTATTACCGTTAATAAAAGTTTTATTCCGTAATTGTATAGTCTAAGAGTAAATTACCATTGTGTTAAAATTTCATGGATATATAATAAATTATGCTGCAAATATGAACGAATTCGTTTTAATGTCCAACGACAGCGACATACAGGTGGCGCTGATAGGAAAACTAATAGGAAATTACAGAGTGCGTGTTTCCTCAAATACCGCACGCACCCTGTAAATTCCTATTAGTTTTGCCGGACAATGCTATCAGCGCCATCTGTATGTCGCTGTCGTAGAAGGGTTGCCTAAACGTACTATGACATTGATCAATCTAATACCCTATATAATCAATGCGAATGACAACGAACGCTAGAGACCACGGTGACATTTCCGTAAAGATCTGGCATATCGGCATTCCGGCAGACTACAATTTTATCATAGTAGATATACATTATGTATCCAATTGTATTACCAGTGTGATATTCCTGTTTATATTTTGTATGCCATGCTTCCTGGAGATTGGATTCCGTACAAATGAATGAATTGGCCTGACGCCAGCTCGCGTAAGACTAATCTGACGGTTAAATATATTGGGCTGACCAGATAAAGCTTCCTGTAAATGTTATTTCCAAACACAGCTCATATAAAACGCCGCGCCCGCCGCAACATAGGTAGATGTAATACCATTACACACGTTGCAATAAACAGACCAATGGTTTCGTTTTATTAAACGCATAAGGCAATTTGAACGTTTTCAGAAATGGGTGCTGCTATCGCAGATCGTAAAAAAATATTTTTACGGATATGGTTACCTAAATGGTGCGAATGGAATTTGAGCGTGTATTCTAAGAAAATATGCATTTGCACCATAGTTCCACAAACATCACACGTTTAGTAGTTCCACAAACATCAAACATTGCATAGTTTGTCGTTTGTATAATATAACACATTATCCCTAAGTGTTTTAAATTACTACATTTATTCCGTGAATTTATCCCAATTTTAAATTTGACTTGGTTAACTTGACAAAAAAAAATCTTTCATTTTAAAGCATAGCGCACCCACAGATAATATAATAATGGGCGCACCCACGTTTTGGAATTGAGGCGGGTCCACAATCTATTTGGGGGAGGAGGGCACCTTTACAAAAGTCGTTACTCTACTTATATCATATTGCTACTACTTAAAACAAATGCTCAAAAATTGCAGCTCGTTAAGGCCCCTTCCGAGTTGACGCGACTAAAAATTTAGGTATTTTTACAATGCCACGCGCCCGCGCGCTTTCTATATATACATAAAGGTGTATACGTATATCGCGGCGACAAGGGAATACGTCCCACCGTTGGCAGTGGCCAATTACGAATGACGATTTCGGCTTCGTGCGTCGCCTAATATATTTGATTTGGCTTTCCAATTATAATATAATAAATTATCAAATGAATAGTTTTTTATAAAGTAAAAATTAGATTACAATAATAAAATAACTTAAGATCACTGTGTTATTTTTTATATCACTCAAAAGTATCTTTAATAAAAAGAAAAAAATATATGTTTGGCCATAACATTTCTGGAAAGTACGTAATTTCAAACATTTTTTTCTTATATCTTTTGTATGGAAGTTCCAAAAACTGTCTTTATACTATGCAAATAGACCATACGCTGGTGTAAATGGTTTTTTTTTAATATTGAGAATCATCTCTACGTTTTTCAAAAACTGAAGACAAATCTCGCTCGTTTTTATTTTTTTGAAAAACAGTAACAGAATAAAGATAATTAACAATTAATATGAAAATAATTTACCAATTTCGTTTTTGCGAAATAATAGCTTAAAGACCGGCTTTCTAAAATCCGGCATAATTGTAATAAAATTCTTTTTCGTGTTCTCACAACCAGGCCACAAAATTATGCTTCAAATAGCTTTTGGCCGCCACGACCGCCACGGCCTCTAAAGGTCAGTTACTGTCCATGTGACGTATATTTATGTCTTTTAGGTATGTTTATGATGGGACGAGATAGAAAGTCGAGTTCGTGAACAACGATGTAATTTATTCCGTAACAAAATAAGCCGGGACTAGTCGTCGTGTAGAGCAACAGGACCTTAAGAGTCGTACGATAATAAAACTTCTGGGTTCAACTGTATCTGAATTGGGTAGTATAAAATCAGCTTAAAATCAAACAATAAAATCAAATGGAATAATAATCAAACAATAAACTCTAATCAAAAATGGTAAAATATCAAAATCGAATCTTAAAATATCAAAAGTCAAGTATAAAATCACAGGTAGGTATAATTATCCCTGGCGATTTCGGGGGATTAAAGACATTAAAGACATTAAAATTTCATATAAATTTAAAAATAGTTTGAGTACCTACCTCTTAAATTGTACAAATGCAGATATTGAACACCATATTAAATAATTGAATCTTTATAATAAAAACATAATAGTATATGTAGTAATATAAACTGATGATTTCTAAATGTAATTTTAATTTTATTTTTGTGAATTTATTTATTATATTATTAATACATATTAATTATATACCTACTTATAATTATTAATACTTATTAATACATATATAAATATATATTAATTTTTATCATGTTGTAAAATAAAATAATATTGACAATTTTCATGACATTTTGTTACGAATTTTTATTAGGTAATTATGATATTTCTGTTACATTAAGTATGATTTTGTTTATTTATATAAATATAATATTATAGATTTTTTAGGATAATTAAAATAAATTGTCTACCTTGGAACAGGCGGCAGCCTAGTTAGGTTAAGACTTTTGTATATTGAATGTACTCATAATTTGAACTCAATAAATAATTTGAAATTTGAAATAAAGGTTAGTAAAAGCCTGCCACGCTAGCGTTCCTCCAATGGTGTGCGTTGCCTGTATGTATAGTCTCATATGCCGATGGCGATAGCGGCCGGAGAACGTCCATCTGGATTGAGGCTGAGAAGCACTCGCAGATCTTCCCGCGAAGGTATGGCTCAGGCCGGCAGTATTCACGTATTCTCCTTGCCGATCTTGTAGCCCATCAGGGGTCGTATTCCCTCGGAGATAATATCGCAATAGAGATCGTATCCCAGAGATCAGTAGCTCGTTAAAGATCAGTATGTCATAACAATGAATTTGCCATAAGTAATAGCATTTTGTAGAATGAGATGTATTCATTAGATCTTGTTTCAATCCAGTCCATATATCATTTCGGTATCTCTTACAATATTTCAGATGCCAGCTCATTACAGCTCTGTATATCTTGAAAATGGTCTCCAGGTCAGATTTTGTTGCTTTTATTCAAGGCTCACGATGTTTCCAAGAGCCAATGAGGCTTACTGTTTCTTGGCTGAACCTACAGTCCAGTTCAGTCAAGAGCGGTCAGAAAATGGCAGCTCTTTCTCTTTCTTAGTTTACACCGAATAATAGGTACTTTGGTTCTACCGCTCAAAAGTATTTGGCCAACCACTTTTAATGTACTGATTATATAAAAGTGTATTAAAAAATCTTTTTTTAAGCACACTTGAGTCTTTCCCCGAAGTGCATTTATATCGCTCATTAATCAAACTTGCTTAAGCGACTATTACCTAGTATAGGCCATTAAGGAGTAGAAGGTATTAATATTAATAATAATAAAGGTATCGGACATGAATGAAGTTTAACAATTCTGGGAAGAATGTATTCATGTTATTGTAGGTATCCCTCTATATTTTTTCATTAAAGCATATTTAGCCGCTGCTAGTCTAAATAAACTTAAGGCCATCTAAATATAATTAGGGCTACCCAGAAAAATATTAATTTCTACCAAGAATCCCAATCACGGGGCTTTCGCCATCGCCTCTCTAACAAAGCAATCAAATTATTCTCTGTGAAGTTCAGCATGAGAAAATAGCCACAGAACGCTAATTCTAGAAAAAATATTTTATACCATTCGTGTCTGTTTTTATTAAACTATTTCCGTGCGCTGGGATTAGAGAGAGGTTAATTCCATGCTCTTCTTTTAGTTTCTATTAGTCCCAATGGAGCACGCAAAGCTTAAATATTTTTCCGCGCAGCTGCTGACTTCAACTCATTTCAAGAAAACATCTCCCCTTTAAGTTTTTCTTTTTTCTTCGTTCAAAAGTTTCCCTATCCCTTCCATTTAAAGCTAACCTCCATATAAGAGTAATAAGAAAATAACAGACCGTCTGACGCGTATGTATTATTACCGATTATCCACGAAATTGAGTAAGTGAAGCATCAAATTAAAATTGATAGTTATATGTCGAGGGGTCAGGTGCGTTCCGGCGCGTGTATAATTATTGAATCGGCTGCTATAAAATTAACCATTGAATACGAAACGAATCAATATAACCGTCGATTCGTCATTGTTGAAATTTTGAAATCAGCGGATTTGAAATCACAACAAATTGTAGAAACGTATATTCAAAGCAAGAAATAAAAACGGTATTATATTTCCTAAAAATCATTGAAATTAAAATTAATGGATGAATGTTTCTATTGGTTAATTGTTTTATCCCACCGAGCTTTCAAAACCACAAATCTATATATTTAGAGATTACCTAAGATATACTGTACTTATCTTTAAATTGCAGTTCAAAAAGCGTCAAAACGCAGACTTCTGTGCATATTAATTTTTTTATTGTTTATTGCTGCAAAAAAGGTGGGTACAATAAAAAACTATTCCTTTTAAATTCTAAGACAGGAACATGTTTGAAAAATAAATAGATTTTGAGACTACAATCGGCGCAATTGGTGATAGTCCCAAGCTATGTTGCTTAATCTACAGAATATACCCTTTCGAAAACTATTGAAAAATACTACATACAAAAACAGTTGTATACCTACAAAAGTTTTCCGGCAAATAACCAAGTAGGTACTTACGGAACGATTTTGAGCGTGATATTCTTTCGGGAAGGAAGTTTACATGGTTGAAATGGATAGTGAGAAGGCAACCTTAGTACAGGCGAGGCCTAGTTAGAATGGCTTTGAAATTTTAAAATATATGTAATATTATAGATTAATAAAGAATTTTGAATTTGAATTTGATTAAAACAAAGACCATCTTATCTTATCTTATCAGCGTATTTTAAACGTGTTCGATTCAATCGTTTACGCAAATATACTGACGGGCGAAAATTCAAATTTCGGCCCAACAATGCATCTGTGTACCAAATTTCAAGTCTTATATTGACTAGTGCGCCCCCTGGTGGACCGATTTCAACCACAACATTTTTAACTCTTTCCATGACAAAATGATGCCTGCATGCCAAATTTCAGCTCAATGGTTACGCGTTTGGACTCTATCGTATACTGTACTATCGTGGAGGAATACACCCATACCCACAGACACTCAGACGACACACAGACAGACTTCCATCTGGAAATGGTCTTAACCCCAAGAGCCCTAATTGGCCGATATCGGCCACAACACGATTTAGCGTGACGGCCCTGTTTTAATTTAATTTGTTTTATTTTATTATGTTTTATTATGTTACTAGCTGCGCCCCGCGGTTTCACCCGCGTGGTGATAGAAAATTGTGATAATTATGATAGAAAACTATATATCTTTATAAATGTGTGTGTTGTTATTGTTATTATTTTGTGTGTTATGTGTTATTCTGATATGTTCGGCTGAGGGGCCGAGGCCTGAAAGGTTAATCGCCTCAGGGGGGCACAAACTGGATATTTCTGTCATTATCACGAAAAAATGCGTGTTCACAACACTTATCCCTCTCGTAGGTTTTTTTTTCGTAGGATCAAAGAGTAATCCTAGGTGTCTTACTGGTAACCCCAAAAAAAATGTAAGGGATACGTTCTCAGCGATTTTTAACATGGCTGGTTTAGTACCAACGATTAGAAAACAAGACTTGGTAGGATTCATTACGACAAAATGTTGAGTTAACTGCAATAATATGACTCTCAGCAGATGGACCGCGATTGAGATCTATGACATGCATCAACTGGGTATAGCCTGACCTCTGCATACAAATGATATGAGCCGTATTTAAAATGTGTCGCCTTATCTAGGTGGACAACACAGACAAGGCAAATGCAATGGATAGATGTACACCTGTCAGCCTCTAAACCTCTCGAAGAGATGAGAGCGTTTCCCGCCCTGATGGATCTTTGGTGATAACGTTTTAATTACTATCAGCTAGGTAGCGGGAGACTCTTTTGTAGCAATATTACGAGAATCAGAGGTTTTTTACTTTAAATAAACTATAGCCAGCGAAACCTACAGTATATTGTGACACTGACGAAGAAGAAGAAGTACAAAAACGTCGACTACGGTGGTTCGGCCATTTTTGCCGAATGAACGATAATCGCTTGCCACGTAAACTTCTTTGGCGAGACCGTCCGACAGAATGGAGAATTCAGCGATCGGCACCGAAGAAAACCTGGCTAAATAACATCAAAGACGACCTTAAAAATCAACGATTATCGCCTAGGGATGCACGAGACGTGGCAAAAAATCGTCAAGAATGGAAGCGAATCGTTAATGGAGTACGAGATCCAGCGGCACCGACAGTAGCGTATTGGCTGATAGGGCGACCCCCTCCCCAATCGCCGGCTACGGAATAAATAATAAATAATAATAATAAATAAATAATATTATGGACGTGTCACAAAATACTGTAGGTAGTAAATATACAAGCTACTATAAGTAACAGGTAAGTATGATAAGCTTTTTGCACGATAATAGTTTGAGTATCATCCCTATTTTAAAGACAAATAAAAAATATAATGGGTTCAGTATCATAGCTCCATAAAATAATTGAAAACGATCGTGAATTATTAGAATCCGATCATATGAACAGTTAAAATATTTTAAAAATCAATAACCAAAATACTAAGGAAAAAATTTCAAATAATGATATCCAAAAATGTCAAAAATAATCAACAAAATCAATATAATCAATAAGTTGCTACATTCATTTATGCTGTTTTTCAGTTACGGTTGCTTTATGTACCTAATATGAAAGCAATATAGCCAGACCAATGAACCTATGACTATACAACTTTTTTAAAGGGTACAAAGTTTTTAGAGTCATGGCCCTCAAATTCAGTCAGATCATAGAAATGGTGGCCTATCAGCATTTCCTTCATTTTTTTTTTATTTTACCTCCTCCAGCTGTTACACCGCTTTATTTAAATAAGCTTACCTTGTCTTCATCAGCCCTGTTAAGCTCTTTCTGTTTCTCCGGCACGCGCGGCCTTCGTCCGAACAGTCGATCAAGCAGTCCCATCGCTCTCTCCGCCGGAAGTCGACCAGTTCTCCAATTCGCAAAACGGCCGCAAAAAGTGAGTCGTTCTCATTCCAGTCGATCTCGTTGACACTGACGGATGCCGCTCTTCCACCGCCGACATTGTTCCCGCGCCGCTTCCTCGTCGCCAACTCGTTCCGTTCGACGTATCGACCCTGTCTCGTCTCGTCTCGGATCTGGAAATGAGACGAGACTGAGAAAGCATACACGCATGATAGATGAATGGAGGTTCGCTGCGTTCTAGAAAGTTGCGTCTAATATATTTACTGTGGTTGCGTCCCTCCTTCTCACTACTGGAACGTTTACAGAATACGTCTGCGTAAATTGATCACGTTAATATGTACCGCAATGACCTTCGCTAGCTTCGAATCCGCGATCATTGGACTTCAGAGACCTATGACGAATAGCGGTCAAAGAGAAAAAGAGAAAGAAAAGAAGAGAAGGCCACAGTCTTGTGACTCGAAGCTATGGTTTAAAGAATAACCAGAGTAATACTGTCGATAAAGTAACAATACCATTTGCGGACTCTACAAGTAATATTAGAATAATAATAAATAAAACACTTACACAGATTAGCCATATACATTGATACGTATGCTATGCAAAGGAGTCTGTGCTTTATTGATTTATTTATTTAGAATAATTGGTACACAAACAACACTCTAACAAATACATTAATTATTATTATTATTTTTACATACATTCTTATTAGAGAATAATATGCTATCTGTACTCCGCATGCTAAATTAATTATTTCCCATGTGGCGTTTAACTTACTATTCATAAAAAAGTTCTAATATAAAAAATATTATTATTAAAATTATGTTGAGATCAATAAATATTTTTAGCAAAAAAATTATTTTCTGTACGTAGTGATAGAAAAATAAACAAAACTTACGTAATTACTTAAACCATTAAATTATTACAGCAAAAATAAATAAAAAGATATTCAAAAGAAATATAATTGAAAACAAAAAAAATGTAAATAAATTATAATCAATTCGGAATAAATGTAATAGTCAATTTTCAATTGACTATTACATTTCCTGTGACAAATCCTGTGTCAATTTTCAAACATGACAAGGTTTCTATTACAGCTTCTTGCAGTCTGGCTATAAAGTTACCGTAAATGTGTACAGTTAATAACTGCAAACAATGATGGTGAAGCCCGTGATTAAATAACCGAGCCTGGTCAATCGCTCATAGCCACTGCTTCTGCATGACGACGTATAACCACAAATTTTACTGCAAACAGTCGCAAAGTTGCAGGAGTTGCGGCTAGAGACTCTTGGTCACTCACCGTACTTGCCAGACCTTGCTCCAATAGAGTTTCAATTTTTTTTTCAGAATTTAGATAACATTTTACAAGTGAAAAACATCAACTTTGAAGAGTCGGTGAAAAACGGCTTTAAAGCTTTCATTGGTTCCTGTCCAAGAGAGTTTTACAACAAAGGAATTGAGCAACTCCCATTAAAATGAAAAATCTGCATAGATAATAGGGGTCGATAGATCTATTAATTAAATATATATTTTACATACAAAATTTTTGGCCTTAAATTTTCTTTATAGAACAGCAACTTCATAGGTAAGGACCCAATAATTCTACGTTAAAAAAACTTACTTTTTTATGTTTTCCAACGCTGAAAGTCGAAAGGAGGGGTTACGCGGCGATTTTCCTCCGAAATAACGACGCGAACCGCACTGCGCGTCGCGTCATCGCCGGCGGCAGCCGCGGCTTAACTGAAGTCTGGACTCCTGAAGTACCGGACTCACTGAACTAAATGCCGCTCCCGCGCACATCCATTTTCGCTCTCCTGCGCAACAACTCGCTTTGATTGAAATATCAGATTCGTCTTGAGGCATCCGCATCGATGATTTAATGCGCTGTCCCGAATAAGGCAATCAAAATTCTGATAATGACTTCTTTGCCATATACGAAACATGCCATGAGAGGAAGCTGAAACATCGATAAACTGAAAAACGTCATGTTGCATATCTATTCTAGTTTATATACAGATAATTTTAATTAACCGGTATCCTTGAAGTGCGTGAATCAGAAGGACCACATAAGCGACTTTTAATTTTTTTTTTTATGTAAAAAAATAAAATTAAACAAGTCTTTTTTGTAAATTTGAACAGTTTAACTTGGTATTAAAAGTTTGAGAATGCGCCATCTGGCAGTAGGTAAAATATAGCGAATAAACAAGATTCGCGATATTTTACCTACCGCATGACGCATTGCGCTCAATGCATTTATAATACTTTTTTCTGTAAATAAATTTTTTCGAATTGTTCGTTTTTTTTTGTTATTTTCCATAATTGTATAACAAAAATTTTTTGTTTGCTCGTACTGATTGGATGCCGGTTAATTACTGATCGGATGCCACTTCAATGATGCCAGTTAATTCAAACTTACCTGTATATATAGGTATACATATGTCATGTCCAAGCTATTAAGCAAAAAAAAACACTTTTAGTTGGTAGCAATATATTAAATTGTCAATTAGGATTTTGGCGCAAGAAATGTGCTCTGTCGAAAAGGTCACCGCTAACAGGTTGCTGAAGACGTGCTTGAACGAGGCAATTTGGATCTTACTTTTCTAAAACGCATCATAACGCTGAAAAACAAGGGTTTATGAGTTTCTAATGCAAACTAGCAATGTTGATTGCGAGCCGAGTCCGAAGAACCATGTCAAATGGCTGGAAAATCAAAGTCATGTTGACTATTTTCTTTGGCTATCAGGGTATTTTCTTGCCTAGGATAAATGCCTTCCTAATCTGCAGAGGGGCAAACAGTAAGAAACCAGTGGCGTAACTAAAAATAATGGACCCCGGTACAAAATTGAACAAACCCCCCCCCCCCCTACTTATTTACATTTATTATTACATATAGGATGTAATTACTGTATACCTAGCTACATTATATATTCATATTGTAGCTACATTACAAATTGGCGTTTTATTTGGGATTCAAAAAGTTCCCAAGAACTTTAGCGGGACACCCGGGATCACATAAGACCAGTGTTGTATTTGGTGGTGACAGTGGTGAATTTTCGGAAAAAAAATCTATAATAATACGAAACATTTTTGTTCATTTAATTACTGGATTATTTTTCTCCATTTTTTGAATATTGGTGAAAAATAAAAACAATAATGTTAGTTTTTATTACCTACTTTATTTTGAGTAGAATTACCAAGTGCGAAAGACTAAAAAATACGCACCTAATATTATTACAAATGCACCAATTTTTCACATTATACATTTCTAGAGTAGTTTTCTTCTAGATTTGCACTCTATAAAATCATCGATCAGCTTTGAGACATCCATTTTATCGGCTTCCTTAGCTTCAGCAGAGTTGGATTGAACATCGATCGTAGACTGAAATTCCATTTTGCCCCCCCCCCCCCTTCCTCACCCCCTCCCTAACTACCGTGCAGCCGATGCGCCGCACCAGCTGCACCGGCTTAGTTACGCCACTGCAACAAACATTATTTTTGGACGTTAGGAGGCGACCGCGCCAACATATTTGTAGCAACTTTCGCCAACATATTTATAGAACAACAATTCTTGAATATTGCACCACGATAAGGCGTCATCCGACACATCGAAATTTGTGCGCACATTTTGACCAAAAATTAAACGGAATGTCTTCGACCAAGCACCGCATTCACTAGATTTGACTTGACCAGGGTTGAATTAAAAAAGAACAGCAAAGTAAGACCACTGCAAAAAACTAAGTGATATGCGAATTCAGTAAAATAACTAGTAAACCACCAGGTTTCCAATTTGTTTATTTATTTATTATATCTCTATAATTTTTACCGAATTCCATGCATGGATTTCTCGGTACATGAAATGTTAAGTTAAGACGTACCTTGGGTCTTTTGGCTACCTATCCATAATAATTTATAGCAGAGCCATTTGTAAGAATACTATTAACACCTATGTGAGAAGTGCCTTTTGCCTGTCACTCGAACCTAAACTACATACAAAGAGAAACACACTGTTTCACAGCGAAATATTACGTGTAGAATCACATTGGCCCTAAAATTATGACTAACTGCGTGTGGCCGGATTGCCGGTGATCATCTATTTCATCTGGACTTATTGTGACCTGATTTTCTAGCCAGCAGAGGTTGAGAAATACACGACCTAAAAATGTTTTCAAAATATTTTCGTGTAGATACGTTCTGTTTACGCATATATAATCGTTACACATCCGCTTAGCTTAGTTGTCTGTAAATAGTAGGTGCGTCCGTGTTTTGCAACAATCGGCCGATATTTCCTGAAATACGCATCTAGCCGCTAACAATATTAATAATATTATTAGAAAACAATTTTATGGTATAAAATAGTACAGCAAATAGTAGTATTCTTAGATTAAAACGATGCTACATACGTTGGGTTATTTAAAAACACAAATTTTGAGGAAAACGCGTTTTTCTCAAGTTTGCTTAAGTTCTATTTAATTTTTCTTAAGTTTTGATTAAGTTATAACTTTACTATATATTTTTATTTTAAATTTAAATCATGAACTTTTAATAGATAAAACACTCATATTCTTGCTTTAATTGTTTTGTAAAATGTAAACCTTAGTTTTGATGGTTAATTTTAAGAAAATCTGTAACAAAAATCCAAATTTGCGTGGCATGTTATGTTTCAAAAACATGTTGCACGCATTGCAACATGTTTCGCTTGTATTTCTAGTGTTTTTTTGTATTGGTCTTACTCAGTTTTTGAGTTGTTTTCGGAATCAGGGTTCAAAATCGCAAAACATCTTTAAAACAATAAATAATTGCTAAAAGCTTTGACATTTGGATCTGTCATAATAGAGAGAGCCGTATTGCACAGCCCAATAAAAAATGACCCTTCTGGTGTTCTTGCCATGACAAAAAAACAAAAGATTTACTTTAAAAAAATTAAGTTCAAAAGAATTTTTATAAATGTAATAAATATTACATAAAATATTACTATTTTAGTGAACATGAGTAGCTATGAGTTTTTTTTTAATCTCCTAAAGTTGGTATAACTGCAGGCAGTCCAGTCTGTCCAAACTAGCCACAGTAATTGAGGGGCATCATTTTTTCCAAGATGGCGCGAGGAAGAGTACTTCTAACTCGCGCCGGGCGACAAAAAACCCGTTAAAAGTAGGGTGATCCGCGAGTTGTGTGCACCAGAAGTGCGGCGTTTTTAAAGTTATGTGAACAAGGTCTCATTTTTCGCGGGTTTTTGGCTGTGCCGCCTTTTTTTACTTTCCAATGTAAATTCAACAATAAATCGGCCCACCGTGCCCCGACTTTTTCTCGCCTGGATGTCCATTTGAACTGAAATACAACATTTCTGAAGTTTGTACCGCATGTCTGATGAGGAGATAGAAGGAGGAAACTACCTGCAAATTAAAGGATCTTGTTTTTATAACTTTAAATTTGTAGTTTTATTTTAAAATTGCGAAGGTTTATTCTCTGTCTTGCCAAATTTAGTGACAAAGTAAATTCTTTCCCCGACCCTGTGGTTGTTTTTTTAATTTTCGGTCATAACCTAACCTATAGTATTTTTTTCTTTTTCGCGTTTTAAATAAACGCGATGGCGCTATGTTTGTTTTGTAAAAAACGGTAATTGACCCAATGTTACATTCTTGTACTTTAACTTGCAGATGTAACTTTAGCATCAATTACCGATCTATAATCTTTTATTAAACTTAGCAAACCAAAAAATAATCATCTCAGTGAGGTTAATTGTCTCAATTTAAATTATATGTGGGTAACAAATAATTTAAATTGCGATTCTTTTTCAATTTTTATTCTGTAATAAAATATTGAAATATGTTTTAAACTTTATTTAGCAATAACTTGTGTTTTAAAATTGGATAAAATACTCAGTTTTGCATTTTGAAATTCTTTTATTGCAATAGTGGGTTGTGTTTTAGATTGCATAAATAACTTATTTAACTGACATTAAAATAAAAAAGTTGCTTCCATTATTCAAGTGTTGCCTTATGCTAACCTAACATTTAACACTAAGTTATCGTGGTAAGTTGGGTGAAAACTTTGTTTTAAGGAAACCCACTGTGGTCTAAGATGAAGCTCGTCTTACTCCACATTTTTGTATACCTACATAACTCAAAATCAACTTTTGGGCAGATAACCCACTGTCGCTTTCATCTAACGATATTTCGATTTTCAAAATTGGACTGACTGACATGGTGCGACTTGCTTTGACAAATCAACCTAGAGCAACGTTGAGTCTTAGCCCAGTCAATTTTTACATCCGACCATGCAAAGAGTCACGTAGTTCCCTTTCTTTGTTATTTTGTTAGGGCTGTGGCATTAAAAAGAGACCAAGTTTGCTGCTCGAGAGACCTGAGCGAGCTGCGCAATGGTTAATAAAAACAACGAAATGTTCGCATTTTTTTCGATTTTTGCTCGGTATTTCCTTAATTATGCGTCCCTTAAAAAAGGTGGCTGCTTAAAGTAGATTAAATTTCGATTATTTAAACTCAAACGAAACTCGGTATATCGTGAAGTTTCCGATGTTAATCTCTTCGAAATTGGCATTTATTTACGAAGTGGAAAATTTCGTTTTTTTTCGGTTATCTTGCCAAACTAAAATATAATCTACTTAAACAAAAAAAACAGTACCTACTTCTTATTTTCCTCATTTAATTTTTTTCACCAATTTTTAAAATTCGTTATTATGTATGATTTCCTTAGTCTATTTTTAGCAATTTTGATTATTTAAATACTATTGTAGGTACATGATTTTTATTTATTATTATTGTGGAAAACAATTTAATCATTGTGATTTTAACTTGATTGTCCGGCTAATACGTTAATACTAACTAAAATAACTATTAGTGTATATATTCTTTTAAATTTATTGTGATCTTTGCTTTACTTAGATTTTATATAGGTTATATATTATTTATACAAATTGAAATAACTTCCTTAATACGAGCTTTAGCCTAGTTAGGTGACATTAAAATAGGATCACTGATAACAGTTATTCGCATATCATTTTTTTATCAGCGAAAATTCAGTTTTTTGCCTCTGGATTTTTGTCTATGATATTGTAATGGTATATGTTGTCCATTTAACCGTATATAGTCGTGACAAACAAATTAAATTCAATTAAATTAAGCTATGTAGGAGGCATACTTTAGGAAATATTCAAGAAAAACCGAAAGAAGTGGCTTTTACCACTGGCTTAGTTCCTGACAACATATTTAAAAAAAAATAACTACTTTACCTTTTGCAAGGTGGAAGTCTTTTTAGTGTAGGCCTCGACTCGCCTATAATGGCGGATTCAGGTACGAGTACTAAGGGGGGAGGGGGGGGGGGGGGGGGAGGACGCCTCGAAAGCGACAGCTAACGGCGAGTAATCGATTAAGTAGGTTTTTTGAGTGTCATAGATCCTATTAGTATAAAGAAAAATTAATATAAGTCATAGTATAAAGTAATGTTCGTAGTAGAAGTAAGTATGTAGTAGTTAAAAAATGTTATTTCAGCTAATACTCAAATCAATTATTAAGTAATAGTACAAATATGTAATAAGTGGTAACAGTATAAAGTAAAATTAAAGTAAAATTTTATTGAATACCGCTATCCTCAACATTGTGACCACTTGATTAGCGGGCGGCAAATAGTGACGCGCCGAACTTATTTATATGATCAGTGGCCGAACTCTGAACACAGCACGCGCGCGCGACGCACACAACCGATGCGATCTCTAAAACGGTCCTCATAGAGTTTTTGTTTCAACAATCGAGTGAAATATCTATGTTTTTACTTGTTACAGACACTTCACAACACTTATATCGCTTCAGGATGGTTATCAATCAGCAATAAGCGGTGCAACAGTAACTGCGTCATGCCTTGCAATGTTGCTGTTTGGGACGCCGCGTGCCGCTGCATCTGTCGCTCTGCCAACGAGATTCGCCTGCGGGCGTTCGCCTGTTCGCCTCGTTGGACGCCCTTTGAATAAACGCGATAGACTTGAATGGAGAAGCTGTTTAGATTACGATTCGATACCAGTGCAGTGCGATTCTATGCCAGACCAGCGGCGCCGACTCTGTGGGGCTTAACCCTAACCTGCCACCCCCCCCCCCCCAATAATAAAGGGGCGGGATCCCCCCAATAATTTTGTATTCGATCGCGTCAACTTTTGAACGATTGGATCTTTCAATTTAGACGGAAAGAAACGCTTGTAAACAAAGCGAGCCTACAGGGCTTCAAACAGTAATTGGTGGAGTAGTGTAGATACGAGTATATAAAAAAGCAATCAAATTCCTAGTCAAATATTCTACTCATTAATTTAATTTACTATTTTAATGCATCCACTGTTCGCTCCCACGCCTTTCTTCCCTCGCCTGGTAAATTACATACTCGTAGTAGTAGTAAACGGAGTGAGGGGTTTGTTTCCAGCCCTTGATGTCCTATAAGATCTTTTGTAACTTACCTCTTTGTGGTTGGGTCAGTGGTCTTCTAGTAGCCCGGTACTCCTTACCAGTTCATGCAGATCACTGACCTTCAAGTTGGGCAGATCGCTGGGTTCGAGAAAGGCTCGTCCCAGTAAACTGTGTCTTTTGCGGGGAGGCCTGGGCAGCGACCAACGATGTGTATGCTGTCTTCAGATTCTTCGCCACATATTCGGCAGTTCTTACTCTCGGTTAAGCCACGGTTGAATATATCTGCTCTAAGGGTCGTGTGTCAGGTGAGGAAACCGATAGTGGTTCTAAGGTTCTTCTTGCTCATGTCAAGTAGGGCCTTGGTTTTCTTCGGAAGTGGTTGCTCCATCATGGCTTTTGCTTGGCGACATCCTTGGCTCTGTTACCAGGATGCCCGAAGTTCCTGCTTATCCTACTTATTCATTTAATTTACTATTTTAATTCATTCCCACTATTCACTCCCACACCTTTTTTCACTCGCATGTTAAATTACATGCTCGTAAATTACCTAAAAAAGAAATCTAATTTTTTATTTTATTTACCTTTTAATTTATAATTCTCAATAATATAATTATAGACATAAATTCTTTGTCTTTAATTTAATAATAATTATTTCGCTCAAATTTCATTCGTTTCACTTTAGGAAACACAATTTATGGTTATTGTCACTTGCAACATAATAAATTTTGGTATAAGCACATATTGCAACTGTTTGTTTCTTCCTTCTTTCGAGATAAAATAAAAATAAACCCAGATACTGCGGATGTGGACCTATTCAGACAATCAATGCCATGTGATCACCAACCGTCACTATGAGACGGCATTCCAAGAAGAAGAACTGTAAGTAACTGTAAATAAGAAAAATAAACGGCTGATCTTAAAACGAACTCATGTCGCTGAATTTTAAATTCTATGGCGTGTTAAATCTGAAAGAGGTCATAATTTTAGCTAGGCGTGAAGCATAATGCCTTCCATTTTATTTATGGTCTCAGCGTGAAGGTAACTTATATCAGGTCACCATGATTTATTTCAAAGCTCGCGTCGGGGAAAGCTGCACACGTGCATGGACCACCCGTCGTTGATGTCAACATAATCGCATGCATACTACCTATACGGACTATCATTATGGGAGGCATAATATTATTACAGACACGAAAAGCAAATATTTGCACAACTAGGCGCATATAACTATGTCCATCCATCCTATAAATGAATCCCTAACTTCAAAAAGGCACGATAGTCTTTTTTTAATTTTACAGTATACACTAAAAATAGGGTACTGGAAAATATTCTTAGGTAACGTTATTATAAAAATATCTTAATTATGGATATTACATTATTGCAATATTTACCCTAGTTACATGTTTACTTATTTTAGTGGATAGAACTAATTTTGGTTTGGATTTTTTTTATAATAAACTCAAAAGTTACCTTTTACTGTAAAATAGATTTAAATGTGACCTTTGTCGTAGGTTATTATTTTGTTGTGTGAAGCTTATCTAAGGTCTTTATAAGCCTTGTAACACTGCGACCATTGCTGATCTATTGTGTTCGCCACCTGCTGATCTATTGTGTTCGCCACCTACTAT
The DNA here is from genome assembly GCA_944548615.1 of Micropterix aruncella. Classification (NCBI taxonomy): domain Eukaryota; kingdom Metazoa; phylum Arthropoda; class Insecta; order Lepidoptera; family Micropterigidae; genus Micropterix; species Micropterix aruncella. Next base: position 8,123,382 of record OX155951.1, read on the forward strand.
AGTTCTGCGCTAAGTCTCGTGTCATTTAAGAACAACAACAAGCTTTTGGCGCCAGATTGTTTTACCTCCTCAGGTTGGAGGTAATGACCACTCAGGTTGGAGGTAATGACCAGTGGGTGTATCTTTTACGCATCAGCGGGCCACACTCGCACATGAGGTGCAGGGGAGTTTCCCCGGCCCCCTGGCAGAACCTGCACATTTTTGTGTCTCGGAGCTTGAGACTGTACATGTGTTTGTTAAGGCCACAATGCCCCCTATAAAGCGCCATCATCAGTATGCTTAGATTGTTCCTATTTAGCGATAAGGCCTCACGGCCCGTCTTAGGGTCGTAAGCCATAATTAGCGCTTTGGATTGATTCAACCCTGGCGTGTTGTTATAGTGGTTGACGCATTGTTCTAAACATATTTGTTTGAGCATTAAGTTTGCAAGGCTTTTTGGTACGCCACAGCAAGGTTCAGGGCCGTATAATGTTCCCTTTGCTCCCGTCTTTAGCAAGTTCGTCGGCTTTTTTTTTCCCTCGATTCCTGCATGGCAGGGAACCCATCTTAGAATTACTCTGTTCTTTTCGCCCAGGGAATTCAGTAGTGATACGCAGTTTTGCACTAGCTTTGAATTAATAGTATTCGAGGCTAGTGGCATAAGAGCTGCCTTGATATCCGAGTGGATACAAATACGTGTTTAATGATATCTTTGCATTTTGTCTTGTATTTCCTCTTTTCACTAACAACGGGTGTCACTTACAACGGGAGAACCCGCCACTACAGGGGGTTATAATGACATCAAGCCATTCTGTCTTCCTTGGAGTGAACGTAAAGACATGGACAACACAATCCACAGTCAAACTACACCAATCGCGAGGCACTGGGAAGTGCATTTAAAGGGCCAACCTCGCGCCCTTACTACCAGATTTGGACGGATTTCTCCATCCTCTAGTCTGATTACGAATTCGAGGTCGCTTGCATGGCCTCTGCCTGACGTTAGCGATAATTGAAATCGAATTTATTCGGGCCGTGGCGCCCTTTGCCCGTCTAACTCACACGTAATCGGTTGGCCAACGGATCGTTTCTGAAGATAGATGAAGTCAGGTCGACAACTACCCCCACTGTTTAGGAAACGTACATTTCCAGACTCCCCCGGTTATTCGATTAGTCGACTGGCTAACGCCGCACGGTTCGCAAAAAGCCCATTTCCGCCCGAGGTGTTCCCCCCGATCGGAACTTCTGAACCGTACTGTCTAAGACTGCAGGTTACAGCCCCAAGCAGTGTTTACGGCGGCCCATCCAGGTTAGTCCCTCTTCGAGGAGGATACCGGATGGGCGCTGGACCTGGAGTTGGTCCGAGCTTAGAAAACACAGATAGGCCATCAAGCCCAAGCTGCACGGAACCGTTATGTTCCGTAATGAAGACGCAGATAGACTTGCAATGCAAAGATCGTCACTTTCACCAATGGGAGCGGAGCCCACTTTTCCACTGGCAGATGGGTACCACCGCCTTGTGAAACAGAACCAAAGAGTGGATGGAGATGGATATGATGGCACAGGTTGAGATGAACAAGCCCGGGGCAAGCAAAAAGAGCCATTAGGTAATCCACACTAAAATTGAGAAACTTGAGGAAAACGGTGGGTCTACTAACTGAGAACTGCCGACTTAACAGGCATGTGGACACACTAGGGACCTAGGGATAGTCGACGACCCCGTTTGCAGGGTTGTGGAATAAAAGATAGGTCGGCTGATCGTGTAATATGCACATGGCCAACTTTGGCAGCAAGAAGGAACAAAATAATAGGCACATATGAGGCTGCTTTGGCTGTGTGTTGCTTCCGTCCGTCGTGGATTCTGCGACTGGTCTCCCGGCTGGTCGAAGCTGGTCTCAGGATCTATAGCATGAACATGTGATCAATAGATACATAGGTAGGGGTAAGCCAAAGCGGCCCTAATTATTAGTTAGAACGGGTAGCTGTCTGATTTCATCGTCGTCATCATCATCAGAGAAGACTGAGAGATAAATCTCTGTGAAACTAACTCAAATATTCATTCGCACAATACGCGAAATAAAGAGGACTTGCGTCATTTTAAGGTGCGACTGAGTAAGGTTCGGAATAGCTTTCTCTGCCAATCTTACTTATTCTACAACAAACTTCCATTACACATCAGGGGCCTTGGGGAGGTTCACTTTAGGAAAAAGGTACAGGGTATTTTGACTAAAAACCCCATTTATAGCATTGAGGATTTCGACAATATCAATTTTTCGCAGCTCTATTGACATACTTGACTATTATTATTCCTTATTCTTTCTATTATTGACTATTTTACCATTGCGTTTTTTTTTCTTCTAACTTTTATTATTACTGATTTGTTTGTATTTGTGTTGTTTCTTTAAAATATCTTGCCGCATGATAATTTGTGAAGTTATCCAATATTTGTTTGATTATTTAGTACTATTGTCCACGTGAAAATTCTACGAAATTATGTAAGAATTTTGATTGAAAATATTGGAAAATTTTGTTTCCTCTATATAACCTAGAAAATCTGCGCTTGGATGTTCAACGTTCATACCTTGCAATACCGACGTTTATACCTTATACCTTAATAGGTATATATTTAAATATTATACTTGTTATTTTTGTTAGTTTTTGACATAACCAAGTGTAGGAATTCTATCAACTGGTTTAAAATTAAAAAAAAAAAAAAACCACCGATCATACAAAGACGACTATTGCACAATACCTTCATTCTCGCGTGGCGGTAACGTAGTGTTTATATTATCTATGATGGTAGCACATATTGAAATTCTAACTGTTCTTCACCCACGCATTCAAGAAGCCGTCGACGATTGTTATGTAGGTAGATCGGCATGCGGCATGCACGCTGGTTGAACGGCTGATAGGTCGCATTCAAGCACAGCTTGCACGCAGAATAGTGATCGCCTAATTCGTAATGCAAATGATCCCGAACTGAATAAGTGTGTCGCTGATTATGGGAGACTCGGGTAGTATGACGGAGTGGCTAAAAAGACCAATTGGCAGTTTCATCGTAATGCAGTCAGAGTATCTTCGAATATGACAGTGCGTAATGAGCTTTATCTCGCTCCCGGATTTCCTTTGAGGCTTTGTATTCCTTATGCTTCATCCTTAGAGTCCATTCACCATGCTTCATCCTTTGAGTATTTTCTTTGAAACCATACAAAAAAACTTTACAATTTGTATTTAAAATTTTCATAATATCAACCGGAAGTTCTTCTGCCAATTTTTAAAATTCGGATACAACTTTTCCAATTGTGACCTAAAACATTTCAGCAACTCTTTAACTTGCATAAGATACTTCTGAGTGAACAGACTTGCGCTCCTTTTATAAAGATGTCCCACTCACTGCCGCAGCCAGACTGCGGCAGCCAAAATATCGAGCAGCCAATGGCGACATGATACCTGGGAACGACCATATCTGAAGAATTGTAGTTTTATGAGTTATTCGAAAAATACAATCATTAATTAAAAAAACTTTCTAAGTGAATCCTTCGATAAGGAACCAATTTAAATTTTGGACTCAAAAAAGTTGCCCATTGCATTGGACATTATGGCTTTAAACTGACTTCGAAAACTTTCAGGCGCGATTACTCCTACAATGTAAGCGGTGAGTGTGTTTTATTATAATTTCATTATATTGACTGGTTAATTCTCTAGGGCCGCACTTAGGCACAATTTTTATTTAGGCCCTAAATTAATTAAAACGTAAGAACGCTCTGACAGTTACGCTAAATATGTTTTTCCATTAAAACCCTTACACCACTGCGTAAAGATAGTTTTTCTGTGCTAGCGCTGCGATAGAACGTTTAGTATGCGCCTGGTCGCCGGCGTGAGCGGACGTGGAATCTGCGCTTGACGCTTCGTCAAGGCTAAATTTTTATTGCTCAAACCCTTACAAAATTGACCCCGCCTATTTTTTCGCCCATTTCGGATATTTTTCTGAGGTCTCATGTTGCCTTAGCAGCCTGCCAGCCAGTCGTGACCGTTGAGTCGAACAAGATCGCAGCCCGCGTTCTAGGCAGCCAGGATTTCTTGGCTGCCTAGTGCGCGGGCTGCGATGAGTCGTCATATTTTGTCGGATTGGCTGTAGCAGCCAGGCTGCCTAGTTCGAGGGCGCTCTTATACCACAGGACTCCACTCTCAGCGCGCTGCTCTTCCTGGTAAACGTTAACGATGTACTGTTGATAGTAAGTCACTGCAATATATTACTATACGCAGATGATATCAATATATTTCGGCACGTGAAAAACCGCGATGGCTCTGCGCATTACTGCAGATTAACATTGATGCACTAGACGCGTGGTCTTGTGATAACAGTATTGAATTTAACGCAATAAAATGTGCATCCATATCGTACTCTAGTGCCGTTCATCCTCTAAATTACGACTACCATATGGATATATCAGTATCAGTTTCATTATCAATTTATTCCTTCAGAATATAAAATGAAAGCATGACGTAAAGTTAGTTACGTCATGCATCAATTAAAGTTAGTTATCGTATATTACAATTTGCCAGTTGTTGGAAATATATGTATATTGACATAAAATTAATCAAATAGACTATTAATAGTCGGTGAGCTAGTGAATGTTTTCAGTACGGATTTTTCCAGTCACCAAACGTCGATAGGATTACTCAGTGACTAATTCTAAGTAGCGAACATGAATTTCGTAGGGGGGTTTTCCGGTGGGTTAAGCTGGAAAATGCTTTTGAATAAACAAATTTGCTGCACTTCTTTTTAGGGCCAATGAAAATAGTTTAACTGTAAAGTCGATTGCAACATTGATTGCCACCTGAAAAACCAAACTAAATGGTGGCCCTTTTTTTGCAGACCTGAAAATTGGTCATATGATACTTAACATTATAACAATAGTTCAGGATAATATCTGGCTGTGATGTGCAATCGCCAAAGCCCTGCCAGACTCGTTTATACGCGTCGGAGTGACGCGCATTAAACAAATCTGACGCGCATTAAACGAATTACGCGCATAAACAGTGCATGCTGCCACAAACTTCCATAGATTCTGGGGAGGCTTTAGTTATTATGAACTAGTTGACCCGTGCCCACTTCGTTGGGCGGTAAAACTTTTTACTTGTGATGAATTATGAGTGTGGTTCGGCTACTGAGTGCTATGATTTATTTCCTGACTGCCAAAAGAAGGGTTATATTTTTACTGTATGCAGTAAAAATATAACCCTTCTTTTGTGTATGTATGTATGTGTATTTATGTATTTACATGCCAATTTGACTATGTTACCGTTATTTGTGAATGTCCTTCTTGTGAGTGTCTTATTTGTAAGTATCTTATCTCTTTAACCATTTATGCAGTAAAAGGGAAATTATATGCAGTAAAAGGGAAAAGTCTTTGGTTTTAAACACTTGAGACGATAAATTTACTTATGTTGATATGAATTCATAATTGTTGATAATATGACCAATAAACATGACCTAACGATTTATATTATTTTTTTAATATAAAAAACTTCTTTTTGTGACTTAAATATAAATTTAAACATATGCTGACGCTGACTTTTTTGTAGGCATTACCAAGCTCTCAACTTTTCTCTGGAACTCAATCATATATCTCTCATCGTTAAAGCAGCGTTCGAAAGAAACGTTTTCATTCGACCGTTTTTTTCCGACTTACTTTGCAAATCCAACTACTACGAAAAAGTCTATTCATTTTTCAGATTAATATATAGCCTATGACACTCACAAATACGTGGCTTTCTATTGGTAAAAGAATTTTCAAAATCGGTTCAGTAGATCCAGAGATTACTTCCTACAACCTCACAAACTTTACCTCTTTATAATATTAGTATAGATATCAGCTAGATGTTTTTTCCGTGGAATTATAAGATCAATTATCGTGTACAAACATTTCAAGACAGTGAAAATGAGAGCGATGAGTTTGTATTTTTGTCTAATTTCTAGATCCTGCCAGACGCATTCCGCGATTTCTTAAAGTAGCTAGCTAGACTGCTTTCAAATGATAATCTGTGGTAAAATAAATTTGTATTAGAATTTTAAAACATGCAAAAATAAGAGTGACGTATCCGTAAATCACATCGATTTTTTCAGTTTTTGTAATTGTTGAAATATTCCCGCCAACTGTTCAACTGTAAATAAGCCAGATTGCTTTTTTGTGCTTTTAATGATCGACTCTAGTGAATATAAAAGATTTATAACTGGTGAAGTAAGTACAATTCAATTGAACCTCCCTCCCACCCACCCATTGCATAATTCTTGCCAGACTAAGAACTAAATTGTAAAAATTTAGTTGGAATATCTCATATACAAGCTACACTAATAATATTTAAATTCCGCTATATATTTTAATCAAATATTAACGTCTTCTGTTGGCGCTTAGCCCAGCCTTAGCCGATAAACAAACTGCGCCGCTCAAGGCGGTTGCAATAGAACCGGGTTCTGTCAACCCAACCGTGTTCTTCCGCGGCCAAGAGAGGGTGCTCATCGATTTTTATTTATGAAATTAATATTTAAATGAAATCAGTCCTTAACTGTTTGTTTGCCGGGAAAGTCTTGGGGTGACACAGCCAATTATTTTATTAATATTATTATGTAAATAACTATAAATTGACATGAGTATAGTGAAACATATGCTTTGTAAATGCGTTATTTGATTAATTAAATAAATAAACATACTTACTTAATGTTTAATATTGACATTTATATTTTTTAGTGGATTTACCCACATTGTTTCGAGATTTTTTGAAATGGGGGTTACCCTGTATATATTAAAACTAGCTGACCCGTGCCCACTTCGTTGGGCAGTAAACATTTTTACTTGTGATGAAATTATGAGTGTGGTTCGGTTAGTACTGTGTGCTATGATTTATTTTCTGACTGCCAAAAGGAGGGTTATATTTTTACTGCATATATATGTATGTATGTATGTAAATGTTATTATTTGGTACCATTCTTTCAAGAGTTCCAACCCGAGATACGTTCGCGGTTCCATACCTATGTCGAATTATCTCTTTAACCATTTATGCAGTAAAAGGAAAATTATAGGCAGTAAAAGGGAAAAGTCTTTTGTTTTACACTTGAGACGATAAATTTACTTATTTTGATAAGAATTCATAATTGTTGATAATATGACCAATAAACATGACCTAACGATTTAAATTATTTTTTTAAGAAAAACTACTTTTTGTGACTTTAATATAAAAGTTAGACATATGCTGTTGTTGACTTTTTTGTAGGTATTATCAAGCTCGACAACTTTTCTCTAAAACTCAATCATATATCTCTCATCGTTAAGGCAGCGTTCGTAAGAAACGTTTTCATTCGACCGTTTTTTCTCCGACTTACTTTGCAAATTCGACTACTACGAAAAAGTCTTTTCATTTTTTAGATTAATATATAGCCCATGACACTCACAAATAACGTGGGTTTCTATTGGTAAAAGAATTTTCAAAATCGGTTCAGTAGACCCAGAGATTACTCCCTACAACCTCACAAACTCACAAACTATACCTCTTTATAATATTAGTATAGTTAAATAACGACGATTGAATGTTGCAAATCTAATCAGATGGCGCAATTTGAACACGTACATCATTTTAGATCCACCCCGTTGTACAGAGCGTTCGACGCGAGCGCGCCATCCATGTCATCGCATTGATTATACATTTAATATCTAAGGCTATCATCTCGTCGCTGCACTGCCGAGGTGCAGCCGCTAATTTAGATGGATATTTCAAGATAGATAAACCGGACAGTGGCGCTTACGGATAAGCGTTATAATTAAATTTGAATAATGCAAACTTCCTGGCAAATCGCGAGCGAAATTATTATGAACGTCAGTATAAACACGGCCGATCATGATCAAGGTTCCCGTAAGCTGGGGCTGTTATACGTTCCGGTTTACCGGGATATGTCCCACAAAGGTGTCCCAGCCATGTTCGCAGAGAATTGTCTTAATCTTGCCAGCTCTAACACCCGAATCTCGTGCTTGAGCAACGCCTGTGTATGTGTTTTCATTCTATAGTCGATTTGACAATGCGTAGGCCGGCAATACACGTCAGATTTGTCTATACGATAGTCGGATCCGATAGTCTGATCAGACTATCGGAAGGCGCTCTTGCAATACATTTGTTTTAACATTCAATACTCGTCCGATCCGACTATCGGATCGGACGTGTTTAGAATGTTCAAACAAATGTATGACAAGAGTGCCTTCCGATAGGCTGATCCAGTGGTAGTTGCCGGTGCAGCCGGTGCGGTGCACAGGGGACCGCGGTAGTTCGGAGGCCCAAACTGGAACTTCCGCTACGATCGGCGCCTATCCAACTATACTAGGAAGTTAAGTAAGCCGAAAAAATGGATCTCTCTAAACTGATCGATGATTTTGCAGAGTGCAAATCAAGACGAAAACCATTCTAGATACATATGTATTTGTTCATATTTTTTATAATACATGTAAATATGTAGATATCAAAAAATTGTGTATTTGTAATAATATTAAGTGGGTATTTTTTAGTCTTACCAGTGGTAGAACTCAAAATAAAGTAAAAAAACTAACATTATTTTTTTTAATTCTCACTAACATTCAAAGGTGGAGAAATATAACTCAGTAATTGAATTAACCGTAAATCTCCGAAACGAAAATGTTTCTATGTGATCCCGCGTGTACCGCTGAACTTCTTGGGAACACGTTCGAGGCAATGCCCCCTAAATGAATACGCCGATTTATAACGTAACTACATATATATACCTACGTATATTATACTATATTATACATATGTAGTATAGCTAGGTATACAGTATACCTATATATATTGTATATCCTCCATTCATTATGGCATATGAATTTAGGTAAGCAGGGGCAGCGGCCTTCTGGTCAATTTCGCACCAGGGCCCATTTTTTTAGTTACGCCACTGGTCTGATCAGACTATCGTATCCGACTATCATATAGAAAAATCTGACGTGTATTACTGGCCATCGCATGGGAGATGCTAGAGCAATGCTTGTAAACGTCAAACACGGCACTCGGTTCTCGTTCGTCGCGTTTACGAATTGCTTTTGCGTATTTCCTTGCCCTCTGGAATTTTTTTTATCAACCTTCCTGATTTGACAAGTTTTTTAACCTATCCTATACCTGTATAACCCGTCATAGCATCTCTGCGTTTACATTTCTCCTTTAAAATGAGCGATTATATTATTAGCTATATTTAATAAAATTCAGCGGATAATCGACTTGACTGCAAATGTGGACAACGTTGCTGCTGAACGGCGACGCAAAACTTATTGCCGACTTGCGATTTACTCCGCAAAACTTATTGCCGACTTGCGATTTACTCCGCTGGATCAATACGACAAATCGCTGTCGCTTTCATGCTAAAATCGAACGAACGAACGGGTAGTACCTACCGCCCCAGCAAGGAGTGCTCCTAATGCCGCATCCACACGTTGGCGAATTTCGTCACTGATCATATAAATAATGTTCGTGTTACAGATTAAGTAACGTATAAGATGCGGATTTTCAAAGAAAAAAGCTGCTAAAATCATGTCAAAATTAGAAGGGGTGCGCAGAGCGCAAACGCGACTCGCCGGCTGACAACCACAGCTCATATTTGGTACGGTGACGTTGGCATATCTGCTATAGGAGTTTTCCATATATGTTTAGTATAGATTATAGAGTTATAATAATCATTACTATTAAATACGGCTCAATATCGAAGGACCACTTTTCTACGATGCGTCACTGAACCCAACTGCAATCCTGTTGTGCCCACAAAGTGTATTCGTAATTACTATACCTACTTCTTATTACCAGTTTAGTTTGCCCATTACCTACTGCGAGCGCAGCAGCCATTTCAGGATATTATAACGACTGTTGTCGTCTTGTCGCTCTGATAGTAGTCGAAAAGACTTTGACAAAGACGATCTACCGTACCAGATCCGCCTCATGCCTGGCAGAGGGCAACCCTCAAGCCGCGAGGCACTGGGAAGGGGTCCCAGGGGGTTCCTCGCACCCTGCCTTCCAGATTTCGACGAATCTCGTTGACGCCTACCCCGCTTCTTAGGAAACATAGAGTAAGGTCGGCAAATATGGCCCAGTCGGCTAATATGGACCTCCCGCTTCTCCACGAACCTAGCGACCGAACACGCCTAAAGTTTGTCGCGAGTCGAATGATGTTGCATCGCGGAGCCGCCAGTTGTCCGCTGTCACTCTCGGACCGTGTTCGCGTCACATCTTGCGATTTTTGTATTTTGTGACAAATCGATGTTATTTTCTAGTAAGTTTATAATTTTTTTGTACAATTTGTTGCTTAAATTGTTTGTGGCCAACATGCTTGCGTTGGTATATTTCCCTGCCTATTCAATATACTGTAGTTTATAGAAGTAGGTAAGACAAAGTAAGAAGTATTTATCAAAAATATTATTATGATAAAGTACTGGGTGCGGCTAATAAGGATCACCATAGCGTAGGCAAATATGGCCCAGTGGTCTGTATTAAACCCTATTTTTTTTTATTACAAAAGATGTCTCCACGTCCTTCTTCAAAAGCAGGGACGAGAAAAACATGAGAAGAAAGTTGGGGCGGATATGCAGGCAGCAATTTCTGCGATAAGCGACAAAAAGATGGGCTTCCTTAAATTTCCAAACAAATCTAACGATGCAGGAAAGCTTGAAAAGCACAAATTATCACTTCTTCGCCGTACAAAAAAGATTTGGAAGACTCGATTAAGAAAAAAATTAAAAAACTAATCTACGGAATCTAATGCAAATATGGACCAGGTGGTCCATATTTACCTACCATGTCACAGACTTCTTTTTTTCGACAGTATTGGTATTTGACAAATTTAAGCTAAGTAAATTATAATGAGGATGAGTAAATGACTGAATTATGTTAACCAGATAGGTAAGTACTCTACTGATTAAAGTTCATGGTACTGATATTGTGTAATAACCTTAAGTTTTATTTCAAAAAGTCCTTATGGTGGTCCATATTTGCCGACCTTACTCTACGTTTCCAGACTACCCGGTCGGTCGCACAGACTTAGCAATGACTGTCGTGTGGCAGCCACCCGACGCAGTTCCCCCGGTGCACTGCAGATCGCAACGCCTACAAACTGCAGTACACAGATCAGACAGAGTTCACTAGAGTCTTCCAAGGTAGTTCCCTCTTCGTGGAGGCCACCGGATAGGAGCAAAGTCATGAGTTGGGCAACCAACAACACAAACTGGCCATCAGGCCTAAGCTGCATGGAACCATACAGCTCATTATTATTACTACCTACCTAATTTAAGGAAACTATGAAATGGAATACGAAAATTAATATTTGTATTGATAAATAGTCCAATTCTTGTAGCATGTTTTCGTGCCTACGAAGTATTCAATTTTCAGGTAACATTTTTACGATTCTGTAACGTAACCGAGAGTTATCGGCAATGTCCTCAGAATTCCAGGTTACATTCATTTATTACTATTCAATAGCGCATATTTTTAATCGACTTTTCAAATTTTTAAGAGATTCGGTCCTAATTGGTCGTGTACTTTCTGAGATACAGTGGGTACAGATTTACAGTACCGTCAACGGCAGCAACTTTGCCTACCGTTAGCAATTTTGCCCGACACCAAAATCCTTAACACAAAGTTGTATATCTTTTTACCTCGTAAATGGATAAACAATAAACTTACACTGGCTGAGATAACCACAAGACGTACTCAAAATATAACAACATCTAGAGCATCTAAGTCTGCCAATGAAATTATCGAATATTTCAATAATTTGAGAGACAGCCTTCAAGGAATACCGGCAGAAAATATACTGAACTATGACGAGTCAAATTTGACTGATGACCCAGGCTCAAAAAAATGTATATTTAAAAGAAAAGTTAAACATCCTGAAAGTGTGATGGACTCAAGCAAAAGTTCCGTCAGTATAATGTTCGCTGTGACGGGTGACGGGCATTGTCTCCCCCCATATACTGTCTATAAATCAGAACATTTGTGGACATTGTGGTGCCAAAATGGACCCGAAAATTCAAGATATAACAGAACTAAATCAGGTTGGTTCGATCTGAAAACATTTGCAGACTGGTTTCAAACAATTGCGTTACCGTGGGCACAAGGTAAACAGGGTACAAAAGTTCTGATCGGCGATAACCTGTCCAGCCACCTTAACGTAGATATAATTCAGGCATGTGAAACCAACAACATCAGGCTCGTTTTTCTTCCGCCTAATTCAACACACTTAACACAGCCTCTCGACGTTGCTTACTTTGGACCTATGAAGAGAGTCTGGAGAGCTATACTCGAAAATTACAAATTCCAGAATCCCAGCACATCGTTAGACAAACGTGTCTTCCCAACTCTATTAAAGGAGCTCATGCTGAAAATGGAATTAAATAATTCCAAAAACATAATCAGCGGATTCCGGGCCACTGGAATAATTCCTTTGGATCCAGAAGCAGTGTTAAAAAAATTGCCAGATCATGATGATGCCGACAATAAATATTCCATTGACCAGTGTCTGTTACAGTACCTTGAGAAAAGACGAGGATTGAATAATCCACCAAAAACAAAATCGAGAAATAAAAAAATTAATGTGCAACCAGGCAAGTCTGTCAGCACTGCAGATGTCACAGTGAACGTAAACGGAGAGACAGTAGAAACTAACCCATCTGGAATAAAAATTACGTCGAACATTCTCATTAAAGGCCGTAATCAACCTTCTCCAGAGAAAAATGATCCTGTATCTACTCATATTCACATAAATGTCACATCTGGAGGTAATGGCGACGTGGAACCTTGTACTTCTGCAACTAATTCTAGCTTGTTAACAGAATCCTTACAGAGGCTTTCTGTTCCGTCAACTTCGTCGGGAGTCCTAAAAAATCTTGACAAAAAGCATTCACTTCCCGGAAACTACCTGAAAAGAATATACACAGAAAGTTCATCCGACAGCGATGAAGACTACGAAAGTCGTATCACATTTACAGAGAGTGATCAGAGCGTGTATTCACCACACCTGGACGAAGAGTCAGATGTTGATTTATCACCGAAAGAAGCTCCGCAGGACAAACTTAGACTTAACTCACCTGTAGTAGTTGGTGACTACGTCATAGTAAATTATGATAATCAGTTTTATCCAGGCCAAGTAAATGCAGTTGAAGGTGATACATCTTTAGTCTCAGCAATGGTAAAATGTGGAAATTATTGGAAATGGCCGGTGAAGACTGATTCAATCTGGTATCAAACCAACGATATAATACAAAAAATACAGGAACCCAGTAAAATATCACGTCGCAATATATTCAAGGTGCCTGAGATTGTTTCACAAAGTTTCGGAAATTTGTAGTAAGACAACAATTTGATCCTTCACTAGCAGAAAATTTCAAGAATATCTACTTACTACCTTCATATAATTACTTCTATGCAAAACTATGATTGTTTTTGTACTGTGAACCATTTGTTTGTATTTTTTTCTTTAATGGCTAGAAGAGCCTTTTTTATGTTTTCCTTTTATTAATATTAATGAGATTACCGTACCTACTTATTAAGATACTCTTTAGCCATGATTCCTGTATAAAGACCATTTTTTTTGTATCTTTATTAAACCTAGCTGTATGCATGATTGCTAAATCGTAACTGACCGGATTATTGTAGAATGATCGGTTTATTTGCAATAAATAATTTAAATTTTATTACACCGTTTTCTTTCAAGCTTACCTACCCACACCCAAATCTTGCATAGATCAATATTTTTTTGTTTTGTCTTCATGTTATTAATCAAATGTTAAATATTGTTTTTATTCTTCAACTTCGACGATCAGATTGGAATGGTCACATACTTTTTTTTATTTGTGGCATAAAATTGCAGCCATAAAAAAACTCTAAATTTTGCAAAATAAAATATAATACTTTAAATTATTTATATTTTCCATATTCATATTTAAAATGAAAAGAAATAATCCAATAACTCTTAATATGCTTCACAAAATGATATTAAAACTTTTACTCGGTCATTGTGACAACCCTAATCAAGTTTTAGTTTTTGTATGAAAAGTTAGTCATAGCCTTAGTCAAGTTTGCCTAATCATCTATTTAGAAAATGAATGTTATATCACTCTTAATAAAGTCTAATTTCATTTGCGAATAAGATAATATCTTATATTAAAAGGAATAGGATAGAGTATATTATACTCTATCCTTTTCTATGACAAGATTTGAATTTAACGGCTTTTAAATAATAATATTTTGCCAGGCAAAGTTGTTGTTTTCCTGTGTCAATTTTGCCCAATTATTTAAAAGCCTGTAACACCAACAATATTAACAATATTGATATTGTGGCTTGCTAAGTAGCTAGAGTAGGTTGTCTCCTTCGTTCCTTCCTCAGAATGTTTATAACAAAAAGAGACAGAACTGTGTAATATTTAGACATTTATGCGAAAAATCGCAAAATCCAGGCAAAGTTACTGCCGCTGACGGTAAGTTTCCAGAAATCAGTGAAAACTCGAAATATATTTTAGTCCAAAACCACTTTCCCTATTTTGGAAAAGAAAAAAGAATCGGGGGCAAGATATTATTGCTTTTTTCCACTCTCGATAAGAGTGATTTTATATTTAATTTTATGTGTATTTCTTTTTTTTGTTTGTTTGCTTTCATTTTAAATTTAAAATAATGCTGTTTTTATTGGTCATTTTGTTAGATATTTTATTTATTAAAAACAGTTTGCAAGTTGTTATGAGTGCAACAGTTTGCCACTCAATTTTTCTGCCAACGCCATCTAGCGGACTCTTGCATAAGCTCACCAAATAAGATTTCACTGCCGCCGACAGATGGCGCTCAAATTTGCGTATTTACCATTGATTTTATAGTATAAAATCAATGGTATTTACTTACAAGTACTAGACCAGCCGAATAGAAAGGACAGTAGCATATAGTATTCCCTCCATCCTTGTCTAGTCGTGCACATGTAAATATATCACTATGGCAACGCTTCGACGCCATAAGTCTGCTTTGCTATGGATAAACGCGCATGCGCAACTAGACAAGGATTAGTAGGTCCCCACATGCAACTATCTCTTTCTACCTTCACAGCCCACCTTCGCACTCCCGTTCTCCGTTCTACACCTCTATGGTAATGACGCGCGCAAGCATTCGCTAAATACACTGCCATTCCGCGTTTTTATTTAAAAAACTACCCTCTTTTTCAGGATTCTATTCAAGTTAAAAATAAAGGAAATTTATAAACCTACCTCCGCAATGTAGAATCCTGCATCCATAATTTCCATGAAAACTAAGCGGGTAGGTATCGCATCACCTACAGCACTAATTTTTGTAAGTGCACATGCTGTGATTATGTACTACATAAGGCATGTGGAGAATTGTCAAATTTCTTTTCGACGTTCAAGTTAATTCATCACATTCGATTGTCGTACATCATCACCATTAATTATCTTGAAGTCACTAATGTCCGCTCTACAAGTTGGCCAATCTTGCTAAGGTGGAAGTGAGTCGGCACCACTGACATGTGAAAAATGTATTGGAAAGAGCGAGACATAGGGAGTGAGTGGCCAAAGCATTTGCCGATGTGTAGAGCAGGCATAAGAAACTCAACGGAGTATTTTCCGTCCCAAAAATAAATCAAATGGATTAAAACACTCTCACAATATAGATATTTATATATTTCAAAACTCCAATAATGTACAAAAAATACTATTATGATAGTTCATATCTTTACCGTGTACTCAAAGCGCCTGTCAATCAGTTGGCAATAATAGTTCTCCAGTAAGGGTTGGGAACTCGTCAAATTCTCGTAGGTAACTTGTAATTGACAGAGCCTTATACAAAATTGCCCCACAACGGATACAATCGAACAATCTACTAGGAACGATGGGAGACAGGGCAGGTGCTGCAATCTCAGTACAAAATATATATCCACAAATTCAGGCTCCACGAGTCTGCTCACCCAGTATAAGTTAATTTGAATATTGTATCTCTTTTTTTTTAGTTTACCAAAAATAAAAGCTATTTACTTTTGTAATATCAGGGCGGTAGTGTAAAAAGGCAATCGATCAGTTGAAGGGAGACACGTGCAATTCGTATCAAATGAAACAGTTAACATTTTAAACAACCTATATTCAATAATATTATTAAATCAACCACATCTCTTTTTAACAACTTTGGTTGTGTACTCTACTCATAAAAATATAATCAATATTTACAAATTAATATCTATATTTAAAAAAAAAACGAGCAAGAAAATCGTCCAAATGTCCATATCACAAAAGCAAAAGAAATATTACATACAAACCGAAACTGTAAAAAGCAGTCCGCGCTAGACGACAGGCCAAGTTAGCCGAGTAATTCTAATTTTATAATGAAAATTAAGAGGTATTTTATGCTACAAATTATGTATAATGTTTGGCTCTGTTGGCAATTCTATCTGTCGTCTGCGCGGATACGCGTTTGGTGCGTCTGCATTTTCAGTTCATTACTTCGATGTCACGTGTAAAGTGAGCAATTCAAATGGTATTAATATAATATATCAAACGCTATCTATCACAGTGATCGATTGAAATAATGAACCGATAGAAAGAATAAAATAATGAACGGTTAAGAGAACTGAGCGGCTGAGGGCCGTCTGCTCTCGCGGCCCAAAAATGCCCCCAATAACAAAAACCAATTTCATCACAGTTTGCTTTCGGAACATGCGTACCCGATGGGAACGAAAGAATCTGATCGAAGCAAATGGCGCAATAAACAATTCTATTGAAAGTGTAATCGTCGCAGGTATCACATCGCATATAGACATTTAAAGTTATCAAGATAGTAACCGTAACCGATAGATTCTCCCATCAGCCCGATTTTACAAACTGATTTGAAAATATAACAGTGAAAAAAAACTTGAACAGAAATGCAACAGGTTCTAGATAACATATATATAAACTCTCGTCAGAAAAATGTAAAAAAAATATATGTACATTAACACGATATAAAGTGTAAGATTAAGAAATCGTTCGAAGAAATAAGATTGAGAAATCGTTCAAGTCATAAAGTAGCGGCTCATAGCATGACTTTATCATTAAGGTCTAAAAGAGCAAGTTATGGCAATCGAAGGTTGTATAAGAAATTTGCAAACAATTCATTTTTTCTTATTTAAGATTTGCAAAAATTAGCTTTACTTTTATTTCGATAAATGCATAAAATTGTAAATGTAGTTAAAACTACTTTCACTCGGCCGACCCAACATTTCTACACTGTACTATGCGAACAAACGAAGCTAGATTAGTTTGGAGAACTACCATCATTCAGTGACCCGTTTTTATTCTCTAATGTATGATCCATCTGACATCTAGGCAAATTAAACTATCGATTATGCTAGAGCTCCTCTGATAATTTGCTTAAATTGAACTTTGCATGTAAGTACACAGTGACTATAGTAGTGTGCCATGGTATATTGTTCCTGAACTATGTTTCAAACTCGAGTTCCCTCAGTCGTGACATAATTTTGAAAATAAATTGATGTGTGATCAATGGAGTTACGCTTAAAAAGACAAATTTTCATGGTATTAGACTCTCAATTATTTCTCGAACCCCAATGTATATCGATTGACTTAACTAATGCATCGTAGAAAATTAATTTTCCATTGCATAGGCACCTATGTTTGTATTTATACAGTTTTCTCATATTTTTTTAAGAAGAGAAATAAGACAAAAATATATTTGAACTCGACTATTTTAAACGGAGAAAAAATATACTATTCTTTAATAAAATTTATTACAGAATGACTTGCCGACTATGACTTACCTACACATATAAATATAGTCAATAATGAGAATACTCGATTTTTGTTGGAAATGGAAATTTTACTACTATATAAAAATTGAATGTAAAAATTAAATCACAACTTAAGGCAAAAGTGCAATTATCTGGTGCAGTTTGTACAAATTATTAATTCCTAGTGTTACATTGCGACTCACTCGAGACAAAACAGATAGTTAATAATTTGACCCTCTGAAGTTTTCAGTTCGTCAATAGAACATCCTTTCGAGATTATATTCCGATATCTTTTATACACACCGAACATTCATCAAAATTTAACACGAATATTGCACACATCGAGATAATAATATATCATAAATAGCTCGGACCGGGACCCGGCATCGGCGGTTTTACAAAACAGAAACTACTGGCATTACTCTTATATTAGTCAACTTTACAAATAATATAAAATATTTCATAGTCGTTAGATTAATTATATTTTCTCGTCGTTGGATCGTTTTTTTATCATTTTATACAAGCCCTACTAATGCACTTTGAACGTGTTTCGTCTATAAATATACTTTTGTTTTTTTTTTTATATCGAACCTCAAAGCTAAGCGAGTACATCGAAGAAGAATCGAACGGTCCGTCTGCTGCGAGAGCGCTTACCGCTAATAACTAGCTCCTGCAGGAAAAACAACCACTATCCTAAATACGACTACTGCATAAATACGTCTACGTAAGTTCTACCTACTCGAGTAACAGCCACTGAGGTACTGCGTAGACCAATATTATCTCGTCCGACGGCTTCGACCGAATCTTTGCCCGTTTAACCTATACGCTACATGCGTCGGCGGACGCATTTTAATTATCACAATGTCTTCGCCGCCCTATTTTGTACGCTGAATCGCTACTTTCGCGGGGATCCCATCCGTCCGCATTAGATTATGTACACTTAAAACGATCGTTATAAATATAGCTTTACATTATACAAAATTATACATCTACATAAAAATATGTAATCACACTGCCCCGCAACGGAGGCGTTAAAATAATATGGAAAGTATAACGACGCGGACATCCAATCACTCCGATAGAAGCTTCTGCAGCAATGATGACTTACTGGGGCCGGGGCTCATCGCCGACACATCACCGCCCTGATCCGTAGTATTCTGCAATACAACACAACCACAATTTTGTTAATCACAAATCGACATGACTTTGTATGTATTTGTAGTTTCAATTGTATTTGTAGTTTTTGTGGTAGAGTCCACGCTTGAATGTATTCGTTTCGTACATGCATGAGCCTAATATGGCGAAATTACTGGAAGGTGGGTCAATTGAGGGTCGCCACCTGGTCGGTTAGCCAACAAATATAGACAATCGAAAAAGTTCCTATTTTTAAAATGACCAGTGCACTAAAGCTTTGAAAAAGTTAGTAGAAAAGCTTTGAAAAGTTGCTCTTCAGCCAAACACTAAATACACTCCTGCTATATCCTCAGCTGAAGACGCTTTTAGTTTTCTTTCCATAGTCAAAGCTAATTGAACTTCTTATTCATATTTAATGTTATATTATGTTAAGTCATAAATCAATTTGTTTCTTTTTAATTGTGAGTGTTTTAGTTTGTAGAAAATAGTATGATCTTACAAGAGGCCATTTGACAAGATTTTAGGGGAGCTTTATGTGTTCTTATTTTATAATGACCATTTAAACATAAATTATTTAAGTGAGATTATTATCTCCATGGTGGAAATTGTAAACAATAAAACACTTAAAACACATATGCTTAATTAACCTGATAGATCATTAGACTAACAGGTAGCGAGAGAATGCAACCCAATGCGCTGAAATAAAGTTGAAATGTGTTTTTTTCTTTAACTATCTAACTATTACATTTAAGCGTGGACTTCATTAAATAATTTATCTCTACATAAGGTGGTGTTGAAAAAAATAATACACACTAGTGTTACTAATGTAGTAAAAGGAGACGCTGGAAAATATGCACGAATTGATTTTGAAAACAGCATTATTTCAGGCGGTATAATCTCCAATATGTGCGTACTCTGCACTCTGTACTTATAATCGGTAGTCGGTATTCGGAACTTATTTTTTGTACTTGTACTCTGTACTTTTGTGTAAAGTACTCGTAATCGGTACTTGACTACTTTTTGTCAGTACTTGGAACAAATCTGGCCAGCGAGCATTTATAGATTGCCAGCTAAGAAAAACTATTTAAAGAATATTAGTCCAAAATTAAATTCCCACCGTTATAATGTTGTAATTTCAAGTTTAGGAAACGTGAAAAAATCTGCAAAAGCAGCATACTTTTTCTTTTGTCGGTGACATAGTTTAAAATTAGCGTGTACATTTTATTCCAACACCATATATGGAAAAAATATATACCAAATTAGCTACGAACCATGTTCTAATTCAACAAACTCGTATAAATACAGCATAATATAGCGGAAGCGATGTATAAATCGAAAGGAAACATGATTCAAAATGTTACAGATTGCTAAATGAGAATATCCGAAGAAAAGATGGAACGCAAAAATCGTATAATTGTAAAGAAACATCGAATTAAAATAAAGTTTTCTAGATATAATTTTCAGTAGATAAACACTCCGCTAACATTAATCCTCACAATACCCACTACTGTCAAAGAGCAAAAGTCTACGGATACCAAATATTCAAGCTATCGAATGTAGTATTTACATATTATGCGAGATCGAAACGAACAAAGCGAGCGACGGGAAGAGTAGAAAAAGCTTCAAATTTCGACGGGCGTTCGACGTAGTGAGACGCCGCAAAATGCGCGCATGCGGTAATGCGCGAATGGAAAATGTCACTCTTGCTAATTTTCAGCCGCCGCATTCATTCGGACGCGCGGCGATCTTTTGGGCGCCCGGCGAGCTAAAAGTGGGACGGAGAGATGAGTG
The DNA here is from genome assembly GCA_944548615.1 of Micropterix aruncella. NCBI lineage: Eukaryota > Metazoa > Arthropoda > Insecta > Lepidoptera > Micropterigidae > Micropterix > Micropterix aruncella. The sequence continues at coordinate 8,144,092 of OX155951.1, forward strand.
AGAGATGACCGACTCCGGCTTCCGTGCCGACTTTTAGCTCGCGGCTGCCGGCGGGCGGAGGAACGGAGCTACTCTACGGCGCTGCAGGCGCGAGGGGAGGGGAGGGGAGGGAGGGGGCATGCGAGGGGCGCTCTTACCGGGGCGGCGAGTTCCCAGGGGGGCGGGCTGTGCGCCGGCGCCCGCGCGAGCCGCCACCTGCCCAACCACAGACCTTAGCATCGCCGCACTAACGCGCGCTCCGCACCGCACTACCGCAAGTCTGGACTGCTTTCTAGGCTAGCCAATAGTGTTTTTAGGGTGAAGCGCTGTCCTTCATTTTATGGTTACAATTTTTGACCGACTGTCGCTTCCGCGGAAAGATAGGCAATTAGAAAAAAATACTTTATGAAGTTAAACATATATCTTTTTTCGCTAAAAAGTACATAATTCCATTCTAACAATATTTATATTAAAAGGTCATTTTCGTTTTACCTCTTTCGCCTCCCGAGAGTGATTAAATTAACGAAGGGATAGGAAATTTTTCGCAAAGGAAAATATGGGAGGGAGAGTTTCCGTCGCCGAGAGTGGAGCGAACGGGCCCTTCTGACGGTTTCGGCTAGCCTAGCCCTGCCTAATCTCTTTGCGGAAGCTGAAGTAATACGGATCACTAAAAATCGGTCGACTGAATTGGATAATGGTTAACTGAAAGATATCGCTATAGCGATAAGTCCACCATTTGTGCATAGACTGTCTCTTTTTATAAAACCAGTGTAATATTCATTAGATAATATTTTTATAGCACATTAAAGTTATTCTATTCTATTCTAAGAATTAAGCAAAGCAGAATGCGGAACGGAGAAATGCACATCAAGATCCATTGAAAAATAAAGGTAATGCGGAAATCAGAGAGTCAACGCAGATGGCACTCCGATATTATACTACCTAATTTTCGCAAAGAAGATCGGGACCAGAGAAGATTGAGATCTAAACCAATGTCATGCTCTAGCCAACTTACATCATCAGCTACCAGAAGACAAAAAAAAGAAGAAAAACAGGTTTGGCATTTAATTCTCTGGTTGTTTGGTAAGTAAATCCTATATTTTCTAGTGAATTTTGACTAGCACTTGGTGAACAACCACCACATATTGAGATGTCAACCACAACGGGCGAACCCGTCACCGCAGGAGTTTTAACGATTGATCGTTCTATCGACCGTGCAGTGAGCGTAGAAGACTTTGGACATAACAAATCCGACGTCTAGCTACGCCACAACCCGTTAGAGACCAACGCCTTACCGCGAGTAGCCAGGTATGTTACCTGGCGGGCGGCACTCGCGCCCTAACTACCAATTGTGACCAGATTTCTCCGGTCTCTCGATTGGTTCCGAGTTCGAGGTCGCTTGCGCGGTCCTCTCCCTTACGAAGCGGTGAAACGGAGTATACCGAATCAGTCGCGGACCAAGGCGTCCTTTGCCCGACTCTGAACCGGGATCGGATGGCCAATGGTCATTTCAAGAGCAGTCGCCGTAAGGTAGACAACTACCCCCGCTCTATAGGAAACAATACAGTTCCCAGACTCCCCCGATTGTTAGTCGGAGAGCACAATCGATTGGCTTGCGCCGCTCGGTGCGCAGACCGTCCAGGAGCGCCAGAGGATTGATATCCCAGGGGAGACTGGTTGACCCAGTGTCCTACACGGGCTCGCACCCCATGCGTGGAGGCCATCGGATGGGTGTTGACCCGTGAGTGTGACCGACCCTGAAACAGAATGGGTCTTCGTGGCCAACTCAGCAAGGGCCCATTAGCTCCCACCACAACCACCACCACAGACAGGGTCACCAGGAGGTTGTTCTTCTTTCCCCATTTATTTACATTTGATCTTCGGGGCTTGCTCTAATCGCCTAAGTGGCAGGCCATTGTCAATTTACGAAACCACATGTTTATTCTGACTGATGGCTGACCCAGTGGACGCAATAAATTGCCCAGGCGCCGTAGCGGCACCGTTCGAGTGGATGCAATAAATTTCCCGGGCGCCGTTGCGGTGCCGCTCGAGTGGATGCAATAAATTTCCCGGGCACCATAGCGGCGCCGCTCGAGTGGACTCAATAAACTGCCCAGGTGTCGTAGCGGTGCCGCTCGAGTACAAAGGGCTCAGTTTGTTTGGGTATAAAATGATTTTAAAGTACCTTTAAAATACTTCCTTAATATAGCCGAAAAAGTCTCAAGTTCCTGGTTTGCCTTTGCGAAAAAGGCCTCAACATCAAAGGGTTAAGGGATTCATTAAACTGTTAAAAAAATCCAAAAGATGAATTAAACAATAAACCTGAATTAAACAATATATCATGAAAGATCAGGACTAGGTATTCCATTAATTTTCATCTACTACCGAGTGGACCTGATTTTAACAAATACATTTTAAATAGTGTTTCACTAAGAAATCAATCCAGACTTGTCAGTATCAGAATACGCGGTATCCTTCTATCGTACAATATTTTTTTGTCATTATAATAACTATGAAGTTGCGTTCGTTAGCGTGCGATTGTGATTATAGCTACGGTGATTACAGACCTCACTAAACTTTAAAGACGCAGAACTAAATTTAAAAATCATTACGATATTGTGCAGATTACATTAACTGAACTGTCGATAGATCGGATCGACTGCGGACCCGATACTCTTTAAATTTGTTTAAAGTGCTGAATCTGTTAAATTTAGTACGGTCTAAGATATAATAGGTTTCGTACACATGTTATATCGGATTAAAGAATTGGGCGGGGTCAAACTTTAACCATGCCAGTGCAGGATGTTTCATTTATATATTGCAGGTTGAGTTCATCGGAGAATTAATCAAAGCCTCTGAGTCGTCGTATCGTCGTATGCAAAGTATTCGGCTTCTTCGATCCTTTTTGAAACTGCATATTTACCATTTATTAAAATAACGATTATTTCGTTCCATTGTATAATATGCATTATCAATAAAGATTTTATAGACAGAATCGAGAAAAGGGTTTACATTAAATTATAGTATAACGGTAGTATAATAGAAATAGTAGGTGAGGTCGGTAGGTAGAGCGTTGCGGCTTTACGATATTAAAAAACAAGTAGGTCCTTAAACCATTCAGTGGGAAAAAAATGAATCGTGTAGCCGTGTGCTAAAAATCTCTTAGTTTTATAGGAATCTATTCGTCGAAGTACAATGGATAAGCGGTCGTATTAATTTTTTTATATCTATTACGAAATTACATCGTAGACATTACGGCTAATGTAGACATTACATTACATTATAGTCGAGGTCGTTACGAATATGCGGGTCCAAGGAGGGGGAGGAGGGGGGGAGGGAGGAGGGCGGAGGGAGGGAGAGGGGAGAGGGCAAAAAAGAAGCGGTACGCACCGGCGGAGGGCATCTCGAAGGACAGTCCGAGGGCGTCGAGGTCGGGCGCGAGGCCCTGGGGGGGCGGGGGGGCGCCGGGCGAGGCCAGCAGCCCCGTGGCGCGCGCCCCCACCACGGCCCGCAGCTCCTGGCGCACGTACTCCGAGGCCGGGCCGCCCGCGCCGCCTGCACACACATAGTCAGCCCCGCCCGCGGACGCGCGGCGGCGCGCCAACACCCATGGCGCCCCGCCGCGACTGAGCCGCACCGTTACCGTACGTACGTAAAGCGCATAACATACATATATCAAAATCACGCTAAAGAGAATGCATGCATCGTTAGTCAACGCTAGCGCGAGCAAATACTCTATTCGGAAATAGCTACTAGGAGGAAGAATTATCATTAGAGATTTCGATACCCGTCACCGGATTTTATCCATCCTCCCCTAAAGTCGACTATTCTTCCGTAATTATTATCCATAGTCATGCGGATATTTAATATGATATTTTTATTATTTACATGCGCGATCGCGAACGATCGTTTCCTCATTAGTTCAGAAGCGACTTTTAATAGAAAATTGTATACGCGCGCGTGCACAAAAACGCGAACGATAGGTGAAAACCCGTTAAGATTTGCAAATGACATAAACGAGGCGTGAGATGAAATTGAATGACGCGAAAATGAGAATGATTCGAGCTCGATAATATTACCGGTCGCCGAGAAGTTCACGGACGACGGAAACGTTAACGTGCTATTTTTACGTACGAGGAAAGTGAACATAAAAGTCCCATCGCCGATGCAAAATCGTCGAACGTATCTAATCCTAGACCGAATCCGAACAATATCGCACTTAATTATATAAATATGGCGAAATCGGAGACGACGATTGGCGCCCTAGAGACGGACGAGATCGTTTCGGATCGTGCATCGCCGAGGAGGGAGCGACGGCGAGCGGGCGAACGAAGGCGAGGGCGAGGGTGAACGGCGAAGGTGAGCGGCGAAGGTGAGCGGCGAAGGGTGAACGGCGATGCGAGGCATACTTACTGAGGTGGTGATGGAGCGGATAGAGAGGGCGGTCGTAGTTGTCGCTTCCCACCGCAGCCGCGCCGTAGTAGCCCCCTGGGTCCCAACCATGAACAACACATTAACACGCGCGTCTCCTGCCAACGCTCCTCGACCGTCGCAACGGGCGGGGCTCTCGGATCTACGTCTTCGGCGCACCCCGCTGTTTTAGAGATAGCTCACACATCAGCGGGCTTCGGCAATCTGAACATTGGTAAATCGGCAGCCAGGGAATCGGATGCCGGCGAACCGGACAGTAATAAATTGGACGCTGGCAAACCGGACGTTGATAATCGGACGTGGGAAAATCGGACGTTGATAATCGGACGCCAAAAAATCGGACATTGATAATCGGATGCCGGAAAATCGGACGTTGATAATCGGACGCCGTAAAATCGGACGTTGATAATCGGACGCCGTAAAATCGGACATTGATAAATCGGACGCTGGCAAACCGGACGTTGATAAATCAGACGCCAGCAAATCGGACGTAGATAAATCGGATATCGGCAAACCGGACACTGATCGGGCGCTGGCAAACCAGACGTCGACAAATCGGATGTCGATTTATCGACATTGGAGAATGACAGTTGAGAGAATGAATGCTTTTTGAAAATAAAAAAGAAAACCTCACTGGATCACCAGAAAACAAAATCGGTGAGGAAAAACCGCTCGCAGATTTCCAATCCAAGAACGGCAATAATGCCCCGTTTACACGATGCCAGTAATGTGGCAGTACAGTAACCCAGTCCTCGAAATTTCGGCGCCAGTCACTGGCTACATGTAACCGGACCGACCCAGTAAGTCAGTGTGCTGTCTATTTTTAACGCTGGCGGTTGTGTCTGCGGACTGGGGTGACAATGTGTTCAGTACAAAAACGTAAAATGAAAATATTATTGAAAAAATCTTTTAAGACGTAGCGTGGACACCCAACAAACGGGCAGCGACTGCCCGAACGCGTCTAGACAATGCCAGTCGCACTGGACTGACTTGAGAGGCGTGGTGGGGGAAGCTACTGCCCAAGAAAATAGAACGGGTGGCTAGTCAACTGGACTGACTTGCGGGCGCGAAGTCAGCGCTGCACTGGGTTGAAAATAGTGTTTACACGAGCCCAGTTGCATGTCAGCGCTGGACTGGGTTACTGTACTGCCACATTACTGGCATCGTGTAAACCAGGCTTAAGCTCGAACGGAAAAATATAATGTTAAAAATTTCACAACGGCCGGTTTCTCGAATCCGAATCGGAAGTTTCTTAAATAATGCGATTATAAATCGGAAACCCCAACCGAATCAGGAAAAATTATACGAAAGGTACGATGTCTCGATAATTTTTTTATCGATACAATTGAAATTAGTTTCAAAGCGAAGTCTAAAAAATGCAGGCATTTTAGATAGAGGCGGCGTAGATGCGAGAGCCCCGCGTTACGATGTCTTCGCGCATTCGTTCGTTCGCTTAGGAGCGACTGCAATATATATATTTCTTTAAATTTCAAAAGAAATCAATTTAAAAAGTCAAAAGGGAAATCTCATCGAAAGAATCGTCATTTACAATCGCGAAATAAATAAAAAATCAGATTTAATATTATTATAAAGCCTTTCGTAACTATCGAAATTCATGCCTCTAATGAGAGTCGAGTCAGAAAACTAGTTTTATCAAAACTATTATAAGTCATCGGAATCAGTAAAGAAAATCTACGGAAGCGGGACAGCGGACTCGTCGAACGGAAACGTCGCGGACTACTCGTCGAGGACGCGCGTCGAACCGGGCAAAAGGTTCCGGGAAACGTCGTCGACGAGTCCGCTCCCCGCAGTTAAGAAATGACATGCTTCTAAACGGTCGTTCCGGAGCTTAGACGGGGCCGTCTCTCCGGCGGGCGGGAGCCGCATGCTGGCGGCCGAGGCACGTACCTGCGAGGGGCCGCGGCGGCGCCAGCTGCTGCGGCGGCCGCAGGAAGGGCGGCTGCGGCGAGGGGGGGGCGCCGCGCGGGGAGCCGCCCCCGCCCCCGCCCCCGCCGCCCGCCCCCACCGGGCTCGCGTAGCCGCCCGCCTGCAACGCAAACGCATACTTCAGGCGAGAAGCCCGGACCGACTACGCTACTAAATTAAACTTTAACAGTTGGAAAAAATATTAAAAACGACCGGCATCGCAGGACCTATAGTGTACTACGAATAATCACCGCACCTTATGCATTTATATTATTTAATTTATGCGATAATACACATATTAACATGTATTATAATAAATTGACATTTCCATCTATATTTGAGACCCGAAATAGGTTTACTTTGCAGTATATCATTTTATGTACGTAGAATTCTAAAAATCTTTTCTTCAAAGTTTCTTAACCTTTATTTTGCTAATGTTATCGTTCGTTTTCATAAGACTACGGGTATACGTCGAAAACTCGTCAATCGTCTTAGTAAATAAAACACTCAGAGTCTCGGACTCTCGAAGACTCGGCGTCTCAGGCTGATAAAACAGTACCTCGCGGAAGCGACGAAGATTCCCGTTCCGGTATTAACGTTCTTACGAATTAACTTATGTACTTTGGCTTCTTAGCCAAAGTACATAAATTAATTCAAACGAAGCTGTCCTGAAATTTACAGACCGGAATAAGGCCTATCGTAATACTACTATTACACTAATAAAAAAATAAAATACAAACGGAGCTGCCATGGAATTCACCGACCAAAAATCGGGCCCATCATATATAATTATTATACTTCTGGGAGGTGAAGGGTGGATTCCCGACTAACGACCGGCGGTGGTAGGTTTGACTATGGAATATATAATATATATGATATAATGACTATGGAATAACGAAGACTGCAGTAGGTTTACGACGGCCGTCTTGCCGCATGCGATCCTACGCCTTATCGCCCATTCACTCTCCGTTCGAAGCTGTAGAATTTGAGATGCCGGTAATTTCGGTTTTAGATATGATTTTCTAGAAACGAGTTGACTATTTTCCTAAAGAGATCGAGATCTTTAAAAAGGTTAAAAGAGAGATTTGGCTGGAGGCCACGAGCGTCAAGTTCCACCGCGTGAAGGTGAACAACAGTGAAGCTGTTCCGAGTGATGGCATTTGCAAAATCGTGATATTTATTTAATTTGAACTCAGGCTCTTTTGGGATATTTGATTCCCGTGGATCAGTTAATTCTACAATTAGTATCATCATCCGAGACAGGGAGTAAACAAGTATATCTGGACGGAGGGCTGTGCATTCGAGACTTGCATTCAGGGAATTGATACTGCATAGAGACCGAATCGACCTTTAGAATCAAATCTAAAGCTTTCTCGATTATTGAGAAAAGTTTTATAATAGAATGTTTTTGCCTTTAGAATCATCCCGCCTTTAGAATCATCCCGCATTGGGAGTTTGGACAGTACTGTCAGACTCTCGTTGGCACGAGCTTCTGAGTGGCTATTTACCTTGCGAATGACAGCAAGGACTTAGTCATGTCATGTAAGGTCCTTGATCTAAGGCCGCCTTGCAGCCAGCTAAAATATGTCTAGCTGTGCAGGACGTATTGATATAAAGGAGACATGGACCACCCTCTTAATAATTCTAACGATCGAGGTTACTGGGACCCAGAAGTGTATGCTGAAAGACTTTTAAATAAAACTTTAGTATCTCTGGAAGATATATATTTATTAGAAGCGAAACACAAGAAAGACAAATATTTATAAGTTCTGTGGCTATTATTATTATTATTTCATATTATTATTTCAGTTTTTGTAATAGTATCTTTGCTATATCAAATTAGATTTCTTAATTATATGTATGTACCCTTTTTTGTTATGCGTTAAACCTGATACTTTCAATATTTTGCATTATGTTTCCTATAGTGATTCTAGGAAGCATCGGTAAAAATATTTTCATAAATAAAATTAAATAGATTTAATTCGGAAACATAGTTTTTTCAACAAATAAAAGCTACAATTGTCATAAATTACACCAAAATTAGGTGTATTATTGTTACTTTTGAATACCATCATGTGCTAAAATTCATTAATACAGATATAATAAATATCATTCGATTAAACATGAAGTTCCCAAGTTATGATAAACTAATTGAACGAAATACACAACAGCTCACAACTCAAAGTGGTAATTTTTAAGCCATGTTAACCCGCTCGCTACGTAACATCCCTTGCGGAACCAAATGTCGGCCGCCTTAACGGCCGCTACCGGACCAAGCGCTCGCCGCTGCGAAAAATGCAATTTACGATTCGAAACGTCGTACTATATGCTTTCTGAGGGCGCAACGATATGGCCAAAATATCTTTAATTCAAGATTTCCGTGTGGCAATATCGAACAACGATTTAAAAAGTGAGCCGAGGTTACTGGGACCCAGAAGTGTATGCTGAAAGACTTTTAAATAAAACTTTAGTATCTCTGGAAGATATATATTTAATAGAAGCGAAACACAAGAAAGACAAATATTTATAAGTTCTGTGGCTATTATTATTATTATTTCATATTATTATTTCAGTTTTTGTAATAGTATCTTTGCTATATCAAATTAGATTTCTTAATTATATGTATGTACCCTTTTTTGTTATGCGTTAAACCTGATACTTTCAATATTTTGCATTATGTTTCCTATAGTGATTCTAGGAAGCATCGGTAAAAATATTTTCATAAATAAAATTAAATAGATTTAATTCGGAAACATAGTTTTTTCAACAAATAAAAGCTACAATTGTCATAAATTACACCAAAATTAGGTGTATTATTGTTACTTTTGAATACCATCATGTGCTAAAATTCATTAATACAGATATAATAAATATCATTCGATTAAACATGAAGTTCCCAAGTTATGATAAACTAATTGAACGAAATACACAACAGCTCACAACTCAAAGTGGTAATTTTTAAGCCATGTTAACCCGCTCGCTACGTAACATCCCTTGCGGAACCAAATGTCGGCCGCCTTAACGGCCGCTACCGGACCAAGCGCTCGCCGCTGCGAAAAATGCAATTTACGATTCGAAACGTCGTACTATATGCTTTCTGAGGGCGCAACGATATGGCCAAAATATCTTTAATTCAAGATTTCCGTGTGGCAATATCGAACAACGATTTAAAAAGTGAGCCGAGGTTACTGGGACCCAGAAGTGTATGCTGAAAGACTTTTAAATAAAACTTTAGTATCTCTGGAAGATATATATTTAATAGAAGCGAAACACAAGAAAGACAAATATTTATAAGTTCTGTGGCTATTATTATTATTATTTCATATTATTATTTCAGTTTTTGTAATAGTATCTTTGCTATATCAAATTAGATTTCTTAATTATATGTATGTACCCTTTTTTGTTATGCGTTAAACCTGATACTTTCAATATTTTGCATTATGTTTCCTATAGTGATTCTAGGAAGCATCGGTAAAAATATTTTCATAAATAAAATTAAATAGATTTAATTCGGAAACATAGTTTTTTCAACAAATAAAAGCTACAATTGTCATAAATTACACCAAAATTAGGTGTATTATTGTTACTTTTGAATACCATCATGTGCTAAAATTCATTAATACAGATATAATAAATATCATTCGATTAAACATGAAGTTCCCAAGTTATGATAAACTAATTGAACGAAATACACAACAGCTCACAACTCAAAGTGGTAATTTTTAAGCCATGTTAACCCGCTCGCTACGTAACATCCCTTGCGGAACCAAATGTCGGCCGCCTTAACGGCCGCTACCGGACCAAGCGCTCGCCGCTGCGAAAAATGCAATTTACGATTCGAAACGTCGTACTATATGCTTTCTGAGGGCGCAACGATATGGCCAAAATATCTTTAATTCAAGATTTCCGTGTGGCAATATCGAACAACGATTTAAAAAGTGAGCATAGACGTCAAACGCCCAGTCTCCGTCGGCAAATCGCACGGCCGCGTACGGCTCCGCGAAATCGGTGATAAAAAGTGTGTGTGTGCAGTGTTTGAGTGTTTGTTACTGGAGAACAGTGAGTAATTTGCATTTTAAGTAGTTTCTGAATGAGTATTAGTCATTTGAGATAGTCCATTTGCTGTTTTTTACGAATTTTTAAAGAAAACACTTCGGCGACAACAAACGGCTCGCGAAAAAATGGTTGTTATTATTTTGTAATGTTTATGAAATATCCCGATATATTGCGAAATATGACGTAATGTCGCTTTAATTTACTAACAAAATAAGTATTGCTTCATTTACATACTAAGTTATCACATAATTAGGCGTATTTTGAACATTATATCTTGTTTTGTAATATGAATCGCGCAAAGAAACTTGTTTTGATAATTACTATGAGAGAATAAAGTGCGATTTTCCATAGTTTTTCGATGAAATGTGACTCTTTGGAGTATAGTAATTAGTTATTAGACATATAATAAGTCTATGATAAGACAATATAATTGAAAAAATCTAACGAATTTTATATTATGAGCATTCAAAGTTTATTATTAAGTTCGGACGCAAACTCTCAAAACTTTAGATTTTTCTATAATATCAGACAAAGCTCAAAGTTCTGGTGTGATTTCTAAGAAGTGTGATGTAGTAATAAAGTTATTTTGAAAGAATTTCATATAAAAAAATACCATAAGTAGTCACAAATTAAAAATTAAAATTTTTTTTTTTTACGAGAATACATGAAATTTTTCTTGGCTGAAAAAATAAATATTTTTGTATGCAAATAAGTAAAAAAAAAATATCGTTTTGGTAAAGCATTTAATAAAGAACATAACTGTATTTACAATTTTTGCATATTTTACGTATTTTGTGACAAAAAAATCGAAATGATTTTATAGGCGAGTTTTTTCAGTTTGCCAATTTTGTAATATTTATTCATTATTATCTTAATTGTTTTACGAGATAAGGTTATAATGTTTTATATGTCAAATTTCAATGCGATCATTTTTCTCTTTATCTTTTTTTAATCCGTTTAGTGGTTTATAAGTTATGATCGTTTTTCTCAAGGCCGTTGACTCGCGTCGATTTTACGCCCGAATATATCGCGCGCAAAAGTGATAGGTGAATTTTTACTCCGCGAGAGGAGGGGTTAAATGCCTTTGCCTTTGGAAATGGCAACCTCTTGTAACAAAAACCGCATATTTTGTCGTTTTGTTTTCGCGCCTTTGTGCAGGTTAAGTTCGCTGCAACTGTTTTTTCATGGTTTCCTATTGTTTTTTTATGTTTCCTGTTGGTTTTTGCTGTTTTCCATGAATTTCTCCCATATTATGACAATTAAAAGAACCATGTTTACGAAATTTCGTAAATATCAAATTTTGACAGATAGAGCTGTGCAGTCATAATTTTTATCGCACGAAGTGACTCTGGCGTTTAATAGCGGCTGTGCTGGTCTAACCCTACCTTTTATGGGCGACTTCCGCTTCGAGATCGTTCTATTTCGATTCAAGATGGAGGAGAGACGGTCGCACCGGTTCGGGCGTGAGGATTGGCAACCGCCGTAATAGAAAAGGCCAGAGCTCAACCGCCTGGCGGTAAAATTTGTTATGTGAAGTGTGTGTGACTTATCTGTTTGTGGGCACCTCTGTTTTATGGTCAATATTGCTGCTAATGTGACGTAAATCGTCACCAAATGTGAGGATTTCACCTCACCTTTTAATTGCACCGGGATTTTTGTCTTCACGTGGAAAAGGAAATAAAATTAACCCTCAATTCTTGAGCGGTGACATGTTGGCGATTGCACGCCGTAAAAATTACAGCGACACGACGGGAGGGTTGCCTTGTGCCCATTAAATGGATTAAATGCGAACTTTTCACATACACGGCTGTTTTTTTATGTTGTGCGTCTGTAGAAAAAGGATTTTCTGTGGGCCAAACCCAATGCTCATTAATATTTAACCCACTCTCTGAGATAGTTTTTTTTTGAGGTTAACTTCTTTTTTTATTTTTCCAAAATTTCTTTCGGGTATCTTTTTTTAAAAAATTAGTTTCCTTCTTTATCTTTAAAAGTAAGGTGGCGTCCTTTTACATTCATTCTTTTGGGTTTCGGTGGATTCTGCCGTGTTTCTTTAAAACACGGTAGATTAGTAATTTGAGGTTATACTCTATTATGTGAATACGATAGGTTAGGTAAAATTGTCGATACTCACGGTTAATTGTGCACTCAACATGGGATTTTGCTGCTGCTGAGGTGTTAGTTTCCCGTTGTTTCCGAATATATTATTCGCCGGACTAACGACTGAAAGAAAAACATAAGATATCGGATAAAGTGGAAATTTTCATCGTTAGATATTACTTTTTCAGAAATACACCGGCATGATCGAATCGAATCGTAAAAAAAAATATTTATTCATATACTACTAAGACGCATCGTTTAAGTTATCGTTATTGTATTACCTAGAAAACAATGTTTTTTATTTCGATTTAGGCTTCGGTCAGCGAGAAAAATATTTTTTTTTAAGTTACGAAGGAATAATTTGAAAAAAGTCATCGACGATTATTAATTCAGTTTGAATGTAAAATTAACTCTAGTAATTCTAAAAAAGTGCTAATAATTAGTTTCTTATTTAATTTCACGTATAGAATTACCTCTTTAAAAAACATCCTGCGAATACGTAGCGTTTTAATGAAATGGAACGAGTCAAAATGGCTATTTTTAAATTCCAATTATTAGTTTTGGATAAAAATGTAGGTATTATAATTTTTTTTCGAGTCTCGATTGCCAGAAAAAGCAGACACGCTGCGAATAAGGTAGTCGGTTATTTTCAGTATTTTCAATTAGGGTAATTTGGTCGTCTCGAGATCTACGAGGAAACTGTGGCGTTGGACTTTCGTTTTTAGACTTATATAGAATAGAAACGGTTTTGTAAATATTAGTGAAAATGCAATATAGAGTTTTACCTCGGTGTCGGTAGCGCTGGTGCGGCTGCTGCGGCTGCGGCTGCGGGTGGCGCGGCGCGAAGGCCGTGCGCTGCAGGGCCACGTTGGGCGGCGTGGAGCCGCTCAGCAGCGCGTCGATGGTGGCGTGCAGGTCGCCGCGGCCCAGCTCCGCGCCCGACGGCACCACCAGCTGCTGGCTGCGCTGCGCCAGCAGCAGCCGCTCGCGGTGCGACTGCCAGCTCGGCCGGCCCTCCGCCGCGCCCGCGCCCCCCGCGCCCAGCGGCGACTGCAAAACCGCGCTCCGTCAGTCCGGCGCTCCTCTCCCTCGCCCGGCTTCCGCCGCGACGGTTACCGACGATACCGATCGCTATATAGGTACTTATGAATGGGCCATATTATGATTACCGCTATTTTTCATTTTTATTTTTATTACTTTTCACCGTCCGTCCGGTTTACGTTTAAGCCGATGAGACGCATTTCACGAGTGAACGTTACCCGAGTTGCGAAAAGAAACGATACCCCTCCGATGTCTAACGACCCGCTCGGGATACGCGCCTACCCACGGCTAAATGTCTAACGTCCCGCGCGGGACGCGGCGTTCGCCGTTGCGCGAATTCCATTTAAAAATCGGAATGCGCTTCTGTCGTATTCGTATTACGCCAGAATATAGCCAAATGCCCCTCGCTATTAAAATTTTCGATTGCCGCATGCGACGTCCGAATATCGATCGATTACGTCTTTTGCAAAGTGAGCGACGGCCTAGCGGCCGTCGGTTCGTGTCCGTGCCGCGACCTTAGACAAAAATTGTGATTTTCGAGTGTTTTCAGTGTAATTTCCTGCAGAAAAGTGAGTAATTTGCATTCTAAAAGAGTTTATGAATGAGCATTAGTCATTAGAGATAGCCCATTTGCTACTTTTCATGTATTTTTGAGAAAAAAGTTTTGATCAACACAACACAACACAAAAAATGACCGTTTTTTTTTTTCGTATTTTTATGAAACCACCGAAATTTTGAAAAGTATGACGTAATATTGGTTTAATTCGCTGATAAAATAGTTATTATTTCATTTACATCGTAAATAATTAGAGAATTAGCCGTATTTTGACCATTACAAGTTTCCGTAATATGACCCGCGCATACCAATTTTTTTTGGTAATTAGTATGGGAGAATTACCATATTTTGAGTGTGGTTTTCTATAATTTTTTTTATGAAATGTGACTCTTTAAAGTATAATAATTAGTTATTGGACATATAATAAGCATATAATGAGACAATATATTTGAAAAACTTGAACCACTTTTGTATTATGAGCCGTCAAAGTTTAATACCAAGTTTCCGTCACTAACTCTCAAAAGTTTAGATTTTTCTGTAATATCAGACAAAGCTGAAAGTTCTGGTGTGATTTTCTAAAAAGCGTGATGTAGTGGTAAAATTATTATGAAAGAATTTCACATAAATAAAGACCCTAAGTAGTCACAAATATAAAATTATTTTTTTTTTTTTACGAGAATACATCAAATAACTATGACTGAATAAATAAATATTTTTGTATGCAAATAAGTAAACAAAATAATAGTTTTGGTAAAGCATTTAATAAAGAACATAACCGTATTTGCAATTTCTGCATATAGTTAGGTATTTTGTGATAAAATCATCGACAAGATTGAATAAGCGAGTTTTTTCAGTTCGCCAACTTTCTAATATTTATTCATTATTATTTAAATTCTTTTACGAGATAAGGTTTTAATGTTTTATATTTCAAATTTCAATGCGATCATTTTACAGTTCTTCTTTTATGATCCGTATAGTGGTTTATAACTTATAGTCGTTTTTTTCAACACCGTCGATTCACGCCGATTTCACGCTCGACGGTTTCACGTTCGAAAGAGTTTTTACTTCGCAAATTAAAGGGTTAACCGGTTCCAGAACGATCCAAATGTACAACTATCGGTGAGAACGAAAGAAATAATACTAGAAACCGAGGATAAGATAACGCTAGCAATATCCGAATAGCTAGTAATGGCGATACATAATTATTTAGTTCCGCGATATAAAATTGGCAATAAGCCTGATTATAATAATAATAATAATTATTATTATTATTATATTATACACTATCGGCTTAAGTCTGATGCGCGTATATCACATCCGTTTGTTTTTAAACTTGTGACTGTTTTGAACTTGAATTTTGAAAAATGTCCGTTTATTCCTAAAAGTTTTCGACTGAGTCTACGCTTATCGCTTCCTCCGGCGAAGTATTCCAAGCGTTTATAACTAGATTTGTTAAAATGCGTTTTCGGGGTTCGATGCTGCCAGTTCCTTTATTAAATTTCCTGAGAATCCGCGCAGATATTCGCTCGCGTTTACGATATAGGCCTTTTCGAGGTCGGGCACACTATAAAAACCGCAAAGCAATTCGTACGTTTTTATCGGATCTAGAAGGAACGTCGATGTCCGATGATGGACACGATAAAGCGAGGATTATTCTCGCTCGCGACGATCGTCGATGCCCGACGATGGATACGATAAAGCGAGCATTATTCTCGCTCGCAACGATCGCCGATACGCGAGAAGAAATATGGCGCCCGAGAAAAGAAACAGTAAACTATGCAAAACTTTTTAATTATCGCTGTGGAATTTCTATTTATAATTCGAGGCACCGTAAAGGGAAGGCGACTCGAAATGTTACAATAGAGAATGAAAGGGCAAAGAGGAGGGCTCACCGAGTTGGGCGGCGGGTAGGCGGGCGGCACCCCCGGCGACACGGGGCTCTTGACGGCGCTCTCGCACTGCATCAGCACCTTCTGGATGGCGTTGATGGCCATCTTCTCGTTCATGCCGCGGAACGCCGGGCCCTGGCGCTGGTGCGGCGGCGCGTCCAGCGGGCCCGCGCTCGGCCCGCCCAGCCCCAGCGGTCCCAGCGGCCCCAGCGGGCCCAGCGCCAGCGGCCCCAGCGGGCCCAGCCGGTCGGCGGCCGGCGAGCCGGGGCCCGCGGCCGGCCCGCCGCCGCCGCCGTAGCCCACCGGCTCGGGCACGATGTCCATCACCTCGTCCAGGATGTCCGACAGCAGCCGGTCGCCCGACGGGTCCACGCACCTGAAAGAGGCGCTCTATTCAGCTCCCTGTCCTATCGCAAACGACGTCGGAAGGAAGAAGAGACGAAGCAGAGAGCTCGCTCACCTGACATCCTGGTTTTGGTAGTTGGGATGCTGCTGCTGTTGCTGTTGTTGGTAGGAGGCGGGCGAGTGGGGCAGGGGGTGAGGGTGGGGGTGGGGGTGGGCGTGGGGATGGGGGTGGGGGACGTGAGGCGGCCGCAGCGGGGCGCCCGCCGCTGCCCCGTAGCCGCCGCGCCCCGCCGCACCGCCGCCCTGCAGCATCTGCTGCAGGTGGCTCGGCTTGTCTTGCTGCTGCTGCTGTTGCTGTTGCTGCTGCTGCTGCTGAAGGTGCTGCTGCTGCTGTTGAAGATGCTGCTGCTGTTGCTGGTGCTGCTGATGGTGCTGTTGCTGGTGCTGCTGTTGCTGGTGCTGCTGTTGCTGATGCTGCTGCTGAAGGTGCTGTTGCTGTTGCTGTTGCTGGCGCTGATGGGCGTCGAAAGGAGAGCTGTTCGTCGTCTTGGCGATGCTGCGGAAGAAAAGCACCCGTCAAAGGGGAGCCGGGGAGCTGCGGAACGGCGGCCGCCCCGCCCGCGCCGCTGTCGCTCCGCGCGGCCCGACGGGACGACCGGCCACCCGACATCTAAAACCATCGACTCGCCGAACGCGAGAGGGAGCCTCGCCCCTTCCAAGTTTTAAAATAGGACATGCAAAAATCGCAGTTTAATATCTTTTCTTCAAAACCGTCTACCGTTTTTCTGGAGAAACCGAGATCTTGCCCTGACGAAATTAAGTCGACCGGCGGGCTACCGACGCCAAATTACACCGTGCGAAAGCAAACGCCAAAGTCCAGCCGTAAAATATTATCTTCTAGTCAATTGGAGGAAAAAATATGAAAGTTGTAACCTGCCGTGCGATCATTCTGACATTGAATAAAAGGACATTAGCCAAACTGTTGTTGTTGCCCTCGCAAGTGTGACCAGCATTGCTAATGCTTATATTGATATACGCCAAACCAATCTCAATCGATTAAATTTTTCATACGACTATTCAATCATGATTGATTTATCATGACTAATTTAGTCAAGACTAAAGTTAATCGCGATTGAAATAATCATGACTAATTTAGTCAAGACTAAAGTTAATCGCGATTGAAATAATCATGACTAAATTAATGAGTCTTTAATCATCAATCGTCAATCATGAGTAACTTGCTCTTTAGATGTCACCCGACAATTCTTTCTATTATGTCTATTGGTTGACTGTACTTTGATTCCCACCGGTTTCGCCGGTCGATCGTTCGGTCGGTCGGCCGGTTGGTCTATCGGTCGGTTGGCCGTTCGGCCGTTTGGCCGACGGACCGACCAACCAACCGACCGAGCGACCGACTGACCGACCAATCAACCGACCGAGCGACCGACTGACCGACCAATCAACCGACCGAGCGACCGACTGACCGACCGATTGTCCGACCGACGAAAATCTTGCAAAACTTAAAGCTGTCGAGAATTTCGATTGCAATTTTTTAATAATGATTACGATTGAAACTAATCAGTCGTTAGTCACGATCGATGATTAAAGTAATCAATCGTTAATCGTCAATCGTTTAGTCGACTAAATTTTGCCCAACACTGCTCCAAAAGAACGTCATTTTGGGTGATTCCACCGAGAACTGTTTTTTGGAAGTCTATAATGACTTCAATCATTTAATTACAGTCACATACTATATGCTTCAATACTGTCCGATCCTTAAAATGTGAGAGATTAGAGATTTTGGTTATTATAGAGTTTACATAAAACAGAAAGAGCATTCGCAGACCTATCCCGAAGACGTATTTAAGTCTTCGAGAGACCGGTGGGTCGACCGGCTCGAATACACAGTCGACGTTTTGAGCTATTACCAAATCATCCAACGAGAAAAGAGCCGAGTTTTGGAGAAATCTTGGTAAACAAGAAAGTGCATGAAATTAATAACAAAGGGAAAGTTCAGAAAATGTCATAGACCCGCAAACTTTTCGCAGACCAGAAATCGGCAGGGCAAACAAAACGAGAAAATAACCAACCGCTTCACCGAAGAAAAATTTTAAACGGCAGTTTCAATCGGAGTTTCGCGGCAGCTCCGTTCGTTATTCGTCGAGCAAATTAGTGTAAATCGTCGCGCATGCAAAGATGTCAACGGCGGAAAGTTTCGAAAATCGAACAGCGACTCACTTATTGTTGATGTGGTGCGAAAGTACAAAAGGGGGATGCGCCATGTTGGGCGCCGCGGGACGCAGCCGGCTCTCGTGGAAGCCGGGCCGGTTGAGCGCCGGGTTGGGCGACGGCAGCGGCGTGGTGGGCGTGGCCGGCTGCCGCTCCAGCAGCGAGGCCAGCAGCTTGTTCTTCTCCAGCAGCGCGCTGGGCTTGGCCTTGCCCGCGCCGCCGCCGCCGCCGCCCGCCGCGCCGCCCGCCGCGCCGCCCGCCGCCGCGCCGCCGCCGCCCGACGCCGCGCCCCCGACGGCGCCCGCCGAAGACGTCACCTGAAGAGAGACAGAATAAGTGACCCTTCGACGATTCGAGCCGACGGAAATTAGACAAAGGACGATGCGATCCCACAGACCTGAGTTTCGCTATTGGGAGTCCGCTTCCCGCCGGAAATGGGGCCGATGTTATCTTCTGATTTTCGCTTCCG
Organism: Micropterix aruncella; assembly: GCA_944548615.1. Classification (NCBI taxonomy): domain Eukaryota; kingdom Metazoa; phylum Arthropoda; class Insecta; order Lepidoptera; family Micropterigidae; genus Micropterix; species Micropterix aruncella. Next base: position 8,163,110 of record OX155951.1, read on the forward strand.
CTGCTGTCCGCCCATGCCGAGCATGGAGAACATTTCGTCGGAGGCGTCGTAATTGCCCGAACCGCCGTTCGTTTCGCCGCCGTTCGAGTTGGGTTCGGATTTGAGAAGCTGGGTTAGCAGTTCGCTTTTGGATCGCTGACTCGCATTACTGCTTCGCGATTCTCCGTCGTCGTCGTCGGATTTTTCTTGAAGCAGCTGCTCGGAAAGAGAGAGCGCGATGAGAACTACCAAATAGGAGGAAAAAGCGCGAAAAGTAAAAAACTCACAGCCAGTAGCATGTTATTGTTGGCGTGCGGCTTGTGCTGTTGGTGCTGCGGATGGTGGGAGTGCGCGGCGGCGGCGGCGGCGGCAGCGGCGGCGGCGGCGGGCGGCGCGGCCGCCGAGTGCTCCTCGTCCTTCTGGTGCAGCAGCGTCTTCAGTATCTGGTTGGGCGGCGGCGGCTCGGGCGCGCCGGCCGCCGACGCCGCCGCCGACGCGGGCGAGCCGGGCCGCTTGCTCTGCAGCAGCGAGCGCAGCTTGTTGGCGTCCGGCGACGGCGGCGGCGCCACGGACGACGGTGCCGACAGCGGCGTGTGCGGCGCGTGCGGCGTGTGCGGCGTCTGCGGCGTGTGCGGCGTGAGCGGCGTGAGCGGCGTGAGCGGCGTGCGCGGCGTGCGCGGACGCTCGCCGCCGCTCGCGCCGCCGCCCGTCGACGCCAGCGACGCCATCGACGCGACGGACGCGATCGACTCCTTCGAGTCGCGGTTCTCGTCGAGCGCCAGCGGGCTGAAAGGGAAGGAGACGAAGGCGCCGGAGGGCGAGCGCGCGCTCGCGTCGCATTCGCTCCACGCCGACTGCGGGAAGTAGTCGAGCTCCAGGTCCTGGCCGAAGGAGAAGGAGGGCGGCTCCGAGGGCGGGCTGCCGGCCGAGCGGTAGCGGCCGTTGCGCGCGCCGCCGCCGCCGTTGAGCAGCGCCGACGTCATCAGCGGCCCGCCCGGCTGCGGCTCGGCGGGCGGCGCACGCTCCTCGTCGAGCACGACGTGCGTGGACATGACGAAGTCGTCCTCGCCCGTGACGGGGTTGGCGTCGAAGCGGCGCGAGTGCGAGCGCACGGTGAGCCAGGGCGCGTCGGGCGCGAAGCGGAAGCGCAGCGGGCCGCTCGCGCACGGCGGCGTCGTCGGCTCCGGCGCCTCGCGCAGGTGCCGCTCGAGGCGCGCGACGTCGCTCGCCGCGCACAGCTCGGAGAGGCGGCGGCCCTCTAGCGAACGCGCGAGGCTCGCGGCGGCCGCGTGCGACAGCGCGAGCGAGTCGAGCGCGGCGGCGAAGTCGCAGTTGACGATCGCGCCGGCCGGGTCGAGCTTGAAGGTGATCCGGTCGAGGCGGTCGGCGGGCAGCGCGGCGGGGCCCTCGAGCGCGAGCGCGGCGGCGGCGTCGTCGCAGCGCCGGATGACGCACATGACGGACGTGGCGCCCTCGGCCTCGGCGCGCACGGGCGCCGCCGAGATGAGCGCCTCGGCGTACTCGCGCGCCGCGGCCGGCCGCTCGCCCCCCGCCTTGGCGAGCAGCCGCGACCGGATCGAGCGGAACTTGCGCGCGCCCTCGCTCAAGCCGGCGCCGCCGCCCGCCGCCGCCCCGGCCGACGCGTTCCGCAGGATCGGCTCGAACTTGTGCCGGTCGCCGGCGTGCACGTACTTGTAGATGCTCTGCTCGTTCAGCTCGGACCGCTCCCAGTTGATCAGCTCCTTGACGTTCTCCGTGACGCACTGGATGTAGCCGTCGGCGTTGATCGCCAGCAGCACCCACCCGAGGACGTTCGTGTAGTGCTTCAGCGACTGAAACAAAAATGCGAGTTACGGCGAGTCAGCGGAACGCGCGGCGGTCGCCGACGGACGAGAGACGCACCTCGATGATGACGCTGATCTCGGAGTTAATCGGCGGGCGCGAGGACTTCGGGCACGGGCGATCGGGCACGGGCGTGGTGGTATCGGGCACGACGCGCGCGTCGGCGCTGTCGTCCTCGGCGGCTTCGGCGGCGCGCGTGCGGCAGCAGCCGCGCTGGCAGGCCACCGGGCAGTCGCCGCAGCAGCCGGCCGCGTCGGCGCGCCGCTTTTCGAGCACGCGGCGGATCTGCGCGGCGGCCTCCTGGACGATGCCGTTCTTGTCAGGTTGCCGGACATCCGACAGGCACGCGCCGATCAGTTCTTCTAGTTGGTCGATGGTTTCGTTCTCGAGTTCGCGCCGCCGCTTCTCATTGTTGCACTTGTTACTGAAAAGAAAAAGAGCGGCATGCATATAATGCGTTGTATCGCCGCGGTGATGAGATCCACGCGCGTAGCTGCGCGCGTTATCTGCGGTCGCTTTGATAATTATTAGTGTACGAACGCTACGGAACGCGCTATGCAAGCTAATACCGCGCGGCACCGTTCGAGAATGAAGGCGAAGGGCCGGGCCACACGATGCGGTGCAGCTGCGGCGCGGCGCCTGAGCGGTGCCGCTGCGGCGTCCTGCATACAAATATCCATGGTACGTCACACGGTGCGTTCCGGCGCCACACCGCACGCAACCCGGTAATATGCGCCGGAGCGGCACCGCTCAGTTGTTAAGTGCAGTCGAAGGAGGGTAGATGCTTGCCTGTTTTATTTGTTTTCACGTATTTTGCTTAATTTTTAATCGAAGTGTTTAAAGTGAGGACAAACGAAGAAGATATTGGCATTGACCCTCATTTCCCTCTTCTCGTTCAAAAGATACATTTTATATACCCTCTGTTACGTTAAAAAATAATTATTTACAACGCTGTCCACGCTCAGTGAGGCAGCAAAGATTTGGAAAGCGTTTTATTGGTATCGCGGATTCGCGAACAATGCCGCCTTCACTTTAAAGGGCGATATAATATGCTGTAATTAGTATAGATGATTGTAATTTTCCCTTTGCTACTATTTATAATGTTTTGTAGTAATTAATGGTAATATAGGTCTATTTGTATTATGTATTATTTTCACACAAATGTATATGACTATTTTTACCTAAATAAAAAAACACTAGTTCTACGTTCAATTAACTACAACACTATTCGCCCACTGCGACGTCATAGTAACGTTGCGGCGCCGCACCGTCCACAGTACGTGTGTACGCTCATACGGCGAAATTTTTGCGGTGCGGCGCCGCACCGCATCGTGTGGACCGGCTGGAATCGATTAGCGACGACGTCATTTACTTACTTCTCCGACATACGTGAAATACGAAAAATAGAAAAAAGGCTTACTCAAATAAATGCAAATAATAAAACAAAACCTTACTACAAATCAGATTTTTACAAAAGAAGGAATTAAATTAGATTAAATTGAAAATAAAAAAATGCTTTGATATTTGGCAGTGAAGGAAATAATCATGACGTGAAAACGAATATTTCAGGATCAACTTGAGGAAGTAGGAAGTACCTACTTCAAGTTTCTATCTTCACGATGCCTAAGTAGATATCGTAAGTCACATGAACTAACAGCAGAAATAACAGCAGAAATAATAACAGATATGATTTCATTTCCTTTATTCTATTCGACGCGGCCGCAATGAAAATACCTAATTTGAAGGTAATGTTATTTCGAGTCACTGTTAGTTGCTTTTAAAAGAGTGCAATTATTTTCTAAATCGTAAATAAAATCAATGTGTATTATTTACGATGCCTGTATTCTCGCGTGACGCGAGTTGCCCTGCTTTGAGGAACGGTAAAGCCGCTCGTATCGGACTCCGTTAAAAAGCGGAAGGAAACGTCGGCGTTTGCTGTGCATATTACATAGTGTATGTAGCTAGGTACCTAAAAATAAGGCGTATGCGGAGTGGCGCAAATCAATATTGAAGGGAGGTGCGCCTCGCAGAACAGAACCACTGTATATGTACGAAAATGAAAGAAACGCACTGTGAAGCCACGCCCCACGCTCTGAGCTATGTCCACAGCTCCGTGTCCTGTGAGATAGCACTAATGTTTGGGCGGGAAAAAAATAAGACACACGTGTGCGACCAGATAGTGAATCGGCAAAGCTGCGTTTGCTTATTGTTCGCGCGGAGCAGGAAGGCGATATTCGGGCGGTTATATCATGGGAGAAAAGCAAAAAAAAGCGCGACTTATATATAACGGCCTCTCTCAACTATGTATGTCGTTTGCAAAGCAGATGTCTGTGGATGCCGAATGGCTTCAAAGTGCGCGCACATGTATAGGGGTGTCTTATAAACTTTAAAATTAGGTTTTAAATTATAAAGAATGGTGCGAAATTTATACTAGAATTGTATAGCAGTAAACAAAAAGTAAATAAATTCAAATTCAAATAACTACATATTCAAATAATACTTTCAATGCAAACCCACACACGCTCACGCCCACACACATACGTATACTAATAAATAAATAACATGCCAAGATAAGGCAAGGAAAGGAAATGCATGACGGAAAGTTCAGGATCTGTGGTTTAAATATATGTTGTGAACAGAGCTTCTTCAATGATTACTTAAAGGTGGAAAGCGAGATAATGCCAATATCTAGAGGAGCTAATTTCATAGCCGAGCTGCATGTACGAAGAAGGACTATGATAAAAATGCGCTTTTGTCATTTGGGAGGCGTAGAGTATTATTCTGACAAACGAAGTGAGAGACCATGTGGTTTCCTAACCCGGTAGGAGTAAGGAACACGTAGGATTGTGTAATACATTGTATAGTAGAGAAATTTTGTGCAAATTTTTTCAGTCGCGTATTCAAAACCATTGCAATTATGCTCGGTACTCCGAAACATGGTTATACTTGCGCAAGTAGAATATGTATCTTATGCTAATTTTATGCAGGCGCTCTAGCTTATCCAGATTGATCTCGGTGAAGTGCAGAAATGCGGCATCTGCATAATCAAGCAACGACAGTAACAGGCTTAGAGCTATGGTTTGCTAAGTGCTTACAGGGAAGAATCTCTGTAACCGACGAAAACTACGAAAGCCATTATTCGCCTGTTTAGCCATTCTTCGACTTGTGCTTGTTAATATCTCTACCACGAGTCTGCTTAAATCCTTCACGACTTTAGAATACCCAATGACGTTGCCCTCGATTTTACGCTGGACATAAAGACGACAGAGAATTCGACGATTTCATATAATAAACAATATTGCGTATGGGGTAGATTTGTACAGAAGGTGCATAATTTGTATGCACTATATGATATGTGCATAGGACTGCTTAGAATTGAGACAATAAGGTATTTTTTGGAGATTCTACCCAATTTAAAACTGCCCTAAACGCCATATATTTAATTGTAATACTCAAATTTTTGTTAATTTAACTAAACACTTAATTTCTACATGTTTAAAAATAGTAATAAGAAAAAATACATTATACAAAACAAATTAAAAAAAAAACTCAAAAAAGTCGGTCGAAAATTTTGTAACTTCTTAAAAGTCGTCTATTTTGCCTGTTTGGCATTGAGATTAGTTTAGAACTAGATGGACGATAGACAAATATATACATATACTCAAACACGAAGAATTCAAAGTTATATGAAACGGTTTCTCGGCCGTCGATAAAAAATGAGTAACAGTATTTTTATCGTGTTCCTACGGGAGATACGCCGTTGCAGGCATAGATTCTGTACCTCTAACTAGCACGATTTCTCAATAAAACCTGCCATAAATTATATTACGGCATATTAATATATTAAACTTTCTGAAAAGATCTGGAAGTAGTTGTTACTATCCTTAGGAAAGTGAAACATAAAACACAAAACAAAAGAAAGATAATTGCAAAATATAATACAAATTGCACCTATTTGCTTGGAAGGTAAATGAAGTGTTATCATATAGAGACCGATCTAAAGAGCTGGAAAAAATAGGTTGCCACCCCTCAACCTGTCACAACTGGTCACAACTGGTCAGGTTGCCAGATTCAAAGAGGTTTTTTATCATCGATTAATACACCTATCATGTAGGTATTCACTTGATTTTTACACCAAGTTGAAGCTACTGTTTTCCTCAACGCGGAAGAATAGGGTTGCCTGCGTAAAACCTGTCACAATTGGGGATTGCCAGCATTTTAATCAGGCTAGCGAGCAAGGACTGTGCGGGCCAATCCGTGCAATATACAAGGATGCATGCATTTATAGCCCGAGAGTGCTGTTGTGGCCGTGCCATGTGTCTCGCTCGCAGTGAGCAGTGGGGTATAAAAATGGGTTCCGGCAAAAAAAACAAAAGGCCAAAAATCTTAACCTAAATATCATATCTTATTTTGGCTCGATTTTATCGATATTTCTCCTCGCATTTCACCTAAGATATCGAAGATTATTAAATAAAACTTTAGTCACATGTAACTTTAAACCTTTATCTAACTATTCGCGTAACATTTGTAGTTGAAACATTTATAATTCTATCTTTTATTTTGATTATGCGATGTGTTGTTTTGGCGCTTCCGCATAAAACTTCCGCTTGAAAATGAGCTAATTTGCCCAGAGTTGGTCAGTAGTTTTGTGTCATGTGTAGCGGTAAAATTACAAGAACTCCCAAATTAATCCACATTCCTAAATCTAGCACGAATTATATATATATATATATATATATATATATATATATATATATATATATATATATATATATATATATATATATATATATATATATATATATATATATATATATATATATATATATATATATATATATATATATATATATATATATATATATATATATATATATATATATATATATATATATATATATATATATATACTTTTTACAATTGATCAATAAGATGATTGTAAAGTAAATAATTATAAAAGCCACTTACATCGTGACGAAGGATTCCCTTGATCGGATTCGGGAATGCTTTAGGTGTTAACGAGAATGATGAATGCCTCTCACTTGCGGAAAGAGGAGTAGGTTTAAGTTGGGCCCATTTTACAACTAGTAACGCTCACCCTTCATCGCTTTTAGTTTTAAGTTTTCAGCTGAATATTGATCGCAGCTTCTTTATATCACACCTTTAGAAAATAAAAAAACGAAATTCGAAATTTTAAATTCTTCCATCTGTCAAGTAGCTCGTCTTGTCTTGTTATTTCCCTTGAAATAATAGGAAATTGAGTGAGTTTACGTATAAAGAAGGATTGTAGCTTAATTTTTGAGATAATTGGATGAAGGGTGAGCGTTACTAGTTGTAAAATGGGCCCAACTTAAACCTACTCCTCTTTCCGCAAGTGAGAGGCATTCATCATTCTCGTTAACACCTAAAGCATTCCCGAATCCGATCAAGGGAATCCTTCGTCACGATGTAAGTGGCTTTTATAATTATTTACTTTACAATCATCTTATTGATCAATTCTAAAAAGAATATATACACAAAACTATCAAATATTTCAAAATATTGAATTTTTACATATTTTATGTTTCGTTCATTGTAAATAATCCATTTAGGTTAAAGGTAATCTTTCCAACTAATAGGAAAGAGCTGACTGCTTCCTTTCATTGATATGAGGGCATGTCACGCTTTTAGTTTTAAGTTTTCAGCTGAATATTGATCGCAGCTTCTTTATATCACACCTTTAGAAAATAAAAAAACGAAATTCGAAATTTTAAATTCTTCCATCTGTCAAGTAGCTCGTCTTGTCTTGTTATTTCCCTTGAAATAATAGGAAATTGAGTGAGTTTACGTATAAAGAAGGATTGTAGCTTAATTTTTGAGATAATTGGATGAAGGGTGAGCGTTACTAGTTGTAAAATGGGCCCAACTTAAACCTACTCCTCTTTCCGCAAGTGAGAGGCATTCATCATTCTCGTTAACACCTAAAGCATTCCCGAATCCGATCAAGGGAATCCTTCGTCACGATGTAAGTGGCTTTTATAATTATTTACTTTACAATCATCTTATTGATCAATTCTAAAAAGAATATATACACAAAACTATCAAATATTTCTATATATATATATATATATATATATATATATATATATATATATATATATATATATATATATATATATATATATATATATATATATATATATATATATATATATATATATATATATATATATATATATATATATATATATATATATATATATATATATATATATATATATATATATATATATATATATATATATATATATATATATATATATATATATACCTATATATATATTTACATTTGATAAGGTTTTGTAAATAATCCGTTCATAGGATGATTCGCAGTAAAATAAAATTAGTAAAAGCTACTTGAATAGCAGCGAAGGAAATCCCAGCTTGGATTGGGAAACGCTTATGTTTGAATGAGATATACTTACGGATGTGCACGACTTTCGACTGTGCATGTTAGTTTATGGGTCCCTTTACCGTCGACGAACGATCACTCATCATCCATATATCTCAAAAATCGAGCTTTTCCTTTTGCAACACAAAATGCCTCCAATTGAGGCGAATTAAAGCGAAAAAACTAAAATAAAACACTTTGATCACATCGGCAAAGGCCGTTTCATAAATGGAGGATGACGTTACGAAATAATTCAAAATTTCGAACGTTTCCAACATTTAAAATATGACATTATTAGGCTGCGTTAGTTATCAACGAGCCATTAAATAGAAATAAAAATAAAAAACCTCCAATGCACAATGAAATGATTCAATCTTAATTTCTGGTAGAGAAGTTTATACTAAAGACTATATAATAATATCAAAATAAGGTAAACTTGTATAAAATTGTATAACATTAGCAAATGTATAAAGAAACATGGTAAAAAAACTATATAATATTTTTATATTTGATAAGGTTTGGTAAATAATCCGTTCATAGGATGATTCGCAGTAAAATAAAATAAGTAAAAGCTACTTGAATAGTAGCGAAGGAAATCCCAGCTTGGATGTATATGTATATGTATATATGTACATATGTATTTATGTATATATGTATATTTGTATATGTGTATATGTGTATATGTGTATATGTGTATATGTGTATATGTGTATATGTGTATATGTATATATGTATATATGTATATATGTATACATGTATACATGTATACATGCAGTGGCGGATCCAGGATTTATGTTTGGGGGGGCTGAGGGTCGGTCTCGCTAATAGCTATATCAGTAAACTAGCTGACCCTGCCCACTTCGTTGGGCGGTAAAACGTTTTACTTGTGATGAAATAATGAGTGTGGTTTGGTTAGTACTGAGTGCTATGATTTATTTCCTGACTGCCAAATGAAGGGTTATATTTTTACTGCAATGTATGTATGTATTTGCATGCCAATTTGACTATATTACCGTTATTTGTGAGTGTCTTCTTGTGAGTTTCTTATTTGTGAGTGTCTTATCTCTTCAACCATTTATGCAGTAAAAGTGAAATTATATACAGTAAAGGGGAAAAGTCTTTTGTTATAAATACTTTAGACGATAAATTTCCTTATTTTGATAAAAATTAATAATCGTTGATAATATGACCAATAAACATGACCTAACGATTTAAATTATTTTTTTAATTTGAAATACTACTTTTTGTGACTTAAATATAAAAGTTAGACATATGCTGTCGCTGACTTTTTTGTAGGCATTATCAATCTCTACAACTTTCTCTAGAATTTAATCATATATCTCTCATCGTTAAGGCAGCGTTAGTTAGAAACGTTTTCGTTCGACCGTTTTTTCCGACTTAATTTGGAAATCCGACTACCACGAAGAAGTCTTTTCATTTTTAGGATTTTTATATAGCCTATGACACAAATAACGTGGCTTTCTATTGGTAAAAAAAATCAAAATCGTTACAGTAGATCCAGAGATTACTTCCTACAACGTCACAAACTTTACCTCTTTATAATACTAGTATAGATAGTATAGATAGACGACACGGTCGCGGTTCCATACCTATGTCGTATTATCCTTTAACTACTTATGCAGTAAAAGGGAAAAGTATTTTGATTTAAACACTTTAGACGATAAATTTACTTATTTTGATAAGAATTCATAATTGTTGATAATATGACCAATAAACATGACCTAACGATTTAAATTATTTTTTTAATTAGAAAAACTACTTTTTGTGACCTAAATATAAAAGTTAGACATATTCTGTTGCTGACTTTTTTGTAGGCATTATCAAGCTCTACAACTTTTTTCCAGAACTTAATCATATATCTCTCATCGTTGAGGCAGCGTTAGTTAGAAACGTTTTCGTTCGACCGTTTTTTCCGACTTACTTTGGAAATACGACTACCACGAAAAAGTATTTTCATTTTCCTGATTAATATATAGCCTATGACACTTTAATAACGTGGCTTTCTATTGGTAAAAGAATTTTCAAAATCGGTTCAGTAGATCCAGAGAGTACTTCATACAACATCACAAACTTTACCTCTTTATAATATTAGTATAGAAGTATAGATAGACGACACGGTCGCGGTTCCATATATATGTCGTATTATCCTTTAACTATTTATGCAGTAAAAGGGAAAAGTCTTTTGTTTTAAACACTTGTGACGATAAATTTATTTATTTTGATAATAATTCATAATTGTTGATAATATGAAAAATAAACATGACCTAACGATTTAAATTATTTTTTTAATTAGAAAAACTACTTTTTGTGACTTAAATATAAAAGTTAGACATATGCTGTCGCTGACTTTTTTGTAGGCATTATCAAGCTCTACAACTTTTCTCTAGAACTTAATCATATATCTCTCATCGTTAAGGCAGCGTTAGTTAGAAACGTTTACGTTCGACCGTTTTTTCGACTTACTTTGGAAATACGACTACCACGAAAAAGTCTTTTCAGTTTTCGGATTAATATATAGCCTATGACACAATATTTTGCTTCTTTCACTTTTTTTTATTATATTTTTCATAATTAGAGTATGGTAACATTCAATCAGCTGATTCTGGGTTTTACTTAGATATGTAGAATTTTTTGGAGCTGTCTCTAAATTTTGAGCTGAACTAACAGATTTTTAATAACAGTTCAGTAACAAAACTGAAAGTTTTGTTTATTTATGTTTTGGGGGGGGCTTCAGCCCCTTAGCCCCCCCCCCTGGATCCGCCACTGTATACATGTATATATGTATATATGTATATATATATATATATATATATATATATATATATATATATATATATATATATATATATATATATATATATATATATATATATATATATATATATATATATATATATATATATATATATATATATATATATATATATATATATATATATATATATATATATATATATATATATATATATATATATATATATATATATATATATATATATATATATATATATATATACATACATACATACATACATACATACATACATACATACATACATACATACATACATATATATATATATATATATATATATATATATATATATATATATATATATATATATATATATATATATATATATATATATATATATATATATCCATAAAACTTAAGTCCTAAGTTTTCAGATATCCATTATTATTTTGTTTTCCAAAGCTGTATACGGAACCCTTCATAACGTCAAAAAATCTCTTATCACATACCCGAACACACCCTCGCTTTCACACACAAATGATATGGCTGATTATCGGCCTTATTATGTTGTTAATATGCATGCTAATTCTAATTGTCTTTGTAACAACGTATAGGTATTCAGGAATATGAAAAAAGTAAATTCTAGTTTCAGCTGTCCGGGTTTGTTTTCTAGACTATTTATGGCTAGTCATCTGCTTATACTTCACCTAAAACTCATTCCAAGGCAAGAAGTATAAATGCTTATTATATAGTTTGTTTCTTTTCCATTATTCTTTATTTACTTCCCCTTATCTCGATTTTATTTAATTTGAGAAAATAATATCTCCGCTTCTCCCACAGCGAGCGAGCTGATATCGCGCCAACAGACTAGCATCAACAAACAGACGGCATAATATACGCGTTCGAGCATGTATCAACGGACTGTGCAAACTCACCGATGGATTGTCCTTATCTCTCGTTTTTTTAGTTCTGATAAAAAATGTGTTACAAGAGCATGCATGCGACAATAATTGACATGCAAAGCGGCCACAGGGAAGACCCCATTCCATATTATGCGGAGTCGACAACAGTTTATTTATTTATTGATCAATTCCAATTACGGATAAAAGGACCAGTAGTGCATATTATTCCACATTGTTTCATGTTGTCATGTACATAAACGTTATATTTTTTTAGAGAAACTGTGAATCTAACAATAAATCATAGAATTAGAGGAAAATTAAAACTATCAGCTATAGGTAACACAAATTGACTGAAGTAAAAACTAGCTATACATCTTATAACTAGCAGCTAGCAGCTCCTGTCAGTCCGCAGTATGTACGTAGAGCAGGCCTTCTTAAATCCTTCGAAAGACCACGACTTTTTTATTTCTTCTAGAAGATCATTCCATAGTCGAATATCGTATACCAGAAAATATTGATTGGTTCTTTGGGAAGTATGTCTAGCCATAAATTGCGATGTTATTTTATGGTCGTGTATCATGTTCGTGTGCAGACAAGGGGTATTTAGGGAACTATACGAATAAGATGGAAGGCAAGTGAATAGTTTTATAGATAAGGAAAGATATGTGCAATTCCTTGGGCTGATTTAGTCGGAGCCATTTTAGCTGATCATAATATAGATATGGTATGGTATATCATAATATAGATATGGCATTTTATTCAATGATATGTAATAACATTGAATAAAATTTTGCTTTAAAAATAATAAACCCACAGCAAGTTCTGTAACGCTTATAGTGAAGATCGGTCCCATGTCGCCCAACTAAGTAAACACTTGTTCTAGGGCAAACATTTTGAACATATACAAGTTATAAAAAAGAAAACATTGCGAGCTTCTCCATCGCGAGCTTCTCCATCGATGTTTGCAGTTATAGACAGTACACATTTGCGTTAACTTTGTGTCAGACAGCGAGAAGCTGCAACGGATAACACCGTCACAGGAAAATATTCGAAAATAACGCAAATTTTCAATAATAAAAAAGCAACCGGTTACTCAAGTTCAAAGTGACCAGTGATGAAAAGGCAATTACATAGGTAGAAACTTCACATATAGGTATTATTTGTTACACATACCAATACACTGAAATTTCAACGGTTTTCTCTCGTCAAATCATCTCTACATCACGTTACAGTTATGACAGAGCCAAGTGGCCGTTCAGACAGAATCGGAGATATAATCTAAATGTGCGTTCAAGGATAATCACTGTACCATAGTAAAATAAGAACAGTATAACATCTCCATAGTACGCACCGATTTCGCACTCATAAAGCGCCCGTTGTCCGTACGCTACCACTACATAGATTCTCGGGCGCCTCGGTGCTAGCCAGTCAGGGCTGTTGCGCGTCAGCTAAGTATACAAAAGTGGAATGTTTTCTGTACAGGCTGTAATGCAACCTATCAGAAATTACATTTACGAGTATTTACATCTACGTTACGAAATTACATTTACGAGGAAACGTTTATTGTTCATTTGCGTAGGTAAGTATGTGTCTATAATATTGTGTCTTATAGGTAAGTAGGTGCATAGGTATGTAAGTGCGTAGGTAGGTAGGTAGATGCGTTTTTGTTAAGTACCTACCTTAACTTACAAAAATGTGGGAATTTGGAACACATGCAACAAATGATGAATGCTGTCACACAAGTCAGCACTAACTCATATATTCGTACGAATTACGTACGTTGTCCAACGCTACAGTGTGAACGGTACACGCTCCGGTTAAATTATTTTATTTTTAGTGTTAAAAGTGGAAATTTCATTAATTTACCTTTATTATTAAATGGACGGTGACAGCACAGTTGCGACGAAACAGAATCACCGATTAATTACAACACAGTGAGTGGTATTTGCACTTCAAATTATTGATAACTATTCATAACGGAAGAGATTTGAAATCGAACCGGATCTTTTGGCACAAATAATCACGAACTTGATATTTTTTCCGATATTACGGAACAAAACAATTCGTAAACAAAGAACTGCACAGCTCTATGTCATCTGTCAACGGCGACCGAAGAAAAACGAAAGATTTCACATCACACTACATTTCACAACATTTATCTTTTTTCCCAAACCACTGGTAACTCGCAAATAGCGGTTCTCTATAATTTGGAGACGATTTAACATTATTTGTTTATAATACATAAACAGCGACTAGCATCTAAACAACGCGACGGCCATTTTTATCAACTAATATTAGACTACCCACATTATATATCGTATGCGGAACGGACGAACGAATGAGAAAAATCGTTTCTGGTATTCTAAAGTAAAACCGTTATTACACCAACGATTGCAAACTGTATTCCGTTACGTATTAATTATACAGAAAATATACGTAAGTAAAAAAAAATTCGTACATAAAGAGAAAAAAAATATAATAATATTAAAATGAGTCCCCGAAAGACTCGATCGCAGATGGATACTGATCTGTTTTCTATAGACCTAGATTTGACATCGAATCTGGATTGGGATACTGAAATAAAAAAATTACGAAAAGAAGTAAACACAGAACGTACGTTAAATAGACAGCTTCAAAAAGAAATAGACGATAATTCCGAAGAGTTCGATAAAATCTGTGAGGAATCGAATAAATTGAAGAAGAAGCTTAATACTCTGAAACACGCACGCGATACCGCAAAAGAAAAAAATCTTGAATTAGAATCGGAGGTGACGAAACTTACCGAAATTATAAAAGAAAATGATACGGTACTAAAACCCCTCAGAGATCAAATCACCTCACTTCTGGCTGAAAATGGCATTTTAAACCAAAAACTACTATTAGCAAACGAGGAAATACAGCATAAAAACACGGACAGTAACCTGAACCAATCAACAAAAACATCTAGTAAGAGGAAAAATGACAATAGCAAAGTGCAAAGCCAATCAAGTATTCAAAAACAATCTACAAAAAAAAGTAAGATCTCCAAAGCCCAAAAACCTGATAATGCGCACAAAATAACGAAAACGTCGATAAAAACACAAATAAGTACAGGAGGGAAGAAAATGCAAGTTGTTAGAAATGAAACCGAGAAGAAGCCGAAAGTGATTTTAATTACAGATGAGAACGGCAAAGGTTGCGCAAGCAAACTTAAATACAGCCTGAAAGATACGAATGTAAGTGGGATTGTAAAAACACATGCTCCACAATTTTGTCTCGGTGAAGAAACTGACATCCTTGCAAAAAATCTTGACAAAAAAGATTTTTATATTGTATTCGGAGGTATTCACCATTCCTACTTTCACAAAACAAAGCCATTATTATTGATACAGTCAACAAAGACAAATCTGTTGAGCATACTAAATGCTACGATACACACTAATGTAATAATAACATCAATACCATATAGACTTGACAACACGAGGGCAAACGAAGATATATATAAATTGAACATAATGATGGCCGAGCAGATTGCTAAATTTACACATGCCAAGCTAGTATGGCTAACTGACTACTTGGATGAAAACGACTATTCTATAAATGGCTCAGTGCTCAACTCTACAGGAAAAAATAAATTTTCTGAGTGTATAACATATGAGATCACAAACAGTAAAACCAGAAAGCCCTTTCTATATTAACTCCTCGGTGGAGGAGAACATAAACAAGGATAGTATAGAAATGACGATATGCCAAACACGACACAAAACTTTTAGCGAAAATCAAGGGGTCAAAGAAAATGAACATTTTACGATGCAAGCAGATGATAAGAAATTAAACAGTAAAAAGCAGCTTGGAATCATGCATTTGAATATACAAGGAATAAATAAAAAACATCTAAGCATAGAGATCGTCCTTGAAAAATACCATATTCACGTGGCCTGCCTAACAGAGCATTGGATGCAGACAAATAACATCAATTTACTACATATTAACCGTTTCAAACTTGCAAGCTATTTTTGTCGAAAAGATCACATAAGAGGCGGTAGCTGTATCATGGTCAAAAATGAGATAAATGTCAAAACCAGGGATGATATAACATCATTATCCGTAGAACGAAACACGGAAATATCCTGTGTAGAAATTACACAACAGAAATGTGTCATTGTTTGTATTAATAGGGTACCGAACAGTGACTTTAACGTGTTCATGTCTCGCCTCGAATCGATTATGGACAAACTCTCAAACTCCTCCAAGCAGATTGTGGTGTGTGGAGATTTTAACGTTAATATCCTAGAAAACTCAGGCAATAGCAATAAGCTAAGAGACTCTTTTACATCATGTGGCTTTACAATGGCATTTAATACTCCAACCAGGATTAATGGACTCAGTGCGACCTGCATCGATAACATATTTTATAGAACGGCAAATTTTTGCTATATTGATAATGTAATTATACCCTTTTCTGACCATAATGCTCAGATGATCCACTTAGAATCAAATTTGACGAACCCAAACAGTAAGCATGTGTGGAAAAGACAATTCGGCTTTAACGCTATTAACTCATTTATTAGACTATTAACTAAAGAATGCTTTACTACTGATTCATTAGACCCAAATTCTGACTATGACAATTTTATAAAAGTTTTTAATCGTCATTTTGAAGCTTGCTTTCCCTCGAAATACAGACTAGTGTCAACAAAAGGCGGTACGCCTTCTTGGATTGATAATGAGCTTAGAAACGATCTAGGAAAACTTCAAATTCTGCAGGATAATTTAAATCAGAACACAAATTCATTACTTAAGGACTATTATACGAACTGTAAACAAAAATATGACAAAGCAGTAATAGCGGCCAAGAAAAATACTATAGAAGAAGAGATTAAGCAGTCGAATAACAAAACCAAAACTATGTGGAGTATCATCAATAGAGAGGGGAGAAATATTTCAAGTAAGGCAAATGAACCTATTCAATTACTTCACAATGGTTCTAAAGTCTCTGATCCTACAAAAACGGCAAATATACTCAATGAATATTTTATAAACGCTGTTAAACGCATCACAAATTCTCCTAGTTTATCCTCTTCAACAATTGTAGGTGAGATACCAGCATCAATACTGTTGCATCCTATAACTTCCATTGAATTTGATAAGGCCTTGAATGGCATCAAAACAAAAACATCAATGGATATCTGGGCACACTCGATTAAATTAATAAAGAATATAGCACCAACGATTTCCAACACCTTGAGGTCTATTTTTAATAATTGTATGAAACAAGGTGTGTTCCCAAATCTAATGAAAATAGCAAAGATAGTACCAGTTTTTAAAAAAGGGAACAAAACTGATCCTGAAAATTACAGGCCAATTTCACTGCTTCCAGCTTTCTCTAAAATTTTCGAAAAAATTTTATATAACAGGCTATATCTATTCGCAAATAAATTCGATATACTAAATAAATATCAATATGGTTTTAGGAAAAATATGTCCACCACCTCGGCGATTTCGGAGATGGTAAATTTCATTATCGACACTTTTGAAAATTCTTCCCAACCCGTGGCAGTTTTTTGTGACCTATCCAAAGCGTTTGATTCGGTTGACCACGAAATACTGCTCAATAAATTAAACAGTTATGGGATTCGGGGCAAAGCCAATAATATGATGAAGTCCTACTTAACAGGCCGGTCACAGGTAGTAGAAATAGATGGATTTAGATCTACACCGCAACCGATATCCTGCGGAGTTCCCCAGGGATCGATTCTTGGTCCATTATTATTTTTATTTTTTATTAATGATATAGGCAATTGCTTGCCAGCCTACACCAAAACGTTACTCTATGCGGATGATACAAGTTTCCTGTTTCACGATAACAATCTTAACGACCTAATGACCAATGCCAATCATGCGTTAAACCTAGCAACTTCATGGTTCACAGAGAATAATCTCTTGCTTAATGCAAAAAAAACCGTAACTATGCACTTCTCCTCAAAATATAAATCGTCTGCTATACCATTTAATATAACTCTAGACAACAGTACTCTAGAATTAAGCAAATCGACAAAGTTCCTAGGTATCATGATCGATCATCATCTTAGCTGGAACATCCATATTAATGAACTGTGTAGTGCGCTTTCTTCGGCAATATATGCGATAAAAAAGATTAAATTCTTAGCTGGTGAAATCGCTGCATTAACTGCGTACCATGCCTGTTTCCATTCTAAAATGACTTATGGTATACTGATATGGGGGAATGCCACAGACAGTTCTAGGGTTTTCATTTTACAGAAAAGTGCACTAAGAGCAATTGCAGGAGTATCCCGTGACACGCACTGCGAACCATATTTTCTTAAGTACAAAATACTGACTTTTACGTCTCAATATATTTTACAATGTCTACTCTATGCTAAATCAAATATTAACGAACAAGAGGTAAACGGGAATATGCACTCCCACAATACACGCAGACGTGATGACGTTATCCTGCCTAAAGTACGCCTTACGCAGACACAAAAGTCCTTTGGATATTTGAGCTATAAGCTCTTTAACCAGCTACCACTCTCCACAAGAAGAATGAAAACAAAGGCGTTTAAAAGATTTATTAAACAAAAGCTACAATCCACACATGCTTTCTATAAGCTGGGTGATTTCTTTGAGCATGCCAATTCTTTCAAATGGGAATAACATTAATATGTAACTTTCAGGTACCTCATTTTAGTTTTTATTGTTTAATAATAATATTATGAATTTAATATTTAATATGTAGATTACAATGTGTAATGTAACATACCTGATCATATACATACGTTGTTTTTTCCAATTTTGTTTTGATACTTCCTATTGTGTGATTATTTTTTGTATAAAGTGCTTGATGACTATTAATATTCTTATAATAATCTATTTTATATGTATACTCATGTACATGGATTCAGCTCAATTTTTTTTATTATTTTATTTGTCTGCCGTGTAAAGCCGACTTTAGTCAACGCTATTGTTGAATTAATATTTATGCTTTAATCGTTTTATATCTACATTTAAACTGACGAATTCTAATATGCGATAATTAGCTTTAATTCATAATTCATGCTTTTATTGTATATTCTGAATAAATAAATTGAATACTGAATACTGAATACTGAATTCCGTTACAGTACAATTTTGGGAACCGACTCTTGATCTATAAACCAAAAATACATAAACGTACATAATAATTATACAGAATTGCATTTCTGCTTCAATGGGATCACAACTTGTCAATTGTGTATTTGTTGTGGCAACCCTGGTGGTTCGGCGAAGCGTAGGTACTTATTTCGAAAACGGGCTCGAGATGTCCTACTGATGTTATTTTACTATGACTGTACATTCAAGGAGAATCACAATCCTCCCGCCGGAAGGCACGCGCCGAAACTCCGTAAATGTTTAAAATAAAACTATTTTAAACTTACATTTGCGCTTGGGGTTTGCTGTCCGATTTTTTTCGTATCTTTTTGACCGGCGCCGCGACGCTCATTTTGTTCTGCATCCCCCCCCATGTGTCTCCCAGTTGTAGGTCGCATGGGCCCAACCTGAAACAACATAATTCCAATCGTTAGACCAAATTCAATATCGTGAACGTATTTAAAACAATTCAGAACAAATTTGATTCAACTAGGTTGGAGAGGCTGTCCGTTTCACATGTTTTATTTTTTCAAACAAATTGTGATGACATGATGATTGATTGGTACCGCGTGCAACTTTTTGATACAGAACGCCAACATTCACTGGTTTCAAGTGTTGCAATTAATACAAAAAATATTATCATGAGTATTTCGTCATATGAGAATGTAACATAATGATTTTCTTGTCAAGACAATACAAGAAAGGAGACAAGACAAGGCAACAGGGAAAATTATCTATACATGTATATTTCAAGAGAATTTTAATGAGATCGTGATTCGGACTACTACACAAATACATTTTAACAAAGTTTCAATGGGATCATAAGTAACTAAATATTAATAAAAGGAAAAATAATAGCAAAAATACTGCCCTCCCAAGCGAAAATGCCTTATTAATTCTAAGCAGCTACCTAATAATAATTTTATA
Organism: Micropterix aruncella; assembly: GCA_944548615.1. Classification (NCBI taxonomy): domain Eukaryota; kingdom Metazoa; phylum Arthropoda; class Insecta; order Lepidoptera; family Micropterigidae; genus Micropterix; species Micropterix aruncella. The sequence goes on from OX155951.1 coordinate 8,183,097, forward strand.
TTGCTTAATTTTGACACAATAACATCAAAATTTAAAAGTTTGATCCATTGTCTCCGAAAATATACCATAAAATACTACTTTTACAAAAACCCTATTGTAGTATTTAAAATACCTACTATATAAGGCTGCCCGCACTTGGCACTTCGCGGGCATGGTTTTGACGTTACAGGTAAAAGAAAGACGAAAATGTTGTTACGCGTGTAAAAACTGATAGAACCGTAATAAACAATTTTAATGTATGCTCTAATCATAGTGTTTTAAAACGATTTTATTTTAACTCGAAAGACACACAATTGGACCCAATAGGTACTACCTGTTGTGAAAAAGTTCTCATTCAATTGACCTAGGGATTAGATTCCCCATACACATCGATGGCGCGGCGCATCCACCGCTCGGCATTGTGAAGTAATCTATTCGTCTCGACGAGCGACGATCGAGTTTCAAAAAACCGCCTAGATTTTATCAGGCATCTGCGCGAGGCCACACATTCTCTTGTGCGGACCGCGATCGTCTCTAAAATAAACAAAGTCCTCCCTTTGAATTCACGACGCTGAATGCGCGGGCGCAGATGGATCCCCAGGATATACGTGTGTCGGTGTGTGGACGTTCTTTGTGCGCCGCGGCGAACCATTAAATGTCTTCGCTATAAATCTCCCCCATTTTTTTCCCCAAAGCCCTCGTTTAAATTTGATTCCTAAAGCGGTGCGGCGTGGAGATTTTCGTCGAGTCGCCCGCACTATCGGAACCTATCAGTCGATTAAAATAAAATGGACGCGAGTTTTGAAACGAGCCCGCAGGTGTATTAGGAGCAGGTTCTGATGTGGTTCGAGATATTTAATCTAATAGTAAGACACGCAATAAAAAGAAAATCTAAATTCTGTCAACTTCGCAATCGCAAAATAAGTAAGATTATATAAAAAATATATTGTTTCTTTTTTGGAAAAATATGAATGACACCGACTACTGCGGACACGGAGACAGTCGCGTTACGAGGAGAAACTATAAAACCCTAGAACGCAACATTGGAGGCTGGAGGAAAACAGAAAGCGAGGAGAATTTTTTGATATGCTTTCGGGATGTTACAAATGCGCTGACATGGACATATCTGAACGCTAGCCCTGGAACGAGTTTATCCCAGTTGAGCGGCGTTGAACAGGTATAGCTACGAAGAGTTCACTCAGTTAATGTTTCGCCATTGGTTATCATCTATATAATGTAGCAATGACAATAGCTTTTAATAGTGACTTGAAATAAAAAAAAGATCTCCGAGGGAACGACTTGGAGTTATCGCGGATAAGTTTCTCGATGCATCCACATAAACTTGTCATCAAATCAAACGAACCCGCCATCTAAGGGTGTTAGGACGACGTTGCCATTTTGTCACCCTGGGATGAGACGAAGTCAATCTTCTGATCCAGTTCCGCTACAGCTCAGCGGAGTACTTCCTCAAACAGCGAGAGCACTGGCAAGCCAGCGGGGCTCCCTCGCACCCCAGTCTACCATTTTCAAATGGATTACTCTATCTACTCGTGAAAGAGCGGTAATGTCGTCGTGGACCCGTGACGCCCTCGCCCACGGTAATTACCAAGGTCGGGTGGCCATCAGGCCATTTCTATAGATAGGTGACATGAGGTCAACATCTACCTCGCTGCTTAGAAAATTTCTTAGAAACATACATTTAACGATACCGTTGCATGTTCGGACAGTGATGTCCGCCCAGGGCCCGCCGGAGGAAAATCCCCCAGCGGACAGCAGAATTCACTGAGGCCTGCCGCAGTAATTCGTCTCTTAGAGGACGCTACCGGATGGGAGCTAATCCACGAGTTAATCCGACCAACGAGACAACCGGTCATCGTGGTTCAAGCTGCGTGAAACAGTTCGAGCACCGTTCGATTTAAAAACAGACTGGATCGTTTCATCAAGACTGGAAACAAAATAATCAGATAGACTATTATAAACGTCGTACGTAATATTAACAGATCAACAATATTATTTTTCTATAACGGGAACATTTTTGTACAATTCTATTTGTAGATAATTAGATTAAACCCGCAAGGGCGGTTACATTGTCATTATCAATTATAGGTATATTATTATGAAATCTTTCAACGGTTTATTTTTTTGAAGATCAGGTTGGTTCCAATGAAGTTTCTTACTACCGCATTGATTCTCATTAATGAAATTATCGCGGTGATATTTTTATAATCATAATGAGCACGAACACTATCAAGGACAAAAACGTTGATTAGCATTATTTTAACGACCCGCAAATAGGCTCGTAATTCATAATTAACAACAGTAAGCGCTGCGCCAGCGATAAATTTAGCAGCCCGCAGGGCATTATTAACCCCCAACAGAGAAGAAAGGTTTGTTTCTTTTTATCGTTGTACTTAATTAGTCTCTTAGAGCATTCTTCACTCGTTACTTTTCTGGTAATGACTTCCTGGCGGTTATGAAATCCTAATTAAACCACTCTCATGGAGGTCTATAAAACTAATAAACGGGGCATTTTCGTAATCATAATGGCCGCTTCTGAGCGAAACTCGCCGCGACAAAATTTCGTCCAACCGAAACAATGTGAAATAGTTCTGCCCAGGAGACAAAAGGAAGCCGATTGAAGATACCGCCAGGGTCAGCGGTTAACATTGAATCGACAGGCTTCAAAGCCTTCAAAGAAGTCGGAATTAAGGATTAGGAATGCCATCCTAAACGTCACATCGTATAATCAATACCAAAAATATTATAGTATGATAAACAATTCGTTTATAGGATGATGCTTTGATGTAGAATTAAAAATAATAAAAGCTACTCACACAGCAGCTAAGGACTTCCCGGATTGGATTGGGAAATGCTTATGTTTAAATGAGATTTATGTATGGATGTGCACAATTTCTACTGTGCTATGTAGGTTTAACGGGAGTCCCTTTGCCACCGGTGAAGATCACCCTTCATCGATCCATCTCAAAAACCATGCTTATTTATCCTTTTGCACATTGAGATGCAAAATTAATAATTCTTAAGCACAGATCTGCCAAATTGACTGATCACAAACTCCGCCTCCTGATCCAACTCCCATTTAAAAGGTATTTCAATCCACATATTAACCAAAAGCGCATAAAATATTGGAAAAATTGGTTACAAACGGCTTAATCCGATCGATCGCTCGTAAAACCTACGTGTAAACAGTCCAATAAGGCAGTCCATAAAACCGCTGATTGACAGGTAGTCGCTTTGAAATAAAATCGGTGGGTAATAAAATTCACTCCGCATTACATGCTGTAAAACTGTTTGTGTCTTAAGCGTGACTTATCTATAAATTTAAAGAGTAGCAACAATAAATAATCCACCTACAAGTGCCGAAATGGGATAAACGAGATCCTGATTGAGAATTACGAGTTTTATATTAACGCATTAAAAACGTAATTCTCATATTGGCCACAAAACATCCGCCGTTTTGATCAAACGTTAAAAAAATCTCGGAATCGGAAGACCAAAACATAAATAAACCTTTTATCAGAGGCAAAACTTTCAAAGTACTCTACAATGCATACGTTCGTAGCGTTCTAGAATTCGGAAGCGTAGTTTGGAATCCCCAATATGCTGTTCATATAGATAGGATTGAGAGGGTGCAAAAGAGATTCTTAAAATCATTGGACTTTCGGACAGGTAACATGTCTACGGATTATGCAGAGAGAGCGACAAAACACAAAGTAAGTACACTTTTTGTATGCAAGACGTGCCATCTTGGACAATATCTTCCTATATAAAATTTTAAATAACCATATTAATTCTGCACCCCTTTTGGGCAAAATTCTTTTTAAAATTCCTCGGTCTCCCTCTTCTCGTTAAAAGATACATTTTATATACCCTCTTTTCACACGAACTATGCGAAAAATAGTTCGTGTGAAAAATAGTTCGTTCCCTTTTCAGACGGTCATGTTTACAATAAAAGAAAGATTCGAATGACCTCGACATATTTTCCGACACGTTGGTTAGTTTTAGAAAAAAATTGTTGTTGCATTAGCTTATAGTTTAATTTGTTTTTAAGTAAAACTTTTTGTTTTTTGGTTGCATTAGTTTGGTTTGGTTGCTTGATTTAATAATAATAATAATAATAATAGAACTCTTTATTCTTAAGAAAAGGCGAGCTTTTCCTTAAGAATAAAGAGTTTTATTATTATTATTATTATTATTAAATCAAGCAACCAAACCAAACTAATGCAACCAAAAAACAAAAAGTTTTACTTAAAAACAAATTAAACTATAAGCTAATGCAACAACAATTTTTTTCTAAGTTATTAGTGTAATTTTGATTTTGCTACTATTTATAATGTTTTGTAGTAATTAATGGTAATATAGGTCTATTTGTATTATGTAATATTTTCACACAAATGTATATGACTTTTTTCCTAAATAAAAAAAAAAAAAAATACGCCTGAAATGTGCTGGTATATTTTATGTCTCCTAAGCCTGGCATTGAACCAAGAGACGCGTCCCGTTTATTAAGCCTCGGTTCAATTGTCTGGGATCCATGAGAGTACAGCTTCCTCACGGCCAAATGTTTGTGTAGGGTTGATGTCTATTCCTGGCTCCTGGCTCCTGGCATCTGGCTCATGTCTATTCCCGAGTAAGCCCGGAGCTCATGGTAGGACACGTGCCTGTATTTTTCGATCATACGGCGAACAGCATCGATGTTTTTGCTGTTGAAAGCGGTGGACCTTCGCAAAATTCGTCACTGAGATTCTCGAGACGACCGCGTTAAAATTCTGCAAACCAGCTATAAATTGTCGTTTCGCTTGATGCTTCATCGCCAAAATCAGTTTGAAGCCGAGCGAAGCTCTGGTGAGCTGTCCAATTGCACTTAAAATCATAGAGTGAAAGTTTTCACAACCTTTAAAATCCATTGTAATGCAGACACGCACTTTTCAAAATGACACCACAATGAAAAAACAAATGACCGCAAGATGAAACAAACTTTTTTCTACAGGCAAAGAGTTTTATTTTGAAATTTCGTAATTATAATTTTTTTAATAGCGGCCAGTTCCAGAAATTTTCAGTGTGACCTATGTATTATAAAACCGATGGATAATTTTATCGAATCGGTCTTTCGGGACAAAGCAGATAGAGCAAAAAGAATAGGAGAGCAGCGAGCGGCGGCGAGGCATCCAAGGTCCGGGCCGAAGCGGTAAAAACAAAGGCAAAAAAGACGAGCGCGGGGCGTTTCGTTGTGTAAAAAACACCCGATAGGATTAAATTTTATGGTATTTGAAACGACCAAGGTTATATTTAAAAATTTGGGGCGGAGCACAATCTGGCCCAGAAACGCCACGGCACAAATTAAACGGCAAACCGGCGTCTGCGAGCTGTGATCGCGTCTGAATAAATGCAGTATGTGAATCATGGCCGATTAAAATTAGGTATTGTGGTTTAGCGAATCGGTCATCGGAATATTCGCTGGCTATCAGAGTCCAAGAGCGTGTTAATCCCCGCCATTTTAAGCACGAATATGAGACATTGCATTTCCTAAGACATGATGACGCGGTTGAGCGGTCTAATATGTTATTGACGATATAGACTCGTAGTAGTTGCACCCGGGTACAAATGTCCCAAGATTTCAGGTGGTTTTATACCAAACTAACTATATTAAATCTATGTTATACTTATAACTATACTATACTATAAAACTATTAACTATAAAACCATAACCTATGCAAACGATTAAACCGTTCCCCAAACAACATTATTTGTCATATAAGATATTCAAAATAACAATTTTAATTCAAATTGAATTAAAAACTAAAATCTAACAACGATGCTTCTCATGTTTTACAAATATTAGCCCGATTTCATAATAATATGTGTTATATGTACTTTCTTTAAAATAACACTATCAAAACTAATATTATTCTTAATCTAGGATATATTACAAGTAAAGTTCGATTCCCGGCTGAGTCACCATTTTCCGTTGGGATAAAATTATCGGAATTGCACCTCAATTCTGTCGACCGAATGCAATAACAAGACACTCACTTACACACATACAAGCATACATACATATAAAACTTCATATTATTATGTAAGAGATTGTCGTATGATAATACCCATCCATTGTGAAATTTCTCGTTAAAAAGTACAATCAAATAAAATTTAATATATCTTAACTAAAAAAACAGTACCTTGAAAATATGTCATACGTATTTTTTATGGCATTACATTGCTAAGGTAAAAAAAATACACAGATAGGTAGCTGCCGCGTAAAAAACAAGCCGTAACATCACTTTAGACGTCCACTACAATCGATCGCGAGCCCAATTATTAAATTGGTAGGTCACATGCAGGTTTTTTTTATAAATGCATTTCAATGTATTGCAAATATCAAACACACGGATATACTTATTTACTTGGTAGCGAGTCCTGCAGTGTTAAACAGGGTGAAGAATAGTCATTGAAAACAAAATATTCTCGTTTCCAGGAGCATCTTATTCTACTCTTATTAATTGCTTTGCCAGGCCTACCATTAAATACTCAATTTGAATCACTGTAGAACCGATATAATGGCGAAAAATAATTGAGATTAAAAATAAATAAATATTATTTCACTGAACGCATTCGATCCCCAATTAAATGCTATCACGCGAAGGTTACATAAACGGGCTTAAATAACCTTAACCCGCCTCAAATTACTGTTAAATATCGGGTGAATAGGAGGAGGAGCATGTGCGTCAAGTACATATGTATTTCAACAAATAAAATGTGAAATAACTGAATTTCAGCACGATAAACTACGATTTTAGGGAAAATGAACTGAAATGAATGATGATAGATTAATTGATAGGCGAGCCTGTTAACATGTGTGAAGTATATAAAAGTACATTAGTCCACAGAATTAGCAGGACATATAGGTACACATAAAGGTTTTCAAGTTAGTCAATGCAAAGTAATGTATAAAAGTTCTCGGCCTAACAGTGACAATTCTGTATATATTTCTCGTATCTCAGTATATTATTTCTCAATTTATTTAAAAGATTCTATACCGACTATAACGGGTAGAAAAATGTTACAACATTTTAGTAAATTCAAATCTCATGACAAATCAGAAAAAAAAACTAAAAACAACTATAAGTGACCCATTATGATCCTCACAGTTAAGTCTTTTTGAGCATTTTTACCGAATTTCGTCCATGGATTTCTCGGTATAAAAACTCAGCGGTATTAATAATGGTTTACCTTGAGTCTTTGGCTATCATATATCTATACATAATTTATAGTAGAATCATTTGTCATAATGTTTATTTATTTATTTAGGAATTAATTACTATAGAACATTGATTTGCTTACAAAAATAACAGGAACCGAATAGCAAAACCTTAACCTTTTGCTTATTTGATTGTGTCACCCAACTGGGACTAGCCCGTTCTAGGGTGGACAGGACTCTAATATTACAATCAATTCTCTAGGGTGGACAGGACTCTAATATTAATATCACCCTAACCGAAAGTGCTGTTTGCCTGTCACTGGGCCTCAAGCAAGTTATTTTTATAGGGCTAGTGTGTTAAGGTATTTTGACACATATTTTAAATGTACTTATAGTGTAGTTTCAAATTTTCATACGAATTTAAAATGTTTGATAACAATTCTATCAAACTTGTTTTTTTTCCGTGTCCGGATATCAGATGCTAACATAAGTTGGCTTTTCCTATAGTTTATTAATTGGGTGTAGCATCTTTCTTGCAATGGATGAAGTATCTCAATTTATGGCGCGACATTTACTCGAAGACACTCGAAGACAATTAAATTAAGTAATCGAATATTTAATAAACAATCATTACTCGAATAGGAGTGTATTATTGATTAAACCTTTGGCAACAAAAGCTCGCACACGATTGTATGTAGCGACATTGCGATCGGTTGGGAACGGCGCGGCGGTGTAGGTTGATAATTAAGTTAAGTGGTCTGTCTGTCGTTCGCCGTAGGGCCGACATGGCACTGGCCGAGTTCAAGGTGATTATTACAGGCCGAGACCATGAAATGACGACGGGAAAATTCGTATGATGAGCGCACTGACTATATTTTGCTAATTTCACACGTCTTCGACACAAGTCTTCGTCGATCAATAACGAAACTAACACCTGGATTATGAAATGAAATATTACGTTTAGTTTCAACGCTAGGAATGGGTTATAAATAACGTATTACCCGACCGAGTACGCCGTAGGAAACTCCGCGTTCTATTTCTGTCGATGTGAAATACCCCTGGTGGCTATATTTGAATGCATTGTAGTATTGAGCGATACTGAATGGGATTAATGATTATTATTAATGTTACTCAATCCAGTTTGTAGAAATGCAGTTTAAATACATTTTTACATGATGCAATTCTTACAAGGGACAAAATAACTAAACGAAAACATAAATCACAACAACAACTGCACTGGGATCTTCCTTGACCTGACCAAAGCTTTTGATACCATACGACATGAGGCTCTACTTTAAAAACTGACTGGAATTGAAATTAACCCCAGGAAACATAGCTGCAATGCAATATAATGGTTTATATCTAATGCAATATAATGTTTTATAATGTATGGCTACCGGTAGTATGTAATGGAATAAAGATGCTATTAATTTATTTATTTTAAAAAGAAAAATTCGAATTATAGATGAAGAAATCTTTCACCAGTTTAATTCTTCGGTTTTGAGATTCTCCGACTGAGAACTCAGAGAAATGCTTATTTATACTTCAAGATACACATACAATGGTGCAATCCCTTTAGTTCTGTCGTATGTTTACAGCCTCCGGCATGAGCGAGCGTTTAAAAAAGCAACATCCACAAATCCGGCCGCAAGATCGCGCTGCTCCACTGAGAGATTTCCGTAAAAAGTAGGCAAACCGGTCCGCCGCTCGGCACCACACTGCTAACTAAACAACGCTATCTCACACAAAACCAACATGCCCGAGCTGTGTCAGAACCGAATAGGATTGCTGCTGTTGCCTTTTGAATTATCGACGCGAGAGCGAGCTCCACGAGCTCAACATTGTGGGACATCTCAGAACGAAATGTGGATATTTCAATTTTCGCAGTAGGACCATTGTGATCCTCTTATGCAATTAGCGGCAGGCTGATGTGATGACCTGGTCTCGTAAATGAAGGTGGCGAGGTGGTATGTATGGGCGGGGGGGGGGGGGGGGCACCTTAATGCTGGAGAGCCTGCTCGCTTTTCGCCACTGCTTCTGCACGACAACGCACATTTTTTTGTTATAGAACTGCACCTAGGACCTAATTATAGGTGAGGACCTAATTAATACCTTACTTACTGGTCACTCACTGGTCAGTGAATATGGCGAATGTTCACCCCACCGTACAACACCGTTGACAGATAATCGACAATTCATTTACTACACAATGCTTTACTACAGATTAGTTTTTTCTTTGCTGAGCTCGCCAGACGCGATCTCAGACGTCAAGGTTACCCTCAAGGAAAGAATACAAAGCCGCACCGACCTACCGTAAGACCGTTTCCTCTCCCGACGGCTCCCCGCCCTATCCGATAAACCTACCCATCCATATACACCCACCCTCTGTTGCCACGGCGCGGCGGCGTACAGTGGCGTTTTCGCAGATCAAGGTGGAATTAAGTAAAATATATTGAATTAAGTAAAAATACCTAAAATGCATTCTCAGATAGTTATAGGCGATAACAAGAACCCTGAACATGCTCTTCTCATTTCCAGACATGTGAAAATCGACCTCATTAATCATATGTACAGGTTCGCGCGGCGTTCAATTGCATTCGTTATATTGCAGTGTAATCGTCGCATTTGCCGTTTGTATCGTGTTCCAAAATAATTGTATAATTTAATGTATGTATGTTATTTAATGTAATGTAATAACGGCATAATTTAATGTAAGATTAGGAGCCCATTTCAACATATTTTAAACTTAAGCAAATGCTTACTACATTATGTGTGATTTTTTATCAAATAACAATATGAACAAATAAAATAAACAATATACGCATGTATTGCGAGTTAGATTCGCATGTATTGCGAGATCTCTTGTTTTATTTATTATTACCGCAAACGCGATTAACACAATAACAAAGGTATTTTAGCAACTTTCCGGTACTTTGCGCAACATAATTGTGACTTTTGGGTACCTACAAATAGTCACTTGGGTGTTACGTAACGTTTGGGGAGGGGGAGGAAGGGTACAGAAAAACGCTACAGCGTGTTACATGTGGGGAGGGAGGTTAAAAATCTTCAAAAATTGCGTTACCTACGTAATACTTGAACGCCCTCTATACAACATATAAATAATATCTAACAAAATAAGTGACGGTGTAAATAAAACTATTTACATTGTGGCGTCGTAAATGCAAAGTAATAAAATACCGTTTTTTTTTTATTTTAATGCCACCCAGATTGCGCAAAATGCTCAGTGTGCGGCGTGGTGCGCCCCTTGAATTGATAACGCAACGGCGTTTCTCCGTCTGTTCGGTTTCGTCGCTCGGTTGGGGCCGAAGGGAAAGCGGAAAACTTTTCCCGTCTGCGGCTTTTCGTCGTTTGCCCGCTCCGCGGAAAGTGCAAAAGGACTTTCCCCTCGCGGAACACGGTGTGAATGGAGAATCTCTTGAGGAAGGGCTTTATTAGCTTGTCGGTCAGTGCGGATTTTGGGTTATAATATCGAATTTACACAACGATATCTCAATCGGGCGGCAATAAATACTCAACTGTTACATTTTTGTACAGAACGTCTTATTGCTCTATATATTTAAAAAATCGGCTGGGTCACCCCAAGACTTTTCCAATAAGTAGAAACCCCCCCCCCCCCCCCCCGTCTTGACAACCCAACCTCCCTCGCGCGCCAATTCGTGGTATATTTGTAGTATTTTCCGTGTTATTAAAATGGTATTTTCCAAAATTTATGTAGTATTATCCTAAATATGGCGGACCTAAAATATTATTTACGTAGCTTGTGTTTTTAATATTAAAATATTATGTACGAGATATTCATACCAAAATTTCACAACGTGATTTCGGTCCAACAAGGCATATGTGTACAAGTCTCTAACTGCAATATTTCGAGATTGAAGCACGACTAGCCTGCTCTCTGGTGGACGATTTCAACTACATTTTCAACCCTTGCCATGACCGCAGTATGCCTGCATGCCGAATTTCAGCTCAATCGGATGAATCGTTTAGGCGCTATCGTGGAGGAAGTCACACCCACGGACCCACACACACAGAAACAGAAAACACACACAGACAGATTTCAGTCTGGAAATAATTTTAATCGTCTCGGGAGGGGGGAGGGGGCAGAGTCAAAATGTATATAACCATGTTCATCTTAATTGTTTAACGCAAGACTTTCCCTTAGGCCGGGAAAGTAAAAAAATACAAAAATAGCCTTCGCGAACAAAATGAATTTCATGACTTGAGGCAGTTTTGATTTCGTTCCTTGTTTGTTTATAACTGTTAGAAATTAGTTTTTTTTACAAATTTCGATTAGTAAGATATAATAGAGCGAGTGCATAGTGTCATTCAGCGAAAAGGATAGCTGCTTTCAGTTAGGGTAGATTCATATTTAGCTTACGTTACGTCATGTACGTTACGGCGATCTGGCTACATCGTTTGTAATATATTTAGTAAGGATAAAGGCGGCGTACAATCACACTCAACTTACGTTACATGACGTCTGGTACGTAACGCAAGTTGTGTCAACTAAATATAAAGACAACTTTAGAATCATAACGTAAGTACTCGAAGGTATTGCAGCATCGATTCGCATTTCATTGATTTTTAAAACAGCTCACGTGCGTTCCGTTAGAGGTCTCCGTCGTGTGAGGTTTGAGGATAACAGTGAAGTTACTATCGTTGGATGATCCAATGCAAGAAGTCTAAGTTTATTTTTACTTTTTTTTAAATAGTTATAAAATCGTTTTTCGTGTATATTAATTTAAGAAATATCAAGAGTGGAATGCGACTTTATAATTGTAGCTGAGACAGCCGGCAACCTTGTTGGCTTGTTGGTCTACATATGGAGTGAATGTCACTATGCACCCGCTCTCTCCTATTATAGCTACGAAAGGGTTTTCCAATAAGGGCGGGTCGATGTTGACAGCCTGTGCAACAAACCAAGCTGTGTGTGAGGTATTAATTAAATTCTTTCTTTTTTTGAAAGGTCCATGTTAGCCATTGTTTATGGAATATGACATCGTTCAAATATCCGCCGCGGCTTCGCACGGTGGCAAGAATCCGAAAGGTCCAATTTTCAATGACGCTGCCGCATAGATCCGGCTGAATTTGAGGGATGGCCTGGGTTATGTTGACTTTCTGAGCATTGGTCGATTGCGGCTTTTGATTGGCATAGACCTGCGACTTCAGAAAACTCCACAAGAAAAGTCTAGCGGGGTCAAATCGCACGATCTCGGTGGCCAATTCACGTCACCTCCGCGAGAGATAACCATGCACTAACGAACAATCTCTTGATAATAAAGTTTTACCGTGCTACTCAATCGTGTAACTTGTCATGGTGATTTGGCATCAGTGACTGAATAATAAACAATGTTTTTTACAGACCCCGCCAAAACAACATGGCCGCCAGGGACTGTCAACATCGACCTGCCCTTATTGCATAACTAATAACGTTTCGACACCATACACGGAGGCTACCACATTTTGCAAATATTAGTTAAGGAGTCAGCGACGAAAAAAGTGCAAATACGCCGGTACGTATTTGTCGGTCATTATTACGCATCGGTCTTACGTGCCGCGCAATATAATGGACTTCATTTTTCATGAATGGAGTAATGCTGACGCCACGTATTCTATTGTAAAGCAGTCTGATTTGTTTCGAGTTCTTTATTGCATCCACTGTTTACTGATGAATTTTCAGCTTTTCCAAAACACTTTGGGGGTGCTATTTAAAATTACACCTTTCCTAGTACGCCAGCGCCAGGTGTCCCGGAGTCTGGCCTGCTAACTCTACCCCAGCAATATATGGCCAAAATACTGTCTGATCTGAAAGTATCAGTTTTTACAAAACACGCACTGTTTTGTCGCTGCCTTTTGATCTTGGACTATAATATGTACCTATGTGATATTGGGTTAGCGGAGAGTTATTTAGTTAGGGAGTTATTATACATTTTTTTAATCAAGGAAATAACAGAAATGTACATGTAAAAATAGTTAATTTAAATTTACATGTACTAAACGTATGGTAAAAGTCAGAAAATGCATTATTTCGAACGCCTTATTATAGCAGATATGAAACCGTAGAGCAATTGAATGATTGGGTGTAACTAAACAGTAGATAACAAAACCATTGAGCCACTACATTCAAATGATCTCCAACTGGTTTTATAGCAATGTAGTATATAAAGTGTTTTTACTGCACGGGCATTTTTTTAGTGAATGAATCAATACAACAAAATAAGCAACTTTTGATAAAGTTTTTTTGGAAAAAAAACATAAACAAAACAAATTAAATTTTTGGGGAAAAAAATGTTTTTTGTTTTTTTTTTCAATTAAAAAAAAAATAAAATTTGACTGGTAAATAAAGGTTTGAGAAGCGTTTGAGCGCGCTGCGCCATCTAGCGGCAGGTAATATAGCGTATATAAGCAATACTAGCGACATTTTACCTACCGCTAGATAGCGCTTCGTGATTACAGCTTTTCATACCATTTAAAATAAATTAAAAAACAAAAGAAAAAAAACTTTTCTTTTTGTTTTTAGGTTTTTTTTTTTTTTTAATCAAAGGTTGCTTATTTTGTTGTACTGAGTGACCCACTAAAAAAATGCCCGTGCAGTAAAAACACCCCATATAGGTAATCAACAGAAGTCAAAATAGTACTTGTATTTTTGTGCTTGCAGATAGATTTATCGCTAGATATTTTTCAGTCATTCATAAGAAAGAGCATCTCGGCAGTCGACATTACGATGACAATGAAATAAAATTACGCCATTCTGAATTTATGGAGGGACCCCCACCGATTTAAGAGCAATAACAGATTCGAGACAACTATAAAAGGATGCTGACGCCATTCGTTAATTAACATTAAGGATCTGGCAGAGATAAATCGCGTCTCCCAATATTCCGACCGAGTGCTATACGATGGTATCTGCGCAAAGCGATACGATCTCGCTCGGCCGCCCATCGAATAGTATGCCAGAAGTGTTCTCGCCGGTTACAATCGACGTTTCATAATACAAAACCATTGACTATGTTCACGGTTAACGACCCGCGGCGTACACTGTTCGCTTTGATAACCTTGAGGGTCGGTTTGTTATGAGCGGCGAGCGAGCCGTTTTGCCAAATAAACTGTAATTAGAAGGTGGAAACAGATATGAACAAACAATTTTGAAGTCGATTCATGTAGTCATCGGAGCATGTCCGGATGCCAGATGTCCAGAGCCAGCCGTTCTACACAAAAATTGCGCGGGAAAACGTCGTCGCGCCTTTTGTCTTATTTGGTCGATTTTGTATATAAATACTAAGAAAATCATTTTTATATAAATTGTCTCTTGTTACTTAATAATTTATCTTGTTAGTCATGTATATTATATATTTATATAATATATACTTCGTCCAGAGTAGCTAATTTTACCAAACAATCGATCATGTTCTCCCAAATATAAATAAAACATGGATTTTCACTTAATGAGCTGTTATTTTATATTTATTATTTATTTATAAGTAAACTCCGATAAATATTACACATTACTAAATAAAATTCTTTTGAGATTTATAACAAAATTATACTTACAAAAACAACTTGATAAACGATTTTCAACGCATGACGGCATGTTTTCGACCCTCGAAAATTTGCTTGTAGGGAATGTTAGTTTGCGCATACTAATATATAACGGTGGCTTAATTAAGGAAAGGCGACTTTTACGGCAGTGGAGGGAGAAATAGAGCCGATTATTGCATAAATACGGAGATCGCCCGCTGCGAATTGTTTCAACAGAAAAACCACTGAAAGGTGTTAATAGCGTCCCAGAGGTTGAGTTGTATGATACTACACAGGCATCCTGTCAAGCTAGGTTGCGTTCCCGACTAGTGATCGCGAACTTTCTTTTTTATCAGCAGTCGACGCACAAAGTTGACACAAAAACAAATTTAGTCAGTTAAAATCGAGGGCTCTTGCA
This sequence comes from Micropterix aruncella, assembly GCA_944548615.1. Lineage (NCBI taxonomy): Eukaryota > Metazoa > Arthropoda > Insecta > Lepidoptera > Micropterigidae > Micropterix > Micropterix aruncella. The sequence continues at coordinate 8,198,249 of OX155951.1, forward strand.
AGATAAATGTGAAATATTTTAATCGTCAATGCAATAGCTTTTATTGACACGGCAATTAGAGTTACTTGTAAAGTTAAGTGTTGTATTTTTGTAAACGATATTATTTATTTAGAACATTACACAAAATAATGTCTAATTTGAGCATGATATTCTATGTGCCTTATATATTACAGAGCCAGTGCACCACATTACTTAATAACAATAATGAGTTTTATTTGCCATTCATGATCTCGGAAAAAATATATAAATTAAAGAAAAAAAAACTAAATCATGCATCTCACAATCGATAAAGAAAAAATCTTCATTAATTTATAAAAAAACAAACGCTGCATGATCTCACCACAAACACTGCAAATACGTGGAATTCTCAGACAAAAAGCCAGATATTAAGGTCACCTCATCGATAAGAAGGAAAAAGGTATATAATTCAAAATATAACAATACTTACACAATACACAAATAAATCGATTTTTGAAGAAATATTTGAAGAAATGATGAGGGAATACATGTCATCATTAAAAAGACCGTCTTAAGGGGTATTTTAGGAGCAGGTAAAGATAGTGCACTTAAAGCCGCTCTCAGTTGATTCCACACAATCGCTGAACGGTAAGAGAAACTTTTTTGGAAGATAGACTCCGCGTGCTTGAAAAGGTAGCAAGATGACTACGTGGTCTTATAAGATATGGAGGCGCATCATCAGACCAGCACACCCTAGAGTAAAAATAGTTAGGTTCGTTGAATCCAACTATCTTCAACGCGTAAGAGGCTAGTTAATTTTTTCTCCGCTGCCTCATATTTAGTTAAGATGATCGCTTGAGAAATGGGAAGAAATTATGCCAAGGACGTATTTTGTGGTTTGTCTATTACAACTGGCGAACCCGTCACCCCAGGAAATTTTAACGATAATGATCGTTCTATATCCCATGACTGACAGCGTAGAAGACTTTGTGGACGATACAAATCTACCTTCCAGCAAAGACCACGAACCCGCCAGAGACCAACGCCTGACGGTGAGGCACTAGGAAGGCCACTTAGCCTCCTGGCTAGCAGTTTCGGTCAGATTTCTCCGGCCTTCCGACTGGTTACGGGCTCGAGGTCGCTACCGCGGTACTTTTCCTTACGTATCCTTTGCCCGGCTCTACCTGGTGACCGATTGGTCGTTTCAAGAGCAGTTGCCGTAAGGCTAACAACTACCCCCGCTCTATAGGAAACAAAGCCGTTTCCAGACTCCCCCGGCTATCAGTTGGAATGCACAGTCGATAGGCTGACCCGAACGGTGCGCAAACCGTCCAGGAGCGCCCGATGGTTGATTCCTAGGGGAAACTGGCTTGCAGTCCAGAGCCCTACCCGGGCTCGCACTTCTGCGTGGTGGCTGCCGGGTAAGTGTTGACCCGTGAGTTTGGCCGACCCTTCACACATAACAGTTCTTAGTGGCCTAACTGCAACAGGGCCCATTAGTTCCCATGTCAAGTAGGCGATTTGAAGTCTACAGTCTCCGCTCAGTTTTCTGATACCGACATGGGCCATAGACACAGCCGCCATAGTCCAATAACGAGATGAGAAATGCATTAACTGCTAGGATTCGGAACCTCACACTGAGAGAGTCCCTAGTTCTATAAAAAGCCATGAGACGAGGGAAGTCGCAATCGATTCATTTGCTAGTATATTCTTTGATTTGAAATCTCAGATTTGAGTCAAAATAAATACCAAAGTTTCGGGTTGAGGAAATTAAAGAAAGGATGGACAAAGAATTTACTAAAATTCTAAGGAATCCAGAGCTAGCGAGTTGGTTCCAATAATCATATACAAAGATTTAGTGGGTTTAATGAGTAGCCCCTGTTGATTTGACCGAACAGACAAAATGTCTAATCACAATGCAGAAAGTTAAATTTCATATCTGAGGTGAAAGGTGCAAACAGAATAGGAAAAGTATTGATCCCTGTGGCACTCCAGTTTTAACTTCACAAAGGGAAGACAATAAATAAAATAGTACATCTTATTTTCTTTTAAATCTTGATCTTATTTAGCCATAATAGAGAAATTTCCGAACCACAAAATAAAGTAGGGTTTAAGACTCTTTATTTATAAAAAACTATGTGATGAGTCTGTCTGTCCTCCGTCTGTTCGCACTGAAACTGAAAATCTTAAAGAAAAATTGTTAACGACAAACTACTTAGTTTTTTTATTTTAATCTATTTCTTTAATTTTCTGACTACCGAGCAATTTTCCGTTGCATTTGTAAGGGCCCGCAAGAACTCTAATTGACGCATATGTGCAAACGCAAGGTTTGAAACGTCAAACGAGCCGTATGCACGCTGCCAGCTGTTTCCGTTTTTCGCTTTTTCTCGTGGGGAATAAAAATGTGTGGATAACAATAGGTGGCATACAGGTGATGTGTTGTGTGCACGTTTAAGTTGATGAGCCATAAGAAGGCAGGAAGCGAAAAGATGTTTCATGCGCGCATTCCCAAAGTACGAAAATAGGTATATCACTCTTTCGCAAACCAAGTCGGGTCTTTTAACGTACTAGAATGGTAGGATATAAAATTAGTGGCTGAAATCCCCAAGAAACGTCGGTTTTAATATTTTATATTAAGGTTAGTTTGAAATTGTTAGGCTAGCTTTGTGTTAGAGAACATATGTTTTTGAGTCAGATATCCTTATGTGCGACACGTTGACGTACAGACAATAGCATTGTTAGTTTCTTCTTTTCTTAGAGCAATCCGTCATTTTCATACAGATGATGAGTGAGTGATTTCGACTTAGCGAGTAGGTGTGTCCTATTCCTATTGTCAGTAAGTATATATAACACCTAATACTCCTGCAGAACGCCGTCGCCGCCTCCTAGCAAGTATATAGACTTACAGGCTTGGTCACGGTAACGTGTGTGTGCGGCTGTGTGTTTAGGTGTTAGGACCAATCGTCCCGGTCTATTTCTCAAGAATACATTGTGATTAATGATTGTAAATAGTTCATATCTACATAATAATATAATGTAGATGTCACCTCGGGCGTTACAAACTTTACGCGGTTAATTCGGTCATATCTTATTTATACCTACATGTAAAATATTTAGTAGATGTAAACTAGTTTTATACAGAATGATTTTACTAGACGGGCATTTTTAGTGGGTAAATTAATACAATGAGGTAGGCAACTTTCAAATATTCTTTTTTTTTGAAAAAAAAAAAAACAAAAACAAAAAAAAAGTTTTTGTTTTTTGGTTGTTTTTTTAATAGTGTGAAAAGCTGTGATCACCATGCTCTATCTAGCGGTAAGTAAAATGTAGCAAGTTTATTTACACTTTAATACCCACCGCTAGATGGCGCAGCGCGCTCAAACGCTTCTCAGACCTTTATTTAACAGTCAACTTCTTCAAATTTTCAAATTTAAAAAAAAAACAAAAATATTTTTTTTCTCAAAAAAAAATTTTTTTTAGATTTTTTTCATTTTTTTTCAATCAAAAGTTGCTTATTACATGCCTTAATACATACTTAAAAATGCCCGTTCAATAAAAACATCCCGTATATGGAATCTGGTATTGCTACGAATATTCTGCACGAAAATCTGGATTGAAAATCAATTCCAACTTTTTTCGATTTATTACACCGTCGTTACTGAGGAAAGAATAATACTGAATATCTGAAAGTCAAATATTAAGAATGTATTCTCTTTTTTTTGTGGGACACAAAGAAGTTGTTGTTTAGACACAAAGAAGCTGTAGACCACTTTTGACTCAGTTTTTCGCGTAGATAGAATAATCTTTTGCAAAAGACAATCTCTTATAAAAGCCAAAAGCTTGAAAAAATATGTGTTTAAAAACTTTATATTTATTTTTATTCAGCCTACAGAACTACCCTTAAGTTTCGTGAATTAGCAACGACTCACCTGTATTCATAATTTATTATTGTGTGGTTAACCGTTCGTTATTATCGATTGCAGTACTAACTAGCTCGTTGTGAGACGGTGACGTCAGCCTTCCGCACGCCATCCGAAGATGACATAGCAATATAATGGTCATTAGCGCATCAACCTCAAGGTGCAAAGTACAAATATAATTTTGATATGTTCTCGCTGCGGCATTATCAAGGGTAAAATACGCGGAGAATTGCATTATCACCATTAAGAGGCCGTGTACGAAATCGATGTGGGCCGTGATACCTCTATAATCAATGGTATAATATAACTATAGGTAGGTAGGATTTTCGGAGCCAAAGGATACGTCCACCCTTTGGAAGCGCTCGGCGGGGACTACTTGACTTGAGGCGTGAATCGTATCATAGGCGAGTATCATAACGCGAGAATTAGATTGTTTTAAAAGACTTTATTGCCAATTTAAATTAATGTTTTGCATTTGTTTTAAGGAAATGGATTGATATTGAACTAAAGTTTATTTCTGTTGTTTTTATTTTATGAACGAGAGTTCTAAAAGGCCAAAATCAAAAGCAATCCTTCGCCCATTTTCTAAAAAAATTGACAAAGTTAAATATTTTTTTTATTAACAATTTTATATGAATGTAGTAAAAAGTGATTCACTTATTATATAGAGTACTTTCACAACAATACATTGTAATTTTTTCATACCGTTTAGATATCAAAACGATTCGTAAATATGTTATATTCTAAACCTCTTACAGCAAAGATTCACAAACAGTCGCCGGTTTAGGTCAATTAATCAAAATTCTATAATAATTTTCAAAAAAGTAGCTCACTCATTAGACAATATAATAAATGATCTTTTATGTTGTGTAATAAAACTTATAGAAATACAGTATTTTAACCTTAAATTCACGTCTGCAAAATTACGTAAATTCACGAAATGCGCAAGATTTCGTGTACGGCTTCTTAAAACGGCATTTAAAATGTTTTTATATCGTCGAAGAGTAGGAAAAAATACTACTAGTACTTACTACGTTACTATTTCCTAAGAACATGAGAGTTTCTATAAAATCAATTAAAATACAAAATTTTCGGAAAGATCCTGTGTGCGCTGGTTCCGCCAGACAAAAAGTGTATTTTTCAATTTTTATATTATACGTATATTGTATAATTACACATTTTTACACGACTGCCCAACAAAAAAGGAGTGTAATGTGTTCAGGGTTCATCGAAGCATGTTTTCCGTTTCTTTATTCCACCATAACTTCTAAACGCTGAAACCGATTTAGAAGTGTGTAGTATTGTTAGAATCGTTGTCATCCCGAGTGTCATAGGGTAACTTAACTGTCCAAATACCAAGTAAGTAGTTGTCTGAATATCCAAATGTCAATAAATTAACATAAAAATATCGTGTTTAGTGTCAAATGAAAGATCTGATTGAGTACATTCTGGAAATATACATCTATCTATATGGATAAATACATAAACCACAAATATTTCATAAAAAAAAACGTAATAAAAATAATTATAAATACAATACTTCACTTTCTGTAACGGCAGTCGTGTTTTATATTCTTTTTAATATATTTACTTGTTTTCCTATTATTCCATTACATTAATATAAAACGACGTCACTTTATTTAGTTTTTTGATATGTAACTTTCTGTTACGCTCTTCTAATTATTGTACAAAATAAAATTATTATAATATTTATAGTATCAGTACAATTATTTCTACGCTATGGTATAAATTATAGTTAATGGCGCTATTCCGGTTTATTCAGTATTCCGACCATGCGTGAGTTTTGATAGTGTAAATGATCTGTGATTGATGTCGTAGATATTATGGGTGAATATTTCGAAACTGATCAATTTGGGAGGTAAAACTGTTATTTAGGAAAAATATTATTTTTTACCATAAAACATAATTCATATAAATATAGCTTAGGTGATCATTATTATTAAACACTGACTAAGTAGTTGGGTAATTTAAAAACTTGAATAATGTTTTGAAACCAAACCAGACAGAAAATCATTTCGTTATTTGCATGGGCAATTTCGCCATGATAATGGCCACCAAATTTAATGACGAACTCGAATATATCAAGCGGTACAAAGTCGGGGAAAGGGGGGGGGGGGGGGGGTGAATACGTTGAAAAATAAAAATATTTCTTAAAATAAAATTATTTCCTTTCTTTGCTAGGCCGCGAACTTTCCAATTGCGGAGCGAAAGGCCGTCAAGAAGGCCTTTTCGGACGCCATGCAGTACAAGAACCAGGTGGCGGAGAACTTGCAGTTTGAGAAGAAATGAGCGACAAATGCAAATCTTTTGTAGCAGTAGTAAGTGACTTTGTCCATTTCAGATAACTCTCCGGAATCTTCATTTCGCCTGTGGCTGATCCACTGCTACGATGTGGCCTGGAGGCAGATCCTCGGATGTATAATAACACACTATGAAAAATATTTTCTGTATAATTTAATACCGTAAACAGCCCTAACTATAACCTCTTGTCCAAACAATGAACCACTACTGTCTTTTTTATAAAATAGGCCATCCAGTGGAAATGAAAAAAGTTTGTACGATTGTAATTATTTTGCCATGATCATGACTAAATGCTGAACGCTTGCTCTGTAAGTGATTAGTCGCCTGAGTGCAGTGAGATTGGGAAGACATTTTTTTGTTTCGGATTAATTTCTGCTATCAAAGAACCTTCACAAACTTTGTCCGTTGGAAAGGACCTGGTAAGCATCCGGAACTTTTCTAATAATTAGACCGCCATTTATGCATAAATTGTTTTTTTTATTAGATTTTCATAAGTTATGTTTTTATAGCTTAATAAAGTTATTTTATTCTATTCTATAATTTCAGACAACTAGAGTATAGATACTAATACTTGCTCATATGTATTTTTGTAGGATTTATCCCAAAGATTAGGTATTGACGTAAGCTGCATGAAGAGATCTGGAGCGTTCTGGACATGGCCAGAAGATGAAGATCGGGTGCTGTATAAGCCCAAAGACGTGTCGAAAAAATAAAACCACCAGTTCTTAAGTCTTATAAGCGCGAAACAAATAAAATATCATAGTTTAATTTTGTTTTCGACCAATTATTGAAGAAATTTTTTAAATGCGAAAAAAAAATGTTTCCACGTGAAACATTTTTGTGATTGCATATTATTTAGGATGGCCTGCTGTTTATAACCAAATACAAAGCAACTCACCAGCCTAACGAATTGATACTGATTTAATTACATTTTTGTGATGGTACATTGTTAGACACATTGCCACTATTCAATGTACCACTTTTCAAAAAATCACAGAAACATCCTGGGATACTTTTTCCAAATATATTAAAGCTTCACTGTATATATTATATAATCTATTTTGAATAAAAAATACACCAATTATATATCTATAAACTATAAAGTACTATCGCTGAAATTATATGAAAATTGGTACATAGTTTTGGCAGTTACGGTTGGAAACAGTAAATTAATCAGTTTCGAAATATTCACCTTTATAATTTTTCACTCGCTCTCGAGAAAGCGCTGCAGGTGCAGGAAATGAAGACAAAAACGCGGAGCACCCTAGCTATACTAGACGATCTCGCGATCGCCTGTTGTTGGGTCGCTAGGTAGTTGCCGCGCCTACTTACATAAAAGCAGTTTTTGTGACGGCAGGTGCCGAACACACATTTTCGGCTAGGGGTGCAACGTTCTCATAATCGAGATCCCAATCGATTATTCCAAGGTTCTTTTATTTGGAAACCAGATAATGAATTTTATGAACAGGTGTGAGGCAGCTAACATAAGCAATAGTCGTCAGCAGCTCTCCTTCGCTTTCACACCCCCCCCCCCCCCCATCTTTCTCGACACTGATTAACATTTTTAAAAGTTTTGTATCACAAATTATATGCATCCTCTGAAGCAAAGTAAACTTGAACTCTTGTAGGCAATTAAAAAAATATCTTTGGATCGAGGTCATTCCATTGTCACATTGTTGAATAATTTTCCTATCGCAAAATAAGATTGATTATTGCAGGTTCAGTCATAAAGAAATTACACAAATTAACAAAAATTAAAAAGTTTTCTACCATTTAAAAAAAAAATAGTTTACACAGAAAATATCCATTCTAAAAACCTAAAAAATATTAAGCAATGCGATGAAGAGTAGCTTCATGATCGTTATGTCGATAAAACTATTAAATTCGCAATAAAACATGTTGTGAAATGTATACAGCGAGAGGAATTAAAAATGTGGCTAAAGCATAGAAAGAAAGTTACATGAAAGATGTATACCCTAGTTTTTTGGTCTCGCTTCTCCAAATTGTTAGGACGACTTGAACTATTATGGATCAAAATATTTTCTCATCAGACGTACTTGGGACTTATAGAAACAAAATAATCAAAATCAAGGGGTATACATCATTAAAGGATTTCATATTCTTTGCCCAGTTTTTATTAAAAATGACAGAACAGTCTCCTTGGAGTATTATGTGGGCGGATTGGTTATATACTGTGAGTTGAGGCTTACCTAGGCAAAACGACCTGACCAGAGCAGATAGTGAGCTGTCTGATCGTTAAAAAAGAAAAAAACTGAACACACTAATGATTAGGAGTGGTTTGGAAAAAAACAAAGACAGATCAGTGGCTCGCGACTCAAAGAGGAGAGAAATAAGAGAAAAAAAATACACTCTAGCCAGGATAAAAGAATAAAGGGCGCCAGGACAAAGTATCAAAAACAACAGCCCCGAAGATATTACTCCAAACCTAACTCACGAAAGTAGAAGCTAACTAGAAGCCTGAATGAAAATAATTTAGCAACCCGTAAGCAATAGCCGAGAACGGCATCGAAAAAAGAAGAAGAAAGCATAGTCAAAAAACTAATAAGCAATTGAGAACAATAAAAAGCAATACGGTAGTTTCTCACATTCCTCTCCAGCTTAACTCAGCTGTTTATCGTTCGCTCCGAGGGTCCTCGGTTCAAAACCATAGGAAATCGAATACGAGAACTAACCTTCGATCGAAAACACTCTTTTCATTTTCAATTTCAGATGAATCATTTGGCGGATTTTATTCGCAGTGGCAATGGTGATCATCGGCGAAGCGAGAGAATCGTTTCACTTCACCAGACACGTCTGCAGCGCGAAGGTCGCCGTCAACTCAAAACGATCCAATTACAAATATAAATGTTTACTTTTGTAGCGCGAACAGATGTTTCGCGTCCTGGAGTCACCTATACCTATACTGTACAGTATACCGAGTTAGAAATGAGTATACTGTGTATACTGAGTTGGTATACTGTGTATACTGTCTGCGTGCTGGCGTATAGATTTCCCAAAGTCGTTCGATTGTGTGCAGTTAGAAGAAAAGCGTAAATAGAGATCAGGCTGGTATCATCATCATCATCGTCGTTTATTAATTCCAAAATGGAAATCTTCAATTTAAAATATAAAAAAGTAATAAAATGCACAAATTGTTATCTCAAAAACTAAACCACATTACGAGTAACAAGGTCAGTTAAAAAAACAATTCAAACCTTGTTACTCACCTTATGAGTAACAAGGTCAGTTAAAAAAACAATCTCAAAAAACAATAATTATTGATATTAATATTACACCTAATCAAAATTTCGGAAATACTATGTGAATGCTACGTACTATAAAGATAAACATAATTTACAAAATAAAACCATAACCAACTAATATTACAAATCAAACTATATAAAAATAATATACAACAATCAAACTATACAAAAATAAAATAATCAAAATATAATATTAAAAATATAAATCAATCATAAAAAACCTTTACAATAACTTGAATTAAAGAATAATCACGACATTGATTGTGCACGACAATAATATTCATTTACTGTATAAAAAGCTTGTTTGGATAAATTGGCTTCAATATATATTTTTTTATGAGCATCCTGAATCCAGAATGAGCTGAATGCAAAATGGACTGCAGGGTATTCATCAATGTACTTTCGCCAGAATTATATCATTTTAAAACCTTTTATTGCGGTTATGTCTATCAATGTGTACTTCGCAGTTATATATTAACTTTTGTATAAATCAGTAATTCCAATTTGCGGGATTTGCTGCATTTACGAAAAAAGGAGAAAGACGTTAGGTAATGCACGGTTTCTTCTTTCCTTTCTTCGATATCGTCATGTCTGTTATAGCGTAAGCGTTTGCAACTCGGCTGTTTGGCTATTGGATCACCAATCATGTCGGGTGGTATTTATTACTCGCCGCCGATAGTTTAACAGTTTCACGAGCGGATGACGGTGCGACACGTACCATTGCTGAGTGGGATCTTTCACGCAATCAGCAGAGGGGAAATTACCAGTGCTGCACAAACGCGGTCGCAGAGCTGGCGCAAACGAGAGCTCTGATGAGAGAGAGAGAGAGAAAGAGATGCCCGGCTGAGCCGCGCACGCAACCTTGAAATAATAATGCGCCAGAGCGATGCGCGTGAATTGCATCGCGATGATAATAACATGACGAGCGGCGCACGGCCGCGGCCGCCGCGCGACGAGACCTAGCGAGCGATTCGCGGCCGCCCGCGCCCGCGCCGCCCGCACAAACCGCCCGTGATCTACGCGATGCGGTTCCGGCCGGAACAAAAACAAGAGCGGACACCGAGTGATATCTTTCCAGATACACATGGAACCCTATATGTACGTAGTGTCATTGATTACAATATAGCGAATTAGATTGCTCAAAGACGTACTACGATTTGGAAACCAGTATTGTACTACGAAATGTACGTGTAGATGACACTCCTCTATACTAATATTATAAAGAGGTAAAGTTTGTGACTTTGTAGGAAGTAATATCTGGATCTACTGAACCGATTTTGAAAATTCTTTTACCAATAGAAAGCCACGTTATTTGTGAGTGTCATAGGCTACTATATATTAATCCGAAAAATGAAAAGACTTTTTCGTGATAGTCGGATTTCCAAAGTAAGTCGGAAAATGGTCGAACCGGTTCCAAACGGTCGAACGAAAATGTTTCTAACTAACGCTGCCTTAACGATGAGAGATGTATGATTAAATTCTAGAGAAAAGTTGTAGAGCTTGATAATGCCTACAAAAAAAGTCAGCGACAGCAAATGTCTAACTTTTTTTTTGAAGTCACAAAAAGTAGTATTTTATATTAAAAAAATAATTTAAATCGTTAGGTCATGTTTATTGGTCATATTATCAACAATTATGAATTCTTATCAAAATAAGTAAATTTATCGTACAAAAGACTTTCCCTTTTACTGCATATAATTTTCCTTTTACTGCATACATATTTAAAGAGATAATACGCTCACAAATAAGACACTCACAAGAAGACACTCACAAATAACGGTATTATAGTCAAATTGGCATGAAAATACATTATACATACATATGCAGTAAAAATATAACCCTTCTTTTGGCAGTCAGGAACTAAATCATAGCACTCAGTACTAACCGAACCACACTCATAATTTCATCACAGGTAAAAAGTTTTACCGCCCAACGAAGTGGGCACGGGTCAGCTAGTAGTTAATAAAATTGATGTTCAATAAGGCAACTTTCGCGGTATAACATTATACAGGCGCGCTGTAGATGGCGCTCTAAACACGCCTTATACGGTTTAATTTAATAGTATAATAAGCGAATGTTTAATCATAGCTCTTATTATTTTAATTTTATATACATATTTACATAAATGTCATTTTTAATTTGGTATACCGGTTTTAATACGTAATAATAAAACACTTTAATGTTCAGATAAGACTTATTTTAGTCTAAACTAGACAGATTGTCATCTATTGATAACATTCTATCTCCCCGTATTATGATTGAATATAATGGTATTATTTCTGTACTAGTACTACTGTGACTAGATAATAAAATGCAACAGATGGCACTAATAGGTATATGTTCTTATTTTTATCGTTGGTTAAATTATTATGTTTTTATAATCGATCGGTCCTTTATAAAAACCATTACTATCAACGTATTATAGATAGCCAAATGCATTGCTATTAGTTTGGTTGTCAATTCTATCAGCGCCACCTGCATTTCGCCGTCTCGGGAGGGTTATAAAATCGTTCTATGGAGTTGCGCAATCTATACCATATGTAAAGTCCGTGTCCGTACATACAATGAATATATTTTTCACAAATTTCGCAGAAAAACGCATAATTAATATGAGAGATTAATTAAAAATGAGATAAATTAGTAAGAGTCGTTTAATGAGTCGTTATATCGAAAGAAGCATACCTTTGCAGTAGAAATTACTAAAGTATGACCAACTATGATAAAACATGGTCGTGTCCATCATCTAGGGGTGAATGACTACAAGATGAAAAACATCTTCAGAGGTGAGTCGAATATTCAAACAGAAAAATGACATTAGATCGGCTACCCGGGCGTATTCAAATCTGTGCGATTGTTAGATGGCCATTGCCCCCCCCCCCCCTCGTTGGCCATTGTTTTCAGCTCGAGGGCAATGTATGCCGATAATTCAACACATAGTTCACCGTTCACCACCGTAGCGCGAAAACATACCCTCGGGAGCTATTATAGCTGCAGCCACAACTCACATAGATATATTTACAACTATTTCGAAACCCGCTGACCTCGAAAGCTAAAAGCCGGTTTCGCCGTTCTTCTCTATTAATTCGCTCGCAGACAGACATCGCCATTTTATATTATATGTTCGCGAGCCACGGAACCGCGTCAAAGGCTCTCTCGTTTATCTTCTTAGCATTGCAGTCGTAAGCTTTATCGGCATTGCGATTATACTGTTATGCCCGTATTGCGTGAGACATTAATTAGCGGGGATTGGCCGTTTTGGCTGTTTCCCGTGGGGATTTAATGTTTTGCCAGTCGTCGAAATCATTAGCGCAAGAAATACAAAAACCGATGTAAATATTTGCTCCGTCGAAAACTCACAGAATTTTCTATTTAGTTACTGGCTACGTTTATTTATTTTGCAAAATTTTCCAGTTATTGAAAACAAGTTCATTAACGTATTTCCGATCTCCATGATTTTACACAATGCAAATTTTACGTACAAAATGACTAAGCGTTTAGACAGGATTTTATATAAATTTTAACGTATGGTCAATGATCTATTTAATAATAATAATATACAGAAAATTAGTATGCATTGGAAATAATATTATTATACATATAAATGAATAATAAATTAATTAGTTTTTTTCCTTGAGCGTTTAGTGCAATATGAGGGATTTTTTACAGTTTTTAACATTTAAGTCTGTTGAGAAAGTGCCCTAACCTTATTAGTTCCCGTAAACAAATGAAGCACGGGAGCATGATTCAGTGAGGTGTAGGGGACACAAGAATACGTGTTTTTTACGCCTGCTGACATTCAGTCGCTGGCAATAATCCGATGAGTGAGCGTCCGTCGTATTGTCAGGAATGGAAGCACTTATAAAAAATTGTATCAAATTTGACTAAGTGTTTGGTAATACTTAGGTGGAAAACATTCACAAGCTTTCGGGGTTAACGCTATGAGCATCTCTCGGATAAAGGAGATACATATACGCTTAAAAAATAGCCGCATATCAGTGGACAGCAAACCACGTCCCGGTAGGCGCTCAACAAGTGTGGACTTTGGCCATGCAGAACCCCGCATTCTCGCATTTCAGTGGTTCAACAAATGCCCTACTTCCTATATATGGGTCCATGTGATTTTTAGCTAATTTCTACGTTGAAGATTCCACTGAAAGGGACCGGAATCAAATCAGTGAAGACATTATGTGCACCTAATATTAATAATTGAAAAAAACTTTTTTCAACAAAGAAGCAGCGTACTGCTACGTGACAAAATACAACAGTTAACCTTTGGTATTTTATCGATGAGCGGATAATAGAGTTACATACATGCAAACATACTAAAAATCTAAAAAAAGATAAATAAAAATACTAATTTATGCTCAGCAGGAAGGAAGTTTACAAAAGAGTAAAGCGTAATTCGACGGCCCAGTTGAAGACCCTTCTAAAAGATGCTTTTCAGAAGTGTTTACTAGGTGGAACCATAGTGTGTGCTGATTACTGTAGAACCGCTGGGAGCGGCGTGTGCTAATTATCAAGGGGACTACTTTGTAGGAGATTAGAGCGAAATTATTTAATATAAATAGGTGTATTTTTGTCTACAAATGTTAGGAACAGATACGTTTTGAACAGTGTGGTAAATGTATATGTAGAATGTTTCATTTAATATTTAGTATTAGTTTAGTTATTATTATATAGCTTTCATAAAAGCATTTTGTCAATCTGCTATAGGTAGATACCAATGACTTACTACTTCGTTATATTTATTTTTCACAATACTAGCTCTTCCCATTACGCCATTATTGCCTATTTGGACTTTACGAATCTATCGATCTCTTAGTACATGTGGGTAAAGTTTTTTTTTCAAATCGCGCATTGCATATAATATAACAAAATGTTTCAGACTACAGCGAGCAGGAAAAATATATTTTTTTCCAAAGAAGAATGACCAAAGAAGAACGACATAATTTATATCAATGAAAGCATGTTTTTTTTGGTCGATTATAGTTACTATTACAGCTTCTCTCGATCCGATGACCATTGAGCGTTATCGCGTCCTGAATGTGGTCATTTAACAACATCTTGATCATATTTGTTTTTCAATGCAGGGCCTGCAAAACTCATTTTAATAAAAAAAATATATTTTATTAAAATAAAGGCATATTAATAATTATTTGCCACAAATATAACTGGCGCAACAAAGGGCTTTAGTAGAACATAGTTTTGCTAGGTTGCTCATCTCGATTCGCTGTCCGATCAGTAACACCTAAATGAAACGGATGGTTCTGCTTATTTTTATACAAAAATAATGACTTAGTAATTATGAATTTACTCATATCTTTTCATTGACATATAAATCATTTCTATTGGGGATGGGCCCAGTCCCATACATTTTTGGTCATTCTCCTTTATAAACACGACAAAATGACACTCAAAACTGGCGCACTACGAGAGCGTCGAAAAGTGTCGCGTAATATCTCATACTCGTATCGTATAGTAGGTACCACGAAAATAAACACACGGTCGTTGAAATACTGTTTCTATTATTAAACTCCGATCGCAGCATCGCCGAAATGATGATTACGTTTAAATCTGTGCTCGTTGTGCACATAAATACCGACTTACTACTTGCATGCGCACGCGCAAACGAATCTATCACACGATTCGCTCTTGGAAAGCGAAACGCATCCAACGATATTTTAATTGACGCAGTGCGTGTTTAGGCACGTCGGAATGGATCTGAAATGACTGTGACCGTCGAGAAATACAGGATGTTTTTATTAGTGAGCACCAGAGTAATTCTACACATAAAACTAAACACAAAAAAAAATGGACTCCTTTTTTACAATATTTCTTTTAATTAGGTAGTTTTTATTCATTTGCCATGACAAACTTGACTCGAAAATGATATATAATACTTTTTTTTTAAATACAGGCCTATGTAACTGAGCAAAAATACAGAATATCCGAAAATTAAATATAAAAGGTGCTTTTCTTCGGTAACAAAGTACTAAATCCAGAACCTTTTCGGACATTTAAAACACAGTTTTTTGGTTACAATAATCTTCTTGTCGGTTGCACAATAATACAAACTAACCATGTAAAGTCTGAAAATAGTACGTAGTAGGTTAACCCAAGGCCAATGCTGATACATCATATTATTAGGATTGTATTCGCACCTTCCTTACCTAATTTCAAAGCTATGTTATACCTTTTTTATCAGTCAATCATCTGTCTTTTAATCACTCAATCAATGATTTGTCCATCATTTCGTTTCTTATTGCTCGGATATTTTCGTGTAAGCAATCATGGGAAAGTTGTAAATTCACGTCATTATTAAATATGACTTACATTGCGTAAGTAAATGTTATACATTTACGTACAAAATGTGGTCTTGAAATGTGGTCGGAAATTTTATATATAGGTAAGGATCTAATACATAGAAATAAATAACAACTTTCGAATCACCGAAACCTCCTCGAATCTAAATGTGGTCCGCGTCGATCGTTTCGCAATCCCGTGAGCCATAGTCACCCACTGACGGCGCTTAAAAACCCGTTCCCCTCAAAAACTAAAACAAGAACTATAACTCAAAAAATCGACGATACCTATGAAATTAGAGACACAATAAACCGGTTCCCATCAACTGCTAATTTAGTTAATCGGCTTAATTGGACTCGGATCGAGTGATTTATGAAGGAGGCATGACGAGGGATTTAGGCCGAGGAAACGGCGAATTGGGATTTTGATTATGGGATTTTCATTACGTGTGATGATACCTTGTGTGTCCCAGTGTGACCATTAAGCTCGACCGGTACTTAAAGAAGTATACATATGATAATATTGTTGTAATCGTAATTGAATCTACCCGCCAAAATGATGCCGGTTCGTAAACCAAAACTGACTAATTACGAAGAACAAATTTGTTATATTCGATAAAGATTGTGCCACTAGATAGTCCAGTATCATAGTGGTTAGGTCGCCTAATCTTACATTGTAAGGTTCCGAGTTCGTATCCCGACTGGGTCATCATTTTCCATTGGGATAAAATTAACGGAATTGCATTTCAATTCTGTCGATCGAGTGCAATAACAAGACACACACTTATACACATTTATTACACGCACACATACAAATAAATGTTGCATATACATGGTTGTACACATACATCGTTGTAAGAGATTGTCATATGATAATAAACCCGTCCATTGTGGAAAGTCACAATAAGAGTAGAAACAAACAAACAAACAATAAAGGAGGCTTCTTCTGGTCCCATATCCGATACCGCATGTTCGCATCCATATCACACTTGTATCAGTTCAGCATTTTTAAAATAAGATTCCGCTATACGTCAGGGGTGATGAAGACGATCAATTTAAAAAAAAAGTTTCAGGATATTCTTGTTAAGAACCCAATTCATTCTATAGGAACTTTGACAGTAATGAATTTTCCAATGTTTCATCGTTATTTTTATTTTATTTTTTTAATTTTTACTACTTTACATTACTACATTCAATCATTATGATAACCGGAGATGGATTATTAGATTGATTTTTTTATTGTTGTAATTTTGTATTTGTAACATTTCTATTCTTTTGTATATTTTGACTAAGTAACTGTATTTTTTCATTACACCTAAGTATTTCAGCAGCTCAAATTATTTTTAATTTTAATGTTTTTATTATAAATTTAATTATGAATTGTTTTACAAACTTTACAAAAATAATTATAACGCATAAGGTATACCACATAAACTTGTAAAATGAATTTGACTACAGAAAGAGTAGGGATTCCTACCAACTGAATTATTTTATTGAAAAAAATAGCTATAACAACTTTATTGGCCGCCGCTAGAAACAAGAATGTGGTAGATCTTCTTCCTTGTCCCGGATCCCTACTTTCGGTTATATTGCCTTTAATTATTATTACATGTATCTTTTTGTATGATGCATTACATGAGCGAAGTATTCGAATTTGCGGCTCTTTATTGTCCTCGATATTTTTATGTTCTTGTTCAAACGATTCAAGCAATCTTCATTCCTGACTCTGTCAACCCATCGTATGCGTAATATCCTTCGATATGCCACATTTTGAAGGCTTCCAAGCTCTTTTAACATCGTGTCTGCACAGTATACAGTAGCTTCTCTTGGAACAAAAATCGAAGCGAGCGACGTCACGAGTCCTAAGGGCTCGTGACAAATCGTAATACGATTACTAGACATTGTACTACTGGCGTCCTCGGTGCCGTTGAGCGAAATGCGCAGAAGCAGAAGCGCGCAAACGCGTCGATATATGGCCGCCACTCCGCCACTCGATTTCGCAGTCGAACGACACAGATATTCAAACGTTCAAGAAATGTGACAACCCCCAAACGCGTAACGGTAACCACAGACGTTTGTCGTTACGTATCCCTCTTCTCACTTCCCTCGCACCCTATCCCTGCCGTGCCTTGCTACCTGAGAGTGCGCTTACTCTTCTAATTCTGTATACTGGGGTGTCTTTAAGTGTACAGCTTTCCATCCCATATAATAATAATATTGAAATTAAGTATTATCTTGAAAGTCAGCTCTTGAGGTGTAAATTGATAAAGGAGTAACCTATAATTATTGGATGGGCTACTTTCACCCAAAAACTACTTCCTTTAGCGAATGCTCAGCAATCACGAACTTTGTGACGGCCGTAGAGGCCTGTGTGAAGAGTCCGTAAAATCGGTAAGAAAGAGATAATTCAAGCGAAGCACCTTTTAAAACGACCGACCCGCAAAGATAAACCCTCAGCATTCCAAACGATCGCCGAATATGACGAGGCTGGTTTGCCCCACGAGGAAAATATTGATTTAAGGACACGAAAAGGCACTCAGGCGGTATGTATTATCACCGCCAATCGGCGCACACTGATATTACAGCGTGACTAAAAGAAGTATTAAGAACCTACCTAATTATATTTTAGTACTGAATATACTTATTTATATAGTAATATTCGAATTTAAAATTAAAATAAAACTACAAGTGACAGCAAATAATGGCATAGTCATAGCAAGCCATTTCGAAGTACTGCAGCTGTTGCGTTTAACCCTTCGGCTACGTAACGACAAAATTTGGTTGCACGTCAGAACACCGTTGGCTACGTAACGATCAATATTGGCGGCTTGCTCCCGGAGCGCACAAAATACATATTACTTTGTTTTTCGGTGAAATATATGAAGTTTTCGGCGTATTTGTAAATTAATGAAGTAATTTTTTTCGTCATTTTTTTTCGCGGAAATCATCAAAATTTTTATTGGTTTTTATGAGCTAATAATATCTAAATATTTTTGTTTGTAAATAAGCAAACTGAAATATTACCTTTGATAGAGAATCTAATAATGATCACGATAGCATTTACAATTTCTAAATAGGGTACCGTATTTTACCGTAAGACAAGTACAAGTTAGAAATGCCGAGTTTTTTTCACTTTTTCGACTTTCTCACATTTATTCATGATAATATAATTGTTTTACAAAATGAGATTTCAATATTCTATATACGAAATTTCAATGCGATCATTGTAGTTATTCTCTTTATGATTACTATAGTATTTACATAGTTATAGTACTTTTTGTCGAGCACGGCGATATTGTAAGAAATTCCAATAAATTGCCGTGGTCTGCCATGAATTATGCCGCTACTCGAGGGGTTAAGCGGTTTAATAGTTTGCCCATTATGGAATTGATATTTTCGCGGATATCTTATATATAATGTAATCCTTTTCGGCTTTACAATTAAATCCACAATTGAATTCAGAAGGAGCATGGAAGTACTTTACATATATTGAGATCGGAGAGAATTTAAAAGAAATAATAATGAAAGTTTTCAAAAATATATTTAACCTTTTCGATTTTATTAAAATTGAGTACCTAATTTCCATCGATATACATATATCGATGCTAATTTCTCATTACAGTAAAATATTGCTTACACTACCTACAGTAAACTAAATCAGGTAATCGCCTAAACGATAAAATAAAAAGTATTTTTTAAATATAGACCCATACCAAACGCCTTTTAAGAGTCTGAAAACGTGACAAAATTTACTTGATAGGGCACACTGTGCGGTGTGCATTAACACCGTCAACCGACGTGACGTGACATTGTGCCGTCTCGCCGAGGGACTAACGAAACGGCGAACGAGCGTGCCATTCGCGCCGTTGACACCGTGACCTATTGTTTATCTTCCACTGCGAATGCAATGCGAGATGCACAAACAACAATGCCGTGGCATTCGCACTCAAACGGCCTGCGGTCCATGCAATTTACTAGCGCCTTATTCGCAATCTTGAATCTAAACTGCGGATGCGTTTCGTACAAACATGAGTCGTTTGACGCGCAGAACGGAGTGAGAGCAACCGCAACATGCGACACCTGTCCGGAATTAGAAATAGTAAATTCTGGTCAATAAGGAGGGCCATTTTTGTATACTTAAAACAACTCCGCATTGGAACAAATTTTTAAATGAAATTATTAGTCTAATTTGATCCAAGAGCCCAAATTTGATATTGTATGCATTTTATTCTGAACTAACCATCCCCATACTTAATTAGAACGGGTCAACCAGAACGGACGGAACCCCATGAACGGAACCCCATGCTTAGAACTTAGAACGACTTTTATGTTTTTACTGAAAATCTTGAAATCCACGATGAGGGACACACTATGGGATGACAATCATTTTCTCAACGTATTCTTAAATATATGAAGTACATTGAAGGTACGGAAGCTAAACACATGCTAAGTTTTATGTTTTCTACCGGATGGGACCAAATTTCTAGTTAATCGTCGTTCCGCGCCCCATCACGATCGACGCGTCTTCCCCCTCCACTTCACCGCCCGGTAAGCCACTCTGTGATTGGCCGATGTGCCACCCGCGCCGGCGGTGGCCGTGCTCGAACGGCCGCATATTGCCAATTTTGGGTAGATACATTTTTCTACCATAAGGGGAGAGGTCGAAAAGTGGCCAAAATTGTCTTACAAAATAAAGGAAGTAATTTGTAATTGAATACAATACAAACGAAGTAATAATTTGTCACGTTATAGCTATCACTTGGCAATAACGTGTTTCACTGACTGACTTTTTGAAGCATAATCATGATGAACAACACTCCTGGTTTCTACCAGGAGTGTGGTTCATCAAGAATATGGCATGTCAGCACGAGGCTCACTTTTTACTAAAGTACTACCACTTTTAAATCCACGAAATCAGTCTCTGATCTTAGCATCACTAAGAGATTCAACACCATAACACTTTATTAATAGTAGCGATGGTTTCTGAACAAAATGGCGAAGTTTTTATAAAAATGTATGCAACCTCGTCAGATAAAATCTTAAAATACGACGCGCAGGAGTTCTGACGTTACTTTCTGGTTATAAATTTTACTGGGAACATGAATCTAACTGCAACTGTAAATTGAGGTAAATTGTATAAACGCCATGTTGCAATATATTATTAGAGTACATCACATTTACTTATAAACACCATTTAATACATACAATACATATATACATTACTCCCACGATGATAACACGTTTTGTTGCGACCGATTCACATTGCGCTACATCCAAGTTACGATAAATAAATGATAAGACGCACAAAGTAAAACTGAAACGCCAACACATTTAATAGCAATCGAGTGTATTGTAATGATTAATCGCTTTGCGAAAGAGTTCACGGTGGCATATATTTCGCAGATATCGCCGTTGTTTATCAGCTGATGTTTCACACTATAATGGATGACAAAATGAAGTCAGATTGTCGCGCCCTGCATCAAAATTTTTATGGAAAAATCCTTTATTTCTCGTTTTAAATAGTATCGCTAATTTAATAAACGAGTATGGATTCTTTAAATAATTTCCTGAATGTTAAGAAACCTCTATCGGAGTAACAAACATTCCACTATCACGCGAGTTTCCGTTGAATTATTAACTGGTTGTAAAAAAATACTCCTCGCGGGTAATCTAGAAAGGATTTCTCTACATTAGCGACAATTACAAGAGGCAAGAGGTACCGAGCGGGCGCAGGTGAGCATTAATCGTCGACTTGTACAAAGGAATTCCGCCTCCCGACGAAAATATTTACCTAATTGTATAATGGCAGGATGTAATTGTGTATTCATAGTACAACGCTACCTGTCGCTCTTTGTCCCAGAACGCCTAAAAATAATTGGCATAGTATTGTGCAATTGTGACAACATTTGCAAAGTTATAATAGCCTGACGGAACGCCGAGCCGAGGTGAACTGAGGGGTGGGTGGTCACTGGACACAGTCTGGGTGGTCTGTATTTTATTTTTTTATTTTGTTTATTTAAGCGATGTAACAGCATATATGCGAATTAGTTTTAATTATTAAAAAAACATTATTATGCCAATTATTTTACACCTGTGCATTTAATACATATATTTTAAAATATTTTTTAAATAATATTTATGGAATAGGTACATGTCCATATTTGGTTTTTATTTGAAAATATTTATGAAAAATTAAATAGATACGATATAAAAGCCAGACAACCAAACCCTTCAAAAAAACACGGATGGAAGGAGGCGGGGATTTTGGAATAATTTTTTTGAAAATGTGATTTAAGTATGAAAAAATTACATAAAAGCAAAAGAGGGCTGGCAGAAACCGAAAGCTGCCTGACCGTATAAGTACAAGAATAACAAATACATATGTCAAAATTTCATTTAATTAAAAATAATTAAACAAGGCCATCTATTGTATTTCATCGTAACTACTTCAACCGAAGATCGAAAAAATAAAACCATACTACAAAAGAATAAACATTACGTAGCAAAATAAACTGAATTCACGCTAGTGTATATATATAAGTAATTTATTTTGTCAGAAATGTGAGGGTGTGTAAATTATGTTTGTAAATACCTTGTTGTTTTGTAAATTTCATGACTATAATAATTAGGACTCACAAAAATATTACCCAACAAAGCAGCAATGTGTGACTACGTCGATTCTCGCTGAGATGTGGCACAATCTCCCACTCACTCCCAGTCTGGTGATCTTCCTACTTTCAGTGTGCGTGATTTGAACGGACAACTCTTGACAAGGGTGTTGCCTTTGATTTCGATTTCCTTTATTACACAGTTTATTTTGACTATTTTTTTTTAATAAAAACCATCTTTATTAGTAAGATTAGAAGTTTGTAGAAATTATGAAGTTGCTGTTTTTATTACCTAATCTTTGCTTTAGGTCAAAATTTCCCAATGATGCTGATGAATTTTATGTCCATCATCCCTAGATCGGGAGCACAGAGATTTAGTCAAAAATGCTGAGAAGAAGATTGTCGCAAATAACAAGGAAATGTTCTGTTTTGTTAGCGGTGACATACGCCCGCGTAATATGAACCATTAAGGCGACGATGTAGGTAAATTTCGAAAATTACATTTTTTGGCAATTTTTGAACAGTCATACTGAAATAACTGATGATGTTAGCCAACAAAAAAAATTTATCGTAACTCACAGTACCTTTCTTAAGTAGATAGCTATTTCAGATTTTTTTTAAGTATTGGAAAATTGAGGAAAATAATTAAATCTGGGAGCTATACAGGAAATTTTCATTTTAGAGCATTTTTTGAAACGTGCCTCACACTAAACTGCCCGATCAAGAAACTCAAAAAAAATACTACGGCATTTTAACAATAGTTGTAAAGAGGAATGCTTTCGCATAAATTTAAAAAAATAAGTTTTTCTTGTTAAAAAAAATTATATAAAAAGTGTAACTTTCATCCATATTCACTGTTAAATATTACTTATTACTGTGTGTTTTTTTCAAGTTTGTTTTTTTTTACATAAACTATGTACAATAAACTTGTAGTACTGACGATTATTTTTTTCAAATAAAATATCAGTATATTTTAAAAATAATATTTTGCAGAGCCCGTTTATATTATTTTTGTCATACAATGAGATGAGCGCGCTCTTCTCGCGACGACGCGCTGGCATTCAAAATGCCGCAAGCGACATTGGGTCAATATGGTTCTTATGTGGGGATCAATTACTGATTCAAATGGCATAACAGCCAACCTTTTATAATGAAATGTTATTGGCTCTTAGAAACGTGGTTCATTTCGGCTTCGAAGGCCGACATATGCGGTTGCGTTCGCGACGCTCTGTTTCATGACTTATTATTACCAAATTGACATTTCGATGGATCGGAGATGTGAAGTAAAAAAATATCGGTTTTAGATGGCTATTTCACCGTGTAAATGAAAGAGGTTTAAAAACATGATAAATCATATGTTGAAAAATAGAAACAATAATAAGTAAAATAATATTTAATATTTATTTATTTTTTTTTTAAATTTACAATATTACTTTTTTTTAATAAAAAGTGTTCATTTATTTGATAATAATGTTTCTTTATGTATAAAAACAAAAAAAAAATATACATATCGGTAGGTTTTGAACCTACGACCGGTGTGATCTTATGCGAGTTTAAAACAAGTGCGCCACTTCAGCTTGCTTCCCGCGAGTCAAAATGTGTCATATATAAGGGGACAGTAAATAATGCCAATACATTTGCGTTAGAGCCATATGACAGAGCTATACACCATGTATAAATATAATATACTATTAGGCTACGATTCTGACCGTTCTAATATAGAAAACCGTCAGATAGGCAGAATT
Source organism: Micropterix aruncella (assembly GCA_944548615.1). NCBI lineage: Eukaryota > Metazoa > Arthropoda > Insecta > Lepidoptera > Micropterigidae > Micropterix > Micropterix aruncella. Next base: position 8,222,367 of record OX155951.1, read on the forward strand.
GTAATTTAAAAAACAAAACGTAGGTATCTACTTTTTAAAAGCTTTTATTCAACTTGTAATGTCTGTGAAAAAAAAAACTAAAAATGCGAAGAAATATTACATCAGCAGTAGCTTATAATAAATGTCAAAACTTTTCAATTGATGAGAAAATTGATTGCCTGTATAATGACATTTTGAACGCCCCGATAGATGCATTTGGAAACCATGATAAATGTAGAAGTTTTTAAAATTGTTTGTCGGAAAATGAAACACTGGATGCAATGAGTTGTTTGATGGGTGACATTATTTGGGAAAGAATACGTTACATAACTTAAAACGTAGGTAGCAATACATGCAAGAAGCCTAATTCATGATGTAGATAGTAATGTTCTCGAAAGGTTTAACGGCATCATTGCAAAATTTATTGGTGGTAAGAGGACAAATTACATCCAAAAGCAGTCTTACCAAGCGCGATGTAATGCGGCAGTTATATCATTTAATACAAAACAGCCACTCTCAAGATTACATAAAAAATATATAGGCAAAAGTCCCTCTGGCAGGATATCAAAAGTGGAATAAAGAAGACAGAGGCATTTAAGTAAATCCATTCTTTATAAAAGAAATAAAAGCAGAAAGTTTTTTTGAAAAAAAAAACAATAATTCGCATTATGGAGAACATTGCAACCAACCCGATGTTCCATCAGAAATATTCGAAAAAAGCAAAGCTCTGTTATTTCAAGAATTGGAAAATAGAAAAATGATCGATTGCGAATTGAAAAACTTACGGTTATTCAAGGTGAAAGCAGCGAGTGGTTGGAATTACGAAGAAAAATGGTAACTGCGTCTAACTTTGGCAAAATTGTCAATAGTTAACAACACACAAAATGCGCCAATTTAGTTAAATCCATGACTGAAAATGGGATTTGAGCAACGTAGCATCAATTTGCCATGGAAAAGAAAATGAAACAACTGCACTAGAATGAAAAATATGTCTAGAAAAAGTGGAAATTCAGCAATGTGGATTATTCATTGACCCTAAATTTCCATTTTTGGGAGCTTCTCCAGATGGAATATCTGATGATTATATTTTTGAAGTCAAATTTCCCATTACAGCGCATAGAATCTGGTTAACGGAAGCGACAAGAAAAAGAAAAGTGACATTTTGGAAACAGAAAGATGGAAAACTTGAAATCAGCATCAAACATCACTGGTACGTTCAAGTTCAAGGACAGGTCCATATATAATTTCTTTTTATTTATTTATTTTTTATTTTATTTCTGGAAAAATACAGCGCATACAATATACATACGTGTTCATAAATGTAGAAAAAAAAGAAAAATATTACGCCTATAATCGTTTATTACACATTTGGATTTCAGCATATTACACTTAAAAATTAATTATAAAATAAACAAAGTTCATATTAAATATAAAAAATATATAGAAAACCGATGGGAGAGGTAGGGAATTGGAAGTGATTAGGAAGAAGGAGTTAGACGATGGTATGTGTATATGTATATAGATATAAATAAAGATATAGATAGGTCGTATAGTGGATATATAAATACAGATATTTATTGATGTTTATAGGTAATTATAGATATATAATAAATATTTATAGATATTTATAAATATTTGTGGTAGCTACTGATATGTTGTATATATATCCTTCTAGCCGTGTTCGGCCACAGCGACTGCATTGTAGATTCTAGTGACTTCTTTAGTCTTCTCAGAGTCCACTGTTCGGAAGCAGTCAAGTGCGCAGGCTATATTATAGTGCACAGGTGGGCGCGCGACCACGGGTGCACTCTCTCTTCCTCCCTCTTCTGAACCCGATGGAACGGAGACCGTTACGACCAGAGAAAAGTTTGGATGCAGATAAAATAAAATAAATCAATTAATCGTTAACGCAGCAATGACTGTCATTGTTAAATTTTTACTCAATATTGCAGAGCTATTTTTTCGGATTTAGTTCGTTTTTCATACTGTCATTTATGAAATTGGTAGTTATGGCTTGTGGTGATGTTTGAGTTTTTTCTGGAGCTATTGTAGAGATGACCGGTGACTTATTGGTAGTTGTTGTAGTAGGCGGTGATATAGAAGATGCATTATTGGATTTATCCTGGTTTTCTGATGATCTCGTGTTGTTGCTCATGGGGCTGTGTTGAATACAGCATACAGTCTCTTGTTCCGACATTATACAAAATTGTGATAGTTTCCCTTTTGGCAAATCCCCCTCAGTTTTTGGACAATTTTTCGCCGGTAGACATACTCCTAAAACGCCATTTATTTCACATGACTCTTCACGGCAGTGTATATGCCAGGTCCCTTGGCACTTCCGCAAGGGCTCTTTCCAATACTGGTAACGGTGATTATGTTGAAAAGGCATTGGTTGTCAGCTATCGCCACTTGCAGAGGTCCACCACTATCGCCTCCACAAGAGTCTCGTAATCCTTCTAAGCTGCCAGCGCACAATTGATCGTCCTTATACCTTGCGGTAACCTCCTTCTGAGAGTCTTTGCATATAGTCTTCGAAAGGTGGCTGGTCAATCAAATCCACCACCACCTTCAGTAAGTCCTCCGATGTATCTTCAGCAAAGTCGATCTGCCTTCAGCCAGTAACTACAGCTCGCTTGTTTTCGATGGTCGACTTTTCCATAGACACGCTGGTCGAATATTTAAAGTGAACAGCTCAGACCGATCAGATCCTTCGGGACGCGTCCCGTGTTAACCGCGAGTTAATCCAGACTATAGAATTGCACTATAATCACTAAAATTTATTATTTAATTATTATTTAGAGGGGAGAAAATTTTAAAATATGTTGACACTTAGAATTTAAATTTCGAATTTTATTTTGTTGTATAGAAAGTATATAACTAATTACTATAGGTATTAACAAGCTCGTTAGGTGCAATTGATTTGAATAATTCTTTAACGAACGTCGGTTGGTTGAGGTTGAAAATGTCGATGGTGGAGAAACAAGAGTCGTACGTGCATATCAGCCCATAAGCGATGGAATGTTTCCCGTAGTTGGTATTGGCACGAGATACCTCAAACGTGCGTGAATTGCGAATTAATCGCTGAGGAACGAAAAAACGTAAGTTTTCAACAAGGTATGAACTATCTGTGGTATTGTGGATAACTTTAAAGAAAGTGTGCTGGAAAGAAACTGTAACTGGAACGATACATATAACTGGAAAGGAAGTGTGCCTATTTACATTTTGGTCTGGTAAAAACGATCTCCTCAAAACCGAATATATACAGACGAATGATTTGATTTGGACAAATGTCATGGAAAAAACTTGTTTGTTTTTATATGGACTGTGTATTACCTGAAATTATCGATCCAGGAGTATGAAGGAATATGGATTTAAGGGAGCCTGAATACACTTTGAAAGAAGCAAATAAAAGAAACGACACGATAAAACGAAAGAAATCGGTTCCTCTCCCTTGTCCAACGCTTAAGCGGTAGTTAGTTTTCAGTGATTCCATCACAAAGTGAGCAAAGAACTCACAGAGAATGTACTTGCCAATAACACTCCAAAGCAAAGCACAAGCAATATAGAGCCACCGAAAAGTACACGATATTCCAAATCTGTGCTGAGTACAGATCTAATTAATAATGATGAACAGGCTTTTGAAAATGTATTATCATTTGATGAATTTTAATTACAAAAGTCGGCGCACCACTACAAAGCGACACTGTCAAGGCTACAAAAAGGAAGTCTCAAATGTGCTGCGCAATTTTAAATGTATTTATTCGTCTCTTTACATTTAATATGTATGTATCTACTCAGAAATAACAGACTACTTTGCCAACCAGAAATGTCTTCATGATTTTTTGTCTTAATGATTTTATATTTTAATTAATAATTATTTATTTTTAATGATGTGTATTTCTTTAAAGTTTACAATGATGTGCTTACAGTATCTAAAAATAAATTATATTACTTTTTAATTAAATAATTTTTTAATGATAATGTACAAGGCGATGGGTGTCGTTATGTCCTCCTCAAAGAACTATTATACCGCGAATAAATAGTTCGATACACAATGTTGTTTTTTAATTCGATTCTAAATGTTTTTTCTGCCAAAAAATACTATCAAAAACTGTCACTACAACTATCAAAAAAATACTAAAGCTGTATCTCACGGAACATGAATTGCGATTTATGTCATTTAAAAGCCCTTGGAAAACTGTATCCAAAACAGTTAACGGCATTTCTCCAATTGTCATCTATCACCATTTAAAATAATTTTAAAATGTCGAAAATTAATTAGTGACAGGTGACTCTTCTTAATACAGTTTTTCAGGGGATTTCAAATGACATATCGCAAATGAAATTCTGTAAGATATGGCTTCTGTCAATTTTTGACAGTGATAGTTTGGTTTAACAGTTGACAGCCAAAATCTAATGGGCGCATTCCAGGGTGATACTATCCCTATGTTCCAAATTTCAACTCAATCGGTTCAACGGCTCGGCAGTTATCGTGAGAGATTACATACAGGCAAACAGACATACATTTCTCTGAAAATGGTCTTAATCATCTTGGTGGACCTCAAAATGGACATCTCTATCGTTATCTAAACATTTTTTTCCGCACGATCACAACACCTTCCCTACCAGTGGCAGCCGGGAAAGTAATATAATGTTCAAGTTTAGATGATGATAAAGCGTAGCCTTCTTCACCAGCGTAGGTACATGACACTTGCATAATCCCAAAATATAAATCCCATTGCAATAGTGTATACCTAGTGTGTTTAGTCCAGACATCGATAGCGAGTGAATATCGCTGCGAGATGAGTCAACATAATAAACACCTGCCCCGTCGCGAGGGGAGGGGGTAAGTAGGCGGGGCTTAAAAACTCAGATACGGTTTATTTTTTAAGTAGTACGTCGCCTTAAACAGGACCCTACGATGCAAGCTTCAGCATATGGACGCTGAAAAAAATACAGCAGATGCTAGTTTGTAGAACAAAATGCGGCTGTTAGGCACATGGTGCCATTATCAAAGGCAAGCGAAATTTGTCTTTTGCGTTTAAAGTTCATCACAACTCCCACATAAATCCACAAAACCATACTAAGCAACTATCCCATTGCTCAGTCAGTCAGTCACTCTTGACTTTTCCCAGCTAAATGCGAGGGCAAATATTTACAGTTGGAACCGTTCGAAGCGTTAGCGGTTGATTTATGAAGTCAGCAATTAACGCATTACAACGCAGTTGTATTTATGACTACCTAACGCGGTGAAGTATTCAAAATCGTTTCGAATCGTCTTAGGTCATACACTTTAAACTTGGATAACTTTAGTTTGAGTTGGAATTCCAAATCGAAATAAATTTAAATCAAAGCAATGTCTTTCAATTTTCAAAATCAGGTTTTCATTTGTCATCTGTGCCCTGTTATTGCCCGGATATTTTCGTATCGTGGCAGTAACGTAGCAGAGACGGCACTCAACATCAATAATGTGTATAGACCAAAACCCAAGAACGTACGCACCAGGTTGATGATGAAGTAATAGCAACAGTGGAAGTTCGGTTCGTCGAAAACTTCAGCTGAGCCAGCAGCAGCTTTCTACGTAAGCGACAAAACAGAATTGAGGCATTTTCAGTAAAAAAAATGCAAAGAAATGAACCTTAAACAGTGGATACCTAGCTAAATGAATGCCAGCGGAAAAAGCGCCCCTGATAGCGCCGATTGCATTATCTACTGAACCAACACTACAATGAAGGGATTCTAAATCAGATTATCACTGTCGACAAGAAATGGATCTTGTATGGTAACCGTAAGACGGATGTTACACGTTCAATCTAGCATCAGTTCAGTCCGCGACTTTGGACTGATGGACTGATGGAAATTATTGTAATTTGATCAGTCCATCAATCAACTCAATAAACGATCAGTTTCCCGTCAGTCAAACCAAGGTCGCGGACTGAACTGATGCCAGATTGAACGTGTAACACACGGCTAAGCGTTCATCACAGTGGTTGAATTCAGGAGATACAGCTAGACGATGTCCAAAACACAATATTAGTCAGAAGAAGCTCACGGTGACGGCCTGATACCCCTGTGCCGGTATTATTCATTACAGCTTCTTGCGGCCTGGCACAACAATTGTGTAATTTCAATAACTGCAAGCGATTATGAAAAATCTAGCGATCAAACGAACGAGCCTAGTCAATCACTCATCGCCACTGTTTCTGCACAACAACGCACGATTACATACACACATACAGTTTCAGGAGTTGCACTGCAGACTCTTACATTTCGAAGACATTCATAAATTTCTGTTTACGAGAGCTCTACAGCAGAGGCGCATTAAAATTACAAAACTGCATAGATAATAGTAGTCAACATTTCTATGATGGCCCGGTGGCATAGTGGTTAGGTTGCCTGATCTTATATTGAAAGGTTCCGGGTTCGATTCCCGCTGGGTCAATATTATCCGTCGGGATAAAATTAACGGAATTGCATTTCAATTCTGTCGATCGAATGCAATAACAATACACACACACACACACACACACACACACACACACACGTTACACGCACATTATAAACACTTTATAGTAGTTGGTTATAAGAGATTGTCGTATAATAATAAACCCGCCCATTATGGAATTTTATGGTAGGTACAAACAATTACTTATTCTAGTTAATATTTTATACAAAATTATTGGTCCTTAATTTCCTTTGTAGGACGACAACTTCATAGGTAAGAACCTAAAACAATAGAAGTAAATAAATTCGGGTCGGCAGCCGCGCACGACTAGGTCAGGTTAAAACCGATGAAATCACTAAAATGTGAGGTAACTCCAAATATGGGTCAGACGTTAAACGCCGCGATCGCATGACATCTAAATACCACCGCGGACGGCCATTTCATTGTTTTTGTTCTCACGTTTCACCGAGTGAAAAGGAAAGCAAAAAAAAAGTATTTATTTCGTCATTGAAAGTTCAAAAAATTCCGGCCTCAACGAAATACGACGAAATATTAATTACCTCATTAGATAATGTGATTACACTTCATCGACAGTGACAACTTTCACCTTTCCGATCTAATCAGTCTTGCCAACTATTTAAGGATGACTAATGTTACGCCATTATAATCACAAGTTGAAGTAACTATCGATCAGACCATGATACGGGTGAATATTTCTAAACTGAGGAATTTACCAGTACCGACACAAAGTAGGTAATTAATTATACAGAAATTTGCGTTCGCCTTTCCTATGAACGATACCCCTTTGTCGGTCGGACCCTGATTTAGCGCATAAATATCATCTTACCCAATTCTCAACCTTTTATAATAACATACTACCACACGATAAAAAAATATGTAGAATTAATTCCTTGTGTGTTGGTAACGATAAAATCCTCAGTGTAGACATATTCACCCCATATAATGGTCTCGTCCTTCGAGTCGGATTCACATACAGGTAATTCTACCGCAACGTAGAAAATTACATAAAAAAGTACCTACCCTATTAGCGGACTCTTAAGACGTCGTGATTTACGTTTTATTTTGTTTATATATTTTTTAATTATTATTTTGTTTAATTTTTATACAAAATGTATAAAAAAACATGTAACAGAACTTTGACAATAATTGTGTCACGTCACAGTAAACTAATTGTGGGTAAAACAAAACTGTGGGTAAACTAATTTATGAAAACCACTATCCACGTGTGAGATGCTCTAAGCATTACAGATTGCATGCAATACTTACTAAAACTTAAGTATGCATACTTCTAAAAAACGAAATGAGCCAAGTAGGGTAGGTGCACAACACAATGAAGGTGATGAAATAAATCCATAAAATGACGAATTAAAACACTGTAATCAAAAATTAATAACAATTGAACGCCGCATTTCACAATAGCGAAACATTTTCGTATAAAATAAAATAGATAGCGGCAATCAACGGAAACGGTTGATAAACTGGCCAGTGTGGCATAAAAAAGGTACACCATTTTGTCTGTTCGACGAAATAATGAATCATCACCCACATGTCATAATGTGGCGCAACGTATGCAAGCAAAATTACTTTCACAGAAGAATCGCACATAATAGGATCCGAATAGCAGCGCACGTGAAATGATGGCATTCGCGATGAAAAGCGAATCGGTTTCGAGGAATGTAATTAGGCGGAGCGCCGCGTCGGCTATTTGAAAAGCTTGCGTGATCGGGGAAAAAACGAAATTAATTAGTCGATCAGATGTTACTTTTTCCATCTGCCGCACGAAACAGATCAGAGATGATGTATTTGTAACTTAAACCATGGTATAATTACATACATACTTTTCGCTTGCACATCCATCCACCGAAGAAATTATGGAAGACATACGTCATCACCTGCTGTTTCCAAACACGCCTTGGCCAGTGTAAATAATGTGTGCACGTAAGCATTGAGTATCACGAACACATGAGTTTCACAAGCATTAAGTTTCACGAACAATAATCTTCCTAAGAAGATTACACAATTTGAATTATATACAATTCCTTTTTATATGCGGATTTTTAATAATTCTTATTTTTTTTTCATTATCCCTTAATTTTTTATATTATTGGTGATTGTTTTTTCTACTGTTAGTGCTACTTATTTAATCCGGTCTGTTTCGATTATTTCATGTTGTATCTTTTTCTTCATGTTATTTCAGGCCATTTAATGAATATTACGAATTTTTAATATCGAAAGATTGTTTAGTTTGTTTTTTTTTTAATGATTTCATTTTATTGTAATTAATGTCATTTGCTAGATATTTTAGGTAGAATAACGAATAATGCTATTAATTAATTGGTTATTACTAAACTTAGTCAAAAAGTAAAATTGTCAATCTGTTGCGATAACAGGGAATTATGAGACATAATCTACTGCATTAGCACCATAAATGTGACACCATAATTCAGACAATAAATATATTTAATTTCAATAAATATATTTCATTTCATGAGTAAAATAATTTAAACTACTATTTTAAAATACCGTGAACCAAATTAGATTTAGGAACGCGTAAAGAATACAAATAAGGACGACCCCCACGAAAGAGCCAACCTTGTCGATTCTAATTTCAATGAAAAACTCAAAGTAAGTTTTTTTTAATAACACGGTATTTATTCTCTGGCTTATTAAGGCCCAGTGAAAGGCAAAAAATATTTCCCGTAAACATGATATAAGCATTCTTACATAAAAAACTTCTTCCATTCCACACATACATACATACATACAGGCTTTGGTTTTCCAGTTGTTCCAGGTTTTCCAGGTTATTTCAAGTGCATTAGGTCTTTAACCGCAGAATCAAGCCATCACAGTTTTGGTCATTCGACCATTCCATTCTTTCTACATGCACTAACCAACTGAGTTTTCCGATGTTCACGAATATCACAACTTGCACATCTAGTTCCTTTTTAATCAGTTTTCGTGAAAAGTCCACGTTTCTGAAGCGTAAGTAGTCCGATGAGTATCTTATAGAGTTGCCTTCGTCTTTCGGAATTACATGTGAAACTAGAGTCCGTAGCAATAACTAATTGCAACCACAAAACGTATTTTGGACCTCTTCCCTGGCGTTGTAAGCGCTGGTAATTAATAAGCCAAGGTTTGTGAATTTCCTATGATCAGATTCGCGAAATGTTGAACTGGATTCACTCTTGTCAATGTGGGCAGTAGCGTATTTGGTTTTTATCTGATTTATCATCAGGCCCATACATTTGCTGCTGTGTCGAATGCTATTAAGAGTCTTGTGGAGAGCGTGCTATGATATCAATATTATCAGCAAAGGCCAGTACAGACATTGTACATTATTGTACGGTATTGTACGAGTGATTTTGATGTTTTTTTTTATACTGGCATCTTATTCGCGTTTACTGATTGTCTACATCAATAATTTAAGCCAAGTCTGTATAGGTATGCATGTCTGTATATAGGTAGTTAATATAAGTAGTTATGTTTTAAAACGTAATAGCTTTCCTGAAATGCTATTACACTAATGTCTTGTACTTAATCGCTTTGACATTTTGGCCTAAGCAAAAATTGCATTTCATCGAACTCAGTCAGGACGAATGACCCTCGATATTCGCCACTATTTTCCCTATTTATCGAGTAGTAAAATAATGATAATTTCAGCTATAAATGGCCGATGCTGGAGTTTTATTATTAATGTTTCTGTTGTATATTTCATGAAACATCCACATTTAATGTTTAATGGAATTAAATCAAGATGATTTAGTCCAACTATATCAGGTGTGAAGGTCCCGAAGTCCTAATGATAAACACGCCGGCTTGTCTCCGTCTATTGTACGGTACATACCAGAAATCGCGATAAGAATCGTCTCCGACGGCTGCTTCACAGAGCAGAGCGTCGGCGTCTTCGAGGAGATCGGCCAGCGAGGCGAAGGCGGCGGGCGCCGCGACGCCGGCGGCCGCGGCGCCGCCGCCGCGCGACGCCGCGCCGCCCTCGCCGCCGAACATCACCGGCGTCTCCGCCTGCAGCATCGGGAGCATCGTCCGCAGGCCCCGCGCGGCGGGCCCCTGCCACACGGCCAGCGCGACCCTTCAAATGCCCAGTCCGCGGCGCGCACTAGCCACTAGCACTGATAACCGACAGCCGCTTCGTCAACAACAACAAACACTCGAGTCAAGGTCGAGCACACCGACACTATTCACACGCACGACACCGATCCGAGTCAGGAGCAGAGAAGAAAGTTAAAAGGGTAGCGAAATATATTCAGGCGCCGAACGTACGGCACGTATGAGCTCGCCGGGCGTCCGCGGGCTGACGTTGTAATCATTGCAAAATCGACCATGCGATTCATATTGAGGTTGCGGGCGGCGGAACAGCGTCGGCGACAACCGAACGCGACGCGGACGCAACGAGACTGAACGGAACGGGCGGCGGGCGCGCGGAGAAGAGCGACGGCCGACGCGCGCCGCTTGCCTCCCGACCCCGCCTGCCCCGCGCTACCCGACCAGAGTCTCGGCCGCGCGAATGCCGCCTCTCCGCCGCTAGACATTCAACCGACAATCCGCCGCCGCCGCATGATTGTTTTGTTTTCGCCGAAAGGGCACCGGATTCGGCATAATTATTTGTTTTCCAAAATCTCGCGGAGATAGATTCTTCGCTATCGGAAGGAAGAAGAACGTCCGCGGCGGTTGCGGTTGGCGGTTGGCGATCGGAGCATCGCGGTCCGGTACCGCGCGATACCGATGTACTGCAACCGGCCCTGCTAAACGAGGTTAGTGGGTCACGGCGATGACGTCTCGCGCGATCGCGGCGAGCGGCGTGCGACGCGACGCGTCATGCGGATATTCCTCGGAACAGCGACGCACTTTTTTCATACACAACTTAATTCAGGAATAACCCATACCTAAGTTGCAAGCGTCGGCTGAGGGTGCCCCAACGTTAACACCTGTTCGATGGATTACACCAGTTGGTATACTGTGACTCAAGGCACAGTATACCAACTGGTCTATACTGTGCTCAAGGTGTCAATTGCTGCGAGCGAACCCTCAACCCCAGGAAGTTATAACGACTGTTGTCAATCTTTCTTCCGTGGAAAGAGCCCGTTCGATGCAGTTATTCGAGCCACCGAGACTAGATCCGCCACAAATTCTAATTTAATTACCGCTGTAATGCAACAGGTAGGAGGTCGCGCAAACGACTTCGGACCCGTAACCAGTCGACAGGTACCAGGACGGAGGTATCCTGAAGGTTAATTCCAGACGGAGATATCCTACCAAAACTGGTAGTTAGGGGGCGAGGCTGCCCGCTGAGTACCTTTTCCGGTGCCTAGCCGTAAGGCGTCGGTCTCTAACGGGCTTCTGGCGAGCTAGACAGTAGATTGTTTTGTCTCTAAGTCTTCCACGCTCATCCCACGGCTGAAAGAATGATTACATATCGTTATACCAGCCTGGGGTGACGGGTTCGCCCGTTGTAATCGACACCGCCCTACTGTACGTATATGGTATTTAATCATGTTTCTTACGTTTCTTATGTTTAAATCTCTATTTCTTCTATGTATCCATAATTTCCACTTAAACAATCATATGTGTTACGGACATTATAACATTACTTTATTTGTTTTATTTTAAGGCCGAGAAGTAAAAGCAAAAATGGTAAAGATCTGTGTTTTAATTACGCAACTACGATGACCAGGGGGGGGTAATTTCTATAACTATTATATACCTATATAATCTGCGGTTAACTCAAATTTATTTTTGTTGTGTTTTGTGTTTACCAGGTAAACATATTGTGACGCAACCGTGTGAAGTGCTAAAAATAGCTGAATTTTCTGAAAAAGTGCTCTGAGATAAGGGACTTTAGGGAGTGCACTTTAGGAAGACTCAGAGATTTTGCGCTTACTGGCGAGGGCACAGACAGATAAAACAAATACATAAATAAAGAATGTTGTTATTATGGGGCTCACGTTCCTTTTTTCTAATGTGTTCAGAATTGTAATTGAATATATTGTGTACCTTTAAATATATTCTTTCCAGAAGATCTTTCCCGTGTATCGGTTTAATTAAAAAAATGCCGAATTAATTTATGGCACCATGTCAAATACGCAATTTGTAGAATTATATGGACGTATTTTAGTTCATGTTGAACTGATTTAAAATAAAATCCATATAAAACATAATAAAATCCCTCTCAGCGTGTCATACATTCTTCGCTACCTGATTGCATTTTTTCATTGATTAAATTAACCGTTTTCATTCCATTAAACTGCGTTGTACCATACGCAATAGCTTGTATATGTATGTTTACGTCTTGTTCATTCTATCATTAGAAAAGAAAATGTGGTTTAAGATATAAGCGTTTTGAAACTCATGCCACCTGCATCTTAGAATTTTTTTTAGACAATGAATAATAAATGTCATATCTCACCAAAACCTTCAACGACGTCGACTGCCGAAATATTTCTTTATACACGGGTACTGGTTACTCACCTGAAACAATGTAAACAAAAAAAATATTATTAGTCTTAATTAACTGGATATCGCTTAATTAACTGGATATCGGAAAAAGGCAGGCAGCGTAATGGAGACAGCCTTGCAGAAATAGCTAAGCAATCGCATTAGCGCCTAGTGTAAGGACGAGGCGGCGAAGGCGACACAGGAGGTGGCTAACTGTATTAGCCGCCATCCGCCGACCGAATGAAGTACATAATAATAAAATCAAGTAAGGCGACGGCCACGCACCGGGAGGGCCTGTCCTCAATGCCTCGAATCCCCGGACTCTGAGCTACTAGGCCACGGGAAATCTCGGACGATGAAGTAGTGTTATTATTATTATTTGCAATCGGTGGCACTGCTTGACCAGTCTGGATGAGGGAAACGGACAACCGATCCGGATAGAGAGTTATTGGAGAGGCGTATGCCCAACGGTGGACGAATGTGCGCTGATGATGAAGAAGAAGAAGCTTGGGTTTGTGCGGGGTGGGACATAAGTTACGCATCCCAAAGTCCAAATGCGTAGTAAAAAAATAGGCTGTGTCACCCCAAGACTTTCCCGACAAGCAGACAAGGCCTCCCTCCGCGCTAACCCACCCCCCCCCAACCCGCGCGGTAATGGTTGTGTCTATTATAGTAGTGGTATTAAAATCGCTATTTTCCAATATGTTGTATGATCTCTAAGACAGGTGGTTACACGCTCAATCTGGCATCAGTTCAGTCCGTGACCTTAATCATAAACGGACTGATGAGACTTATGGAAATTATCACAATGTATGAAAGTCCATCAGTTCAGTCCATCAGTCAACGCGATAAACGATCAGTTTCCCGTCAGTCTGACAAACGTCACGGACTGAACTGATGCCAGATTGAACGTGTAACACCCGTCTAAGTCCAATATTTCGAGATTTAATTATTTCTATCTCAAAATATCGAACTTGATCTTGCTACACAGATGCATCTTTAGGCCAAAATCAATTGTGAAATTTTGGTTGGAATATCTCTTATACAGGGTGCGGCAGTGAGGACGGACGGTTTTAAAAAAATCATAAAATAGCTAATTTTTACTCAAAAACATATTTATTGATGGAATCAGGTTCGCAAGGAAATAGCATTTGAGACAGTCAAGGGTGGAAAATCACATCAGGCATGTGGTGGCCGAAATCGTTGATGCAGTGCTGGAGGTGTTCTTGGAAATTCGCGTAGACTCTCTCCAACATCGCTCTTTCAACTTGGGCGACTTCCACGCGAATTGGGTTTTTCAATTCGTCCAGAGTTCGGGGCTTGTTCTTGTAACCTGTATGTAAATATGTAACCTAACAATTGCACACTTAGAAGCATTGATGTGTAATCGGTTTGCCGAGCAGTAAAGTGACAGTCTATCTAGATCTTTTTGAAATGATATATAATCGTCCAATGTCCTTACCGGTGCATACACCTTCATATCATCAGCAAAAAGGAGGAATTTACAAAGCATTGGTTGATATCGTTTAAAAAACATCCAGTGACAAAATATTGCATATTATCTGTAATTTATCTGTAATCATGTCTTAGGGCTGCTTAAAATTTCTGCCTTCTATTCTTTATTACGTTACATTACATTCGTATCTAATTAGCGAATTTACCGCTCTTGGACATGTCGCAATATACAATAAGGTAGTAATATACCCGCTACTATAAAAGGTAGTTATTACAAGTTTTTTGCTTTTTGCACGGATACTGGTTTCATTATCTTATCTATTTTTAAGACAAATAAATTTTAAAAAAGGTTTAGTATTGGGTTCTTACCTATGAAGTTGCTGTTCTATAAAAGAAATTTAGGGCCAAAAAAAATTATATGAAAAATAAATATTTAATTAATAGAAATATTGAGCCCTATTATCTATTCAGATTTGTCATTTTAATGAGAGTTGCTTAATTCCTCTGCTGTAAAACTCTCGTGGACAGGAACCAATGCAAGCTTTGAAGGCGTTTTTCCTCGATTCTTCAAAGTTGTTTTTTCCCCTCGTAAAAGGTTATCTAAATTCCGAAGAAAAAAAACTATTGGAGCAAGGTCTGGCAAGTACGGTGGTGACCAAGAGTCTCCAGCCGCAACTCCTGCAACTTTGCGACTGTTTGCAGTGAAATCTGTGGTTTTACGTTGCCATACAAAAGCAGTGGCGATGAGCGATTGACCAGGCTCGGTTATTTAGTCACGAGCTTCTCTATCATTGTTTGCAGATCTTAACAGTACACATTTACGGTAACTGTATAGCCAGGCTGCGAGAATCTGTAATATAAAACACCGGCACAGTATCTAATATTTGAAAATATTGCAAATTTTCAACTTTACCACGGTTGCGCAAACGAAAATATTTGAGCAAAAACAAACGACGGAAAGACAAATAAACAGCCGATTCTTAAAAGAGAATACCATGGCCTTGAATTAAAATTTATTTGAATTTCAAATTTCAACTAAAACCCAAATTATTCAAAGTTCAAAGTGGCCAGTGTGAAAAAACAGCAATTACATAGGTGAGGTACATACAATACACATCATACATACACACACATAAGGTTACATGGCTAAGGTACAATTACATGGGTAAGGTACATCATAACTGAATAACCTAATGAAAAAAACATGTCATACTTTTAACGAAATGACAAATCAAGAACTTAATTACTAACAAAAAAAATCTAAATCATGGTATCTAAAAATGTCGAAATAATCAATATAATCAATAGGTAGGTACATTTATAGATGCTGTTTTTCAATTACGGTTGTTTTATATATGATATGAAAGCAATATAGCCAAACAATGAATTTATGAATACTTTAATAAACCTATTAGGTACTACTGCTATTATTGAAATAGGTTTAATTATTGAATCTCCTATGGCACTGTGTAACACAGCTAAATAAACCAGTAAAATCCGATATATTTATTATCTGGAGGAAAAGAACAGTAGGCATTCCAGAACAAGGAAAAACGATAGGTAGCCCATTTCATTTCATTTTGCTTTATCTATTTGCATTTAATCGCTTATTGCCATTTTCTCAGAATATTACATATTTTATAATTGTCTTTGTATTGAATCGTAGGTACCTATTTCAAGTATATAAATAATTCAATGTATGAGGCGGAAATCTGTAAGTAGCTACGTATGAGGAATCAAACCAGTAGGTTTCATAATAATCCGGCGTGATCACGATATTATTGACCTATGAAGACGGTGAAGGCGAAAACGGTAGAACAAAAAAAAGTGTTTGGACCGCTATTGTGTGTTTTTGATATGACGATACGCGTAGAGCGCGTTTTGCCTTGGGGGAAAGAAGAAAGATAACGCTTTTATAGTGTCAGTAAGGCAGTGTGTCACACTTCTTAATCATCGGTTTAATAATGGTACTTGTTATTTTCAATGTTACATTATTGTTCGTTGGGGACATTACGAAATGCAGTATCTGGCAGGCGAATGTATTGAATGTCAGAGGACCTGCTAAGTCAGCGGTTTCCGAACTAGGTTCCGCGAGTTCGATATTTTTCTGAGAAAAATCCTTCTTTTTATCAACAATTTTAAGTGTTTAGAAATGTTACAAATTTAACCAACCTGCTTATGTTATTTTTAGAAATTAGAAATCGTTCTTCGTTAGGGTACTGAGTCCCGCTTCACTCAGTTTTAATTCCGTAATATGGTAAGTTATATCCAATCCAAAGCAAAACCAAGGTACGGAATAATAAAAAATAAAAAAAACAAATTTCGTTTATTATTTCATTAGTTTATTATATTAACAAAAAATATATTGCAGTGATTAACCGTCATCTTCATCGCTGCTACTTCGGGCGGGGTATCACATTTTTGATGGTGTCAGATGGGAGAGATCTTTGGGTTGGTCAGTAGATAAAATAATTATTAGATTATTAAGTTTGAGTTTAAGGATATCGAAAAATAATTTTATTGAAACTACGTACATTATGTTGAAATGTCTAGTTATTCGTAAATATAATGTGGTTAAAATCCTATGTGGGTTCATATCAAAATGTTTCTATTTACCCAAAAGTTTTGTAAATAATAATAACTTTTGTAATGAATAAATCAAAATACGATATTACCACGTTAAGTTTAGAACACCCGACGTTAGTTACCGATAGTTAGCGTCGTGTATATGGAATATTATGAGGAACGAGCCAACAAAACCACAAACATCAAACCAATTCTCTGGCTTCGCTATGTCGACAACACCTTCTGTATCGTGAAGGGTGATATGCAACCTGTGGAAGAGTTCTTGGGTCATATAAACTCCAAAAACCCAAAAATAAAATTCTCCTATGAGGTGGAAAAGGACGTCTTTAGCTTTTTTTGATGGCAATGTTATGAAGAGAAGTGATAATACTTTCGGACATACGATGTACCGAAAGCCCACACATACTGCTAGATATATGCATGCCAGCTCACACCATCATCCTTAACATCTCACGAGCATTCTCACCATACGTCAAGGTCGTGACGGATCAAATAAGTAAAATTCTGAATAAGTTCGATATAAAAACGATCTTCCAACCTACCCAAAGTATATTTCGGCCTCTGAGACCTGTAAATGATGTAATGCCATTGCAAACCCCGGGTGAGTCGAGTGCAGCTGGTTGGTTTAACCCTATCGCCTACAACCGCGCGTTAAGCTTTCGAGCCAAAACTATTTATCACGTGCCTGGCCCTTGATGCAACAGTCGAGCTTAAACTGACTATTACGCGCCTGGCACGTGGTATGTTAACCGGACCAAATGTAAAAACCACGTGACACCCCCGTGGTTGCTCACATGCGCCACTTCAAATTGTGTACAGTTCAGGCTAGCGCGCCGCATCTTAAATAACAGACCAAGGGGTTAAGTTGGACAAACAAAGCGACCCATAGCGACTCGACCGATGGAAATATTAAAAAGGAACATCAAGGCTGTTAAAACGTTCAGCGTGAAAAATCGGCGACCTGTGAACAGCGGAGTGTAGTTTCAAAATACTATTGAGCTATCTAACGAACAATTCTATTCCCCCGCATGATCCGATGCACCATAGAAATAAAACTCCATACATCAATAGAGACAAGGGTTTCAAACTTTTTACTACGTGGAACACTCTTATTTAAATGTTTTCAACGCCCGTCGCCGAGCGCCGAGCGCTGGGCACCTCCACAAGGCAGGTGTGCCCCATCGGTTGGGCGTCTATGTTGTAATTTTTTCAAAATTCATGTGCCTCGAAAATTAAATTTAAATATGAACCACTGTCTTTTACATGAACTGGTAGACGAATGACCATTAATAGCTGAAGAAGCTACTATGATTTTAAGCCCCCTTTTTACCTACTACATGTCAATGGGAAGGAAAAAAACTATTTATAAGTAGGTGTGATGCCTACCCGGATCTAAGAGTAAACGTCCGGCATAAAGTCGAATTTTAAGTCAATAATCAATTTCATGACTCATGTTTTTCTTTGTTTTGTTGATAATTGAAATATTGAAATATTTACCTAATAATTGAAATATTGAACAAAATATATAAAATAAATATTAAAACCTTGAAATATTTACTGCACATGCTTTCCTAGCTATCCTTACTTTTCTAATAGAGTTTAGTGAACAAATAATATGTGAAGGTTTTTCTAAATCCAGACTCGTATTCTTGATTTTATTCTTTACGATATTTGATTTATTGGCTTTCGAATGATGACGTCATTTGGCAGTGGTCTAATTTCGATACAAAATCCCCCGACTGGGTAAAACTCCTTCAATAAGTGCGGCGCAATTGCGACTTACTAGGAGTTCCGTATTTGACAACGGTCGCAATCGGTCGCAAAAATCACGAATCGACAAAAAGGAATGGAAGCAGCGAGAGAAAATAAAAGAGGTGGTATCAAGAAGTGAATATCCAACGGCCGAAGGAATAGTAAAAGAGCAATCTGAAAATATTCCAAACACAATGAAATATGAATCTAACAAATTTCATAAAATGTTTAGGGAGAGAGAACCCGATAAAAAGTAAAGACAGCCGATTGACACATAATATTACCGGGTCATTTACCAGGCGGGGTACCGCGATTCGATCACTGCCTATTTCCACGTGCAAAATGTAAAAAACATGTTTTGCCCAGTTGACGTGTTTTTATCGCAGACATCGGCAGCTATCTGTTTGGCGAACAAAAGCAAATTATTTGAAGCATTATGTATTCCGATTTTATTGGGTCATTCACGAAGCATGCAGGTGACAGTGAGTGATATCGACACTATGCTCGACGCGCGATCCAAGACCAGTTTCACAATTTATTTATTTACTATAGCCGTAGTAGCTCGGTGATGTGTCGACAAAACCTTCCGCAAGAAGTCTACCAAAACTAGACCTAATATTATGTTGAGTTAAATGTGTAAAACGGTCCTTAGAGGTAGGTAGGTACCTTATCTGCAAAATTTTGAAACAATGGCTCGGATGTGGTTGTACCAAAATTAAATGGCTAATTGGTTCAAAGATCGGCTGTCGAAAGTCGTGATTGAGAGTTACCGCTAGCCGGTTTCGGCTACAGCCTCCTCAGCGTTTCATGCACCGAGAAAAATATAACGATGTAATACATGGAAATACGAATGTTTCAAAAAGGATTACGTATAGAACTGACTGTGGTATGTGAATTATATACATATGAATTAACATGACGCGTAGCGGTGTTGGCGTGACGGTAGTTACCTTGCCGTTATGTTAAAACATAATGTTATTTAATTACTTCGTGACCTTGGGATCTCGCTTCTAACATGACAGCATGTAGTAGTATACGTACGGTTAGAGTCGGACACATGTATCATGTTGATAAATAAAAATAAAATACAAACGGAGCTGCCATGGAATTCACCGACCAAAAATCGGGCCCATCATATATAATTATTACGCTTCTGGGAGGTGAACGGTGGATTCCAGACTTACGACCGGCTGTGGTAGGTTTAGGACAGCTGAATTGCCACATGTGAGCGTTCACCTTACCACCCATTTACTCCCCCTTCGAAGCCATAGAATTTGAGATGCAGAAACGCGGTTTTAGATAATTATATACTGTTATTAATAGTATACTGTTATTTCCGTATCAACCGTACGGAAAATGTCGATACATATAATCGAGTAATGGAGTTTCAACAAAATTCCTTGTGATTCAACAAAATTACGATTGAAACATCGTTATTCTATATAAAAAAAACCGTAATAACAAAATGGTAATGTAAGAATCAACCCAATATTTTTCTCAGTGTGGTTCAATTAGTGGTCTCGCTACTCCGCTCTCTTTCTTGTGCGCCCGCAAGTAACAGACGTAACCAATCTTGGTGTGAAGAATGCGTGTACACTTAAGTCATGTCAGAAAGCAGCGGCGACAAGTTTATACTTTATAGTCGACGCTGGTCTGGCTTTCAGCTCGTCTCTTTCAAGGTCCAGAGATTCACTTTCAAATATTTCAGATTCACTTTTAATATTTCAGATATTTAAGATTCAATATCAGACTCACTTTATGTCCTCGAAAGCCTTACGAGCAGTCTCCACCCAGGAACTCCTAGCCAACGACTTACATTCGGAAGGATCTAGGTTACAGCTATCCATATGGCGCTTTTGCACATCTTTCTATCGCAGGAGCTGTCCGCCTTGCTTGCGATTGCCGTCTCAAATCAAAGCTCGCAGTAGAAGATGTGCTTTGCCACACCTCTCCTGGGGCATTCTGGACTAATGTCCACAGCAAAGCTGATGCCGCCGCACCAGATATGCCTCTGTGACTTCTGTGTTTCAGGTGCGGTCTGATCAGTGGATGTTCATGATCTCCCGTAGGCACCGCAAATATGCAAATTAGTTTCCGATGTCAGCACCATGTTTCTGAGATATTATATAAATTTTCGTCGCTAACTTAATATCATACTGCCATTGATTTCGGACGCTATTGCACTTCCCAGGTACTTAAAACTTCGCCTTATTGACTCGGGGCATTTGATCAAGACATATCTGGAGAGGCTCACCACTTCAACCGATGGCCACCACTTTGTTCTTACTTTCGGTAATCTTGAGGCCGTATTTACTACTTAACTCGTCAGGTACAGTTATCAGCCTTTGTAAAGCAGCTGGAAATTTAGCTAAGAAACATTATTTCTGCAATTTCGTCACAAAAAAAAAACTATGTTTTCATTCTAGCCAGGTTAAAAAGTCCACCATATGTGTGGATGCGTCTATGGATGCCTTCTGGGATGTTCTGTAGTTAGTGCATTGCATCATTAACTACGACTGCGAAGTAAAGAGCAAACAGAGTTGGTGCGTGGTGCGAGTACCAACTTCTTTGACTTTATTTGCTCCCTACCTCTCCACCGTTAAGTGATATCTTTTGCTTTTGATTTACTCGACAAATTCGCCATCAGTTAACTGCCGAAGCGTCCAAATCTATTCGCCAAGAGCGGGCGTTTTATACCACCGTTTTGTGGATCAAAAAGTTCCCGTTCCCGCAACAGTATGTGACGTCACTGTGAGAGTTCACGTCCCCACCGATGAAAATGGTTTAGAATATGTATTTTGGGACTGCCAGAATAAAATTCTATACAATCCTCGATCTCATTTGTAATCTAATTGAAATTCAAAACAACAACCACAAATTAAAACGAAAATAAGGGGTGTTTGAAAACCGGATTTCGTTTTATTTTATTTTTTATATTTAAGTGGTGAATGCTCGGCGCGGTCCATGGTCTACTAGCTTCAGATGTTGTGTCAAATGAATCTTGTAAGCGAGCATAAGCATGTTCACAGTCAAAAATCTTCGCATACCGCTTCGTAAAATGTTTAATAATTGTTGAGAACGATGACGACTGGATGTAGACGAGGAGGGACGATGACGGCCACTTCTCTTAACATTTTGAATTGAACCAACAGCCCTTTGAATAAATTCGCCACAGCGGGTCGAGATGGTGCATGATGAGTACCTACCGAAAAAATATGTCGCATATTCGTACCGTTTAAAAATTCTCACCATTTTAGCAGTGAATTTTCACAATTTATATGCGTTGCTCAAATATGAAAATGTAATGCTCCTTGTATTCCAAGAGGCAGCGACAAAAAAGTGTAAGAGTTTTGTAAAACATGATACTTTCAGATCAGACAGTATTTTGGCCATAAAATGCTGGGGTAGAGTAAGCAGGCCAGACTCCGGGACACCTGGCGCAGGCGTACCAGGAAAGGTGTAATTTTAATTAGTACCCTTAAAGTGTTTTGGAAAAGCTGACAATTCATCAGTAGACAGTGGATGCAATAAGGAACTCGAAACGAATGGTCAGACTGCTTAACGATAGAATACGTGGCGTCAGTATTACTCCATACATGTCACAAAAATGAAGTCCATTATATTGCGCGGCACATTAGACCGATGCGCAATAGTTAGCGATAAATACGTACCGGCCTATTTGCAGGTTCTTCATTTTTGTGACATGTATGGAATAATGCTGACGCCACCCGTTCTATGGTTAAGCAGTCTGATACCATGTTTCGTGTTCTTTATTGCATCCACTGTCTACTGATGAATTTTCAGCTTTTCTAAAACACTTTGGGGGTAATAAATAAATTACACCTTTCCTAGTATGCCAGCACCAGGTGTCCCGTAATCTGGCCTGCTGACTACCCCGGCATTTTATGGTCAAAATAATGTCTGATCTGAAAGTATCAGCTTTTACAAAACTCTTGAACTTTTTTTATCGCTGGCTCCCAAAGTATTGATTTCTGATGACACCTAGATATGTCCGCGTACCAAATTTTACACAACGAAAATCATTCCTAGATCAAAATTAAAGCAAGTTTTGAGACACCATTATATTATTATAGACTCTACTAGATGGACGCTGCATGTGCGTGTCACATTTAGTTCATTTATTCTATGACGGGATTACTATTAATACTGACCTTAACTCTTTCTGCGTCGCTTCTTCCAGCACGATTCTAACAATTTCAGACCCATTAAATTCTATTTCAGGACGGCCGCTTCAATTGCCGCTCGTAACGCGAAAAATATATCCATCATCGCATATAATAATAGAACAAAGAATGTCAAAAGTGTGCATAACGCATCTACAAAGAGAACCATGCAGTCATTATACGCGGAAAGTGCCGGCTCGCTCCAAAGAGACCACATACGTGGGATTCCGAGAGAGGAGACGGCATCCGCGGACCGAGGCAAGGAATGGCATGGAACACTGCCCTTTGGCGAGCGACCACGAGTCTTACTGGTCAGCACATCGATCATCAAAGGAATATCTAAGATAGGTTTATGCCCTTCCACGTGGTACGATAACATCGTTATTGTCAACTGCACGTAGGTCGTAGAAATGTGTGGGTACATCAGATTCAACTTAGTTTATCAGAAAGGCGTAAAAAGCAGAAACGTAATTGAGTCTAAATCATCGACTAAAGAACTACCTTGATGGTAACTACTCTTATTAGCGGTAACTACTATAAATAAGTAGAGCCTTGAGGCAATGCTAGGAAGTTTTGAGCAAATATTGTCCTTGCTTGTTAAGCAGAGTGGTAGTTATTTGCGAAAGCACGTGTTTTGGTATGGTGATCTGGTAGAGAGAGAGTATGGCAATCTTTTCGTTAAATATAGTACAATAAAATTACTTATTGCATAATTTTGGCGGATAACTAAGACTTCAAATTCCTGGACTAGATAATTAGAATAATAGCAAAAGGGCATTTTATTAATAACTTTAAAAATAGCTTTTTGACCCTCGATTAGGGGATAGAGAGTAAGAAGAGAGCCCCGCCCCACACAATAATTCTATAGGTTAACTGGTTTTGGACTAGCGCAAAGTAAACTGTTCTTATCAATTCCCTAAACGTAACAATAAATATAATTTCAAATGTCATTAAATAATGCAAGAGCTAATATTAAAAAAAAAAAAATGTAATAAAAAAACTAAAATTGAAATATATGAGTAAAAAATAATAAATAAATAACTACCGCATATTTAATATTAAAAATAAATAAATCATTTCCAATAAATAAATAATGCGAGAATATAAATAATTAAATATAATCGCATAATCATTTGTTAAAATTATTAAAAAAAACAATGTATTCAAAATTAAATTATCATTGAAAAATAGTTTTATAGTGAAATTAAAGATTGATTTACCGGATTTGTATTAAAATAATTACAACGTTATTTTTTTAGATTTGTCAGATCATAAAAAAAAATTAGAAACCCACATAAATAAAAGAAATACCTAAAATAATTAATATCGAAGATATGGTAATGCTAGATTTAATTTTGTCGAATAAACACTTATTTATGTAATAACATTTTTCTTTTAGTCATTTTTTTATATGTTCGAGAATGCTGGCTGTTAACTATCTCGAAACTTTATAAATATCTGAAATAAATGGCTGAAACTTTATAAATATCTCGATTGATAAAAAAAATTGGCAACATTCCAGTATATATATATATATATATATATATATATATATATATATATATATATATATATATATATATATATATATATATATATATATATATATATATATATATATATATATATATATATATATATATATATATATATATATATATATATATATATATATATATATATATATATATATATATATATATATATATATATATATATATATATATATATATATATATATATATATATATATATATATATATATATATATATATATATATATATATATATATATATATATATATATATATATATATATATATATATATATATATATATATATATATATATATATATATAAAGAAATCCCAGACAGCATTGACATGTTGGTAAACAGTGGTCTACATGTTGCACCGGGCGCTACTTTGCAAATTAGTCTGATGCATCTTTAGTAGTTTGAAAACGTTATCGACATCGATGGAATTTTTCCACAATTTTATATTTCAGATGTCTTGACTTAACTACTTATGTCTTTTACTTATTTTCCTTCAAAAACATACTCTTATTACAAAGATAGAGTGTAATTAGAAACGACTTTAGTAATGTAATATTGTAATTGCAATACAGTTACTTGGAAATCAAACTAAATACATCCACTAGCGCCTAGGGGGAGATGAGATCCTTTTCTTATAATTATTATAAATTATTACCATATGAAACCAACCTTAACAGTTTTATAGTTAATAACTTCTTGCTATTTTACATCATTATTTATCTGTCAATAATTAACAAATAGAAATTGTCACTATTTTTCTAATATTTGTGTAATTTCTTTGAAAATGAAGCTTTGGTAAAATGAGCCTACGTTTGATAACGTTGCATCGAACGTTCCTCTGCAAATATGTAAGTCTGATGCATCTTTAGTAGTTTGAAAATGTTAACGTCATCGATGGAATTTTTCTACTGTATAATTTCATATTTCAGATGTCTTGACAGAAGTACTACTAATGTCTTATACTTATTTTCCTTCAAGAAACATACTCTTATTACCACAGACACGACTTTAGTAATGTAACATTGTAATTGCAGTAATTTTACTTGGAAATGAAAATCAAACGAAATACATATGGGCGACTACGAGAAGATGAGATCCGTTTCTTATAATTATTATAAATTATTACCCATATGAAACATACCTTGACAGTTTTATAGTTCATAACTTCTTGCTATTTTACATAATCATTTTTCCGTCAATAAATACCAATTACAAATTGTCGCTATTTTTCTAATATTGGTGTAATTTCATTGAAAGTAAAACGTTGAAATGAGCCTACGTTTGATAACAAAATTACCATCCAAAGAAATTTCCAAACAGATTTACAAATATATATATATATGTATATATATTTATAAAATTGAGTGAAGTGAATATTTAGTAGATTACTAACTTCATACGCTAATGCTATTTCTATAACTAGGACAGATAAATACTAAATTAGCTAAAAGTATCCTTTACATAATGTGTAGATATATTTAATAGAACAAATACCACAGACATCTGAGAGTAACTGGATGGAGTAATGTTATAGCTCAAGAATATAGAAAAGTGCGTAATAGATTGTCTTGGGACTGTGTGTAAGAACATAACTGTAAAATTGGACAACTAAACGATATAAAATCAAAGATCATTAATAGTTGCGGTAAAACATTAAATTTTAACGGTAAAAATATTAGTACATACCGTAGAAAGGTGAAATAAGCTGGCGAAAAAAAAAATAAGTTTACAAGAAGGGAATTAAAGCGCATATTGAAGCGAAACTACAAGTATACTAAACAATACATGAATCTAATCAAAATTCTACGACGCAATTAAAGTAGGATACATACATAGTATACGAAAGGGCCCGTCTACAGATTTTTGTAATATAATGTGTCGTCTCGTCGACCCCAACAACAATGACGAATGCCCGTAAAGCAAATATGCGACAATAGACTGCCGATAGACGCAGCCATATGAGCAAACATAGGCCGCTGAAACGGAGTGGCCTCCATAATGGCTGCGATGTATTTTGTGCTATGAAAATAATATGCGGGGAGATTCGTTCAATTATTATTACATAGTTATTCTCGAGAAGAGGAAAGGTAAATAGCCCGCACAATGGTGTACATCTTAATTTAGTTTGAAATATAGATAGAATAACTGAGACTGAGATAGTGCCAATATTAATGCGTCTTTTCAACACAAGAAATAAAAAATTAACTTGACTAAGCACATCACGAGTGCGAAACAATTGACGTCTAGAATATTGGTCATCACTTCAATTTACACCTAAATGACATATGTGTGTTGGCAAGAACGTCGAAAACATTTCTCGGTAGTAAGTATACATACACCAGCAAATTACAAAATTTTAACACAACACATGCTGTCCATCGCCAAACTGACCAGACGAAGAACATAGGTAGCTACTTCAGTTTAATTCATTGATGATAAAACCCCTTTTAGGTCAACTCTTTTTAGTTTTTATTTTTCTATAGATTTTAGAAAATGTTGTCATAAGAAAATCATAATTTAACAAAAGTTTAAAGGGTTATAAGCAATGACTGTACCTTAAATAAAAAATTATAAAATATGCAATCGTTGTGTCTGTTCCAACAGGAAAAAGGTATTTTTCATAAAAAAAATAAATCATCACATTTACGATAAAAAGGATTGTCTCTGACAACATTCTGTGAACCGATATTTTTTATAGTTTTTATAAATACAATAATATGCCAATATTAAAAAATATATATATTACTTCCTAGGTCTGATAGATTTGAATTTACAAGCACTTTAACCTATGCATGCAAAAATATACTAATTCGACGCGACCGCGACGTAGTGCTTGGCTGTTATAATCAGTTAAAATAATCTTTACATGCATAGGTTCAAGTGCTTGTAAATTCTAAACTGCAAGAGCTAGGAACCTAGTAATCTTTTCAGTAATTAGGGGATACTACTGTGTTTATAATAACTTTAAAAAAGACATAGGACTTAATTTAGAGAAAATGCACTTTTTTGTAAATGTGATGCAATTTCTCGTTAGTTTTTTTTACAAAAATATTTATCTACTGTTCTTAGTGAATGTAGAGCTGCTAAATTATGAAGATCAATAAACGCACCATCGTAATAAATTCCAGATAATGGCCCATGGAACTTTCTCGGTAAATAATATAACGCGACGTCACGGAGAGAGAGCAATTTGGTACGAATCGAAAAAACAAAAGCGATAAGTCGTTCTGATAGCTTGCAAGTTAGATAACGACACTGTATAAATTGTATTGATAACAACAAAAATAGATACAGTGCTGTCGAATGCGAAAACACGGCCAAGATTACGAGAACAGTCTGCGGTTCGGAAGTCGGCGGAATACCGCATTTAAAATTTTATTATAAAAATTTAACGGAAACGTGTTTTTGCTGTGGACAGTACACGGGCGAGTTTTCCAGTGTAGTTGCGTCATGCACTCGCTTCGTCCGTGATACTTTTCTTAAATGTCACTCATGTCGAGATGTAGATAGGATCGACCGTACCTACTTACCTATACCACTCTAGCCGGGTACTTCAAACGCTATATAGAACGGAACGCTGATAGAGCACCAAGCATAGATGAATCTTCTCGTTAACAGCTTTCCAGACGTTTCTTGGTTTTTGTTAGGAACAGAAGTGTAAGTGTAAAAATAGTGTAAGTTAATACTAACTCAAAAAAACATCTAGGTACACAACAAAATACATATGAAGGGTCACGGGGAATAATGATCAATATCTATTTTTAAAATTTTTTGTCAATTCCATTTCTAAAATTTCTAACATAAAAATGACATATTAGCCAAGTGTTTGATTAAGAGAAATATTTTGTCTGTAATACAAATATATTTGTTTACTAGCTGACCCGGCGAACTTCGTACCGCCTAACAGTCAATGAATGTCGTGTTACAGATTAACTGAACCTAATTTATGATTTTAAGTAGCTTGATATATTTTCCTTAGTTTATAATAAATAAATTTCTGAACGCACGCATAATTATTTGACAACCAATATATATATGTCAATCCTTTTTCATTACTGACATTATTCTACATTTTTAAAATCTAAAATACGCCATTATCCGAATATTGTGGATATATATATGTTGTCGATTCGAAACCTTTATTTGAATACGTTCTTTAATTTGAGGGGAGAGTTTACCGTATCGACAGGATGAACATTAAATGATCTCGAAACTCATGAAAATTTTGTATGGGAAAATGATTTTTCTTTTATTTTATTGTTTCGTCGAATTTTCCAATGTTTTTAAAGGCTATTCTGCTAATCGGGACGGATACAAATACAACAAATAAAAAACCATGAAAATCGGTTCAGCTGTTCTCGAGTTATAAGTGTTCGAACAAACCCGACTTTGTTTTATATATAAATATAGATTAAAAAAATACTTACATTACACTTTAGAAAAAATCGAAAATTATATTATAAAGTTAATACAATAATATAAATATTTGAGTTTCTAAAACAAAAAAAACCTAAATTATACCCCAGAATAAAAGCGAAAAAGCGGAAAATTCATTGGCCTTGATCAGTATTTCCCATCGGGTCACCGAGGTATTCACCTCTGGACCTGATGGGAAATAATGTTCAAGGTCCACTGTCACCGCGTGGACCTTATCATTCTTTCACGTCACACACTTTTTTCTCCCTTCATTTAAGGGAATACTATGATCTTTTTTTCGAAAATCGACTTATGCTTCGATTCGTTTGGGAACACCGATTCATATTATATGCATTTGAAATATAATTAGGTTAGCGGAAAGTAATTTTTAATACATTTTTACATTTTTTTAAATGTACGTTTTCTACTACATTAAGAAACTAATGTCAATAATATATGTCCACTCATGTGAAATATAATTAGGTTAGTGGAAAGTCATTTTCAATAAATTTTTACATTTATTAACCCCTTGAGTATGATACGACCAAATCTGGTTCTGAAACAATTATCCGTTGAGTATGATACGACCAGATCTGGTTCCGCGTTTTTTTCACTTCTTTGACGTTCTCATATTTATTCATAATTATCTAATTGTTTTACAAAATGATATTTCAATATTCTATATTCGAAATTTCAATGCAATCATTGTGCAGTTGTTCTTTTTATGATTGGTGTAGTAGTTTCGTAGTTATAGTACTTTAAGGTCGATGTCGCCGAAAATCCTGCAAAAGAGACAGATGCATCCATGAAAATACCCATTTACTCCAAGGGTTAAAATGTACGTTTTGTACTACATTAAGAAACTAATGTCAATAATATATGTCGACTCATGTGCAATATAATTAATTAGGTTAGTGGAAAGTCATTTTTAATATATTTTTTACATTTATTGAAAAGTACGTTTTGAAACACCTTAAGAACTAATGTCAATAATATATGTCGACTCACGTGAAAAAAACCGCATCGTCCAGACGAATAGAATCTCCCCCGTATGGCGGTTATGCTCGTATCCGTATAACTAGCACTGTTTCGTGAGTTGCACAATAGCACGATAAAAATGGTGGGTAAAGGAAGTATAAAAGTGAAACGGTAAGCTCGCCAATGCTCGCTGGGCAAAGTACACGTTTACACTGAACCCGGAGCGGAAGAAATTGTGCGCTGAGGCGGGATCAAGCTTGTATCTCGGGAGGACGAGCGGAATACGTGCTTCGTAATGGAACGAAGCGCGCGGATGGCGTTTAACCTAAATTCTAAGCGCGCGGATGAATTTCATTATGTACCCCACGAATGGATAGGGGTGGCCGCGAGCGCGGAAAAGCCAACTCAGGGAAAAAGAGCTTTCTGCATGCAATGACCGTTCTTCTCTCACGGGCACATAATACAATAGCTACAGGGTGCGACGATAAGAAATGTCAATTTTATTTTATTTATTTCATTATATTACTTTCTAATTGAATAAAGCGAAAAAATAAACCATAGCACTAGTAATAAACACATCAGAAATAAACCATAGCACTCAGTACTAACCGAACCACACTCATAATTTCATCACAAGTAAAAAGTTTTACCGCCCAACAATGTGGGCACGGGTCAGCTAGTTGTTTATATAAGTGATCAGTTTCGGAAACGTTAAGTGTGATTTATGTGTAAAATGAAATGTACTCTTATGAAACGTCGCACGAGAGTCTTGCTAGACATTCGTTATATACATACGTGGGAATGGAAATTAGCATGTTAAATTAATCTAATATTCCCAATCATTACGTTAAAATGTAATCATTCATCGCTCGCACCCTGTACTAGCGCATGGGGCGAACTAAGAAGGGCAACGGCGGAAAGCTTTGTTTGCGTGGCCGTTTGCAGATTTTTATCTGCTTTGCAATGATAATATGAACATACGTATGTTCATGTTGTGGTCGTTGCCTTCGTGAGATAGACATACAGCAAGGGGAATCGGTGCAAAAGGATCTTTACACATTTGCAACGAAACGAGTTCTGCTGCGCTGTGCTCGATTGCAAATATTCCGTGATATGTGCGAGGGGTCAGTAAGCCAGTGAGATAATGCAGTACAAGGGAACAGGCAATGTAGAACATTTTTTTTAAAATACCGATACCATTGAGTATCACAAAATTCAGACACACCGAAGCCCATATTGAATATGTATGTAAAAAATAATATTAGCTTAAAAAAAATCGTGTCAAAAGCCATGTTTTCTTCGGTTGGTAAATTTGTTTCAGAGCAGCGATTCTACTCGGAAATTGTTTCACATATTGTTCGGTGGCGCTTCCTGCGTGGATTCAAGCCAAAAACTTTGCAATCTGAGGTTCTTTTTTGGTGGAATCTTGTTAAGGCAGACGCGACGCTCTGTCGAGGCGTAAGAGATGCGATTCAAGGATCGTTGTGTGGAAAGTGCTGGTAAGCGTGATTTAGTAAAAACCGAACAGCGCATTCGGGTGGTGGTGTCTGAGAAAAGCGTCTTCAGCGGGGGCGGCATTTCTATGCCCGAAAACAGCTGTCCCATATTGGATGACAGCTGTGGCTCATCAGAGCTCTCTACGACAAGCAAAATAAAAAAAAACAGAAGAAACAAATACGATCTTTTAATGTTTTCAATTAACTACGAACCCTTTTTATTTAGTAAAATTGACAACTCATAAAAACGGTGCTGCCAACATACGTTTTCCCCAATAACTAAATAAATATGTCAGATATACATCTCGACAACAGCAGTACAAAGGCCAAAACAACCGATCACTATATAGGAATTACGAAAGATACATAAGGAGCAAATAGCTCGAACATGAGAGACACAAATATGCAAGCTTCTCAAAGGAAATAAGTTAACAAAATAGATTAAGACTCGCAGGAAAAATTACTGCGGTTACATCCTTCGCAGAAAAAATTAACTAAGTTCCTTACAGCCGCATGGAGATATTCAGCGGGCACTCATAAAGTGGGAAGGCATAGATACATAGAAAAACTCCATTAATCAAAGCGAAAGAGGGATTGGAAGAAGAACTGGCGCACAACACGAAACCAAAATGTGGAAAGCAGTGCAAAAAGTATATAAAACAGATGAAACAATACGATAACCAGCAAAGAGGAATAGACAAATGGTTCAACGATATAAGGAAACAAAAAGATCCAGACTGTACCAAAAATGTTTTTTACGCTTTGTATATTTCAAGCAATACGGTTATTATACCTACTTATACCCTACAATTTTTTTACTAGGCATGGTGGGCTATAATTCTCTTCAATTGCGTAGAGAAATGCTCACCAAGGCCTACGTTTTTAAGCTGGTCCGGGGCAAAGTTGATAATCCTAGCATGCTAGCGAAGGTTTGTCTCTTTGTTCCGGATAACTATTATCGAGCTCGGTCACATACTTTATTTGCGGAGCCGTCCTCGCGAACCAACTTAAGTCGATGGAGTCTACTTACGCGTGTCTTGCGACACATAAATGCGCTATGTTCGACAGCGTCAGACCTGGACATTTTTACAGCGTATGGGCACATCTCTTCAAGGTATGGGCATTGCGCGTTGTTTATGCTAGAATAAGATCAATTGCTTTTATTTTTTTATGTATTATATTACTCTTACTATTTTCAATGCGTCTGCTTGCCTATTTAATGCCTTTCATGGTTATGTATATTATCTCAACGAATTGGTGTGTACTGTAATGTTGATTGGTTAAATAAATAAAAAAAAAAAAAAAATAAGCATTATGACCGAAAGAAGTAAGAAAGATATACACTAAGACCATAAATGCTATTTACTGCTCACCATCACTATTTTAAAAATGGGTTTAGCGTCTCCTTGCTGGGGTGACACAATTCAATCATTAATTTATCCATTCAAGCCGTTTTTTTATTTCTCAAATAGTCATTTTCAGGTAGATTTTGAATGAAAAGTTTGTTCACGCGGTGTTTTTTGTGTTTCATCATCAGTGGATATTTAGAGTCAGAAAACTAAGCAACCCCGTAATAAATGCAGCATCTGTAATCGATAGCGTATTTTTATTACGTGCCGTGTAATAGAATATAGGTCATAAGAGCCCGGGGTATTGTCTTTTCTAAAACAATGCGTGAAAATTCACAATGTGAGAAACTTTCCTTGCTAGCAAATCATCGATTTATTAGACAATAGTAAAAAGTACTTTAAGAGTCTATTTGGAGAAATTACACTACTCAGAACATTGTAAGAGTACCTATATAAACACGCCTGACTGGTACAACATTGATTTATCATGAGAATAGTTAGGAGTATTTTTGTATTGTATTTTAAGAGTCTATTTTGTGAAATTACACTACTCAGAACATTATACGAGTAGGTGTATCAATACGTCTGGCTCGTAAAAAAATGATTTATCATGACAATAGCTAGAAGTATTTAAGTATTTCTAGAGTCTATTTTGGGAAATTCTACAACTCAGAACATTATACGAATATATAAACACGCTTGGCTAGCAAAACATTGATTTATCATGACAATAGTTAGGAGTATTTAAGTATTTTAATAGTCTGTTTTGATAAATTATACTACTCAGAAACATTATACGAGTAAATAAACACACACACACACATACGTGCGTGCTCTCGAAGTTCCCAATGTTAGATATATTTGTGAAAAGAGGGTCGAACAATAGTCGCGGCCGAAACGAGTTTAGTAAGACTTGGCGGATATCGCTAAGAGATTTGCAAGCCCCACAACCGACAATTCCATTGAAAACCTGATTAGTTTCCTTGAATAGAATGGACCACATAAAGCATACATTGAAATTCCCGCGAATGTCTTTCAAATGCGAAATTTCAGAGTGAGAGCGCAGTAAAGTGGGGTGTGCAACGGCGCTCAATTCTCATCGGAATATGAAGAACTACATAATAATAGACAATGCTGCTTATATATTTTTGTAGAAATAACAACAGTACAGCAAAAACGTTAGGGTTTTCATGGACTAACGAATTGTCGAGTCTTCCTTGAACTGTTGTTGACTACAGTATCCTGTTTTCGTCGTAAGAATATAACCTCGCTCATTTTGAATTTCAAAATAAAGAGTTAAGGCCATGTGTCTGGCAAAAGGCACTTTCCGCGAGGGTGATATTAGCATCCTTACAAATGATGGCTTTTCCTGTGAGGATCATAGAGATAAATTGAAAAATATTTTCTTAATCTCAGAGCAAAGAGTTGAAGAACACCCTAAACAAATTGGGAATCATTCAAAGTTTACTAGTTTGATGTCTTGTTTACTAGTTTGATCTGAAGTTTACTACAGCTCACTAGCCAAATTAAAACTCGGTAAAAAAATCAGTTAAATGATTTTTTCCCGGCGTTCGTGTGCTGAATTTTACTAAATAGCTAATGAATTTTGAAAGATTTCCAACCCTTTTAGAGAATTTATCAACTTATTGACTTATTAAATTTACACTGGGGAATGTTATTTTAAAAATTAAATCTGAAATCATTTTAGTATTGGCTAATGCCACGCAAAATCATCAAAAAAGTTAAAATATTTTCTCCTCATCTTTAAGACGTGTCGAGTGTGCATGTAACTCTTCTAAATATTATATAATCTAAACGAAATCAAACCATACACAGATGACGAGGCCTTAACGCTAATAATAGACCTCAAATATATGAAAAGTCAATTTATAGGGCTTCGAATAGGTGATAAGGATAGAGGCGTTAATGTGTATCCCTCATACTTCACGATATTATGACTTAAAGAACGGTGCTATCCTTAAAATTAAATGTATTTTTAAGTATTTTAATACTTTATTTAGTTTCATGCTATAAATAGATATGAAAATTAAAT
Source organism: Micropterix aruncella (assembly GCA_944548615.1). Taxonomy (NCBI): domain Eukaryota; kingdom Metazoa; phylum Arthropoda; class Insecta; order Lepidoptera; family Micropterigidae; genus Micropterix; species Micropterix aruncella. The sequence goes on from OX155951.1 coordinate 8,257,086, forward strand.
TATAAAATTATTTATTTATTTATTTATTTACTATAAAACATCGATTTTGCTTACAAAAATATCAGGAACCGAATGGCAAATCCTTAACCTTTTGTTTATTTATTTGTCACCCAACTGGGACAAGCCCGTTCTAGGGTGGACAGGACTCTAATATTACAATAAATTATGTATAATTTTTAGTAAGATGCTAAAATAAAACTAAATTGAACTAAAATAAAGTCCTCAAAAAAATACAAATATAACGTAATAAATAAAACGTAATTCCATTATATAATCGGCGTTAAATGGTACATAACATTAGAATAAATAGAGAATGACAAACAGAATAGGTTTAAAACTAAAATGAAGAGAAAAATAAAGTTATATGTAAGAAAAGAAATTCGAATGTTTAACGGCGAATTTTACAGTGACGCGTCTTCGAAATTCGATTATTAAATTGAATGAGATGACGTCCTTGGCCAATTACCGAGAAAGTTTGGGTTGACACAAACATTTTTTTTTTAATTTTGTCCCATTTACACAAGCAAACATCTCATGAACGCAGTTATTCAGTTTTATCCATGCCAAAAAGTTTGCTTGTTGGCCTGTCCGAGGTCTCACACATAGAGCAACGAAATGATCAATTCGGTAGATAAGTATTTCGGTTGCATAATTTTATCCGTCTAATTTCTTCTTATAGATCACTGTGAGGTAAAACCACGGGTGTAATATAATCTGAGGGCAATTCAGTGTGCGAAGGGATGATTTTTCTCCCGTAGCTGCTTAGGTACGTGGAAAAACGGGGCGTTCGAGCGGCGAGGGGCGGATCCGCGCGCCCCGTTGCCGGGGCAGCAGAACGCTGCTGGCGAGCGCCGACGCCGACGAAGCAGCTGAGCGTCGCGATAACAACCAGGCAGCGCCCGACGCGTCGTTATGGTTACGGAAGGTTGAGGGGGGGGGGGGGGGCGCTCTTCCGTGTATCAGCCGTTAACGAGATTCTTGCTCTCCACCGAACCGGCCAACAATGTCAGCGAAACTTTTCTCATTTAAATAATGCCCCTCGGGCAACAGACACGGATGCCAAATTATTAATTATGTTGGGGCAGTGACCGAGTCTCCAGGGAACGGTCAGGGTGGATTACATACCACTAAGTACACACACGTTTTTTTTCCGTGAAAACCTACGGTTAATTCATCCTGTCGACACTTAGAAAAATATTGGATTGATTCTCTCATTACCATTTTGTTATTACGGTTTTATATAAATAACGATGTTTCAACCGTTATTTTGTTGAATTTTGTTGAAAATTTATTACTCAATTATATATATCAACATTTTGCGTACGGTTAATACGGAAGTAACAGTACCTTTACTGTCGTTTCAACATGATTTATATGTCAGAATATAACCGTACGCATACTACTACATGCTGTCATGGTAGAAGCGAGATCCCAGATCGCGACGTAATGAAATAACATTATGTTTGAAATAACATTACGGCACGGTAACTACCGTCACGCCAACACCGTTACGCGTCATGTTAATTCATACGTATGGACCACAGTCTGAGTTCGAAATCATACGAAATCCTTGTTGAAACATGCGTATTTCCGTGTAATACATCATTATATTTTTGTCAATGTAAGCACGGTCGTTAGTGTTGTATGGATCAATAAGGAAGCTAGACCACTTATCCACGAAACGGTTTTTTCACCGTACGACTCGTTAGCAATGTAAACAATATTGAAGGTAAATAAATAATTGTTCGTCGTGAAAACGTCCGGTTCGTGGACAAACTCTCATAAACTAACCATATAACACTGATACATATTGCGCCGTGCGAAAACGCGGCGTGCCGAGGGGCAGACCCGGTGCATTTGGCGGCGCATGGTGGATCGAAACCTGTACTTTGAGGGGCTAAGGAAACAACTTTCTTTTTTAACTGTATTCTTATTAACAGAAACAATAGATGACCAGTACGTTCTTTTTTAGACTTTATACTTTAGGAAGAAAAAACTTTTCTGATTTTATGTATGCGACTTATCAAAAATAACTGAATTTCTGCTTTGTCCTGATCGATCCCGCGTCGAAACCTTTTTTTAATCCTTGTATACTCTACTATTGTTCTGCATATTAAACGTGTGCATAAAAAATTCCATTCAGCCAGATAAATGGATCGGAATAATGATAAAAGTTACATATTTTAAAGCATATTTTTAATCTAATGTTATTGAAAGCCAAATTAAACACGGAATAGTAAGTAAAACTACATAATAACACAAGTAATTACTTCAATTGAGTGGATTTTAAATGTAGATACCTAATTAACAAATTACCCCAATGTACTCATGTTTTCTGGATTTAATATTTCTAACGATGTGATTCGTTAATAATCTATTAATTACAATTGTAAGTCATTGTTTGTGTATGAAGTTTTACTTACTATTCCGTGTCAAAGTTGGCTTTCAATAAGCTAAGGTTTTCGTTCTGAAGTTGTCGAAGCGTGTAGTGTCAATGTATTTAGTAACAGACTAAAAATAAATTTTTAAAATACTCTAAATTTATTAAGTGTTAAATTCAGACATATCAGCAATCTTTCTGTCTGTCCTACGACCGAATAATATGTAATTATTATAATATTAAAATATTATTAATATTAAATAAACTACAATATATTTTTACAAAATGTAATACGGAAAGAGGATTGCCGATTACTACAGTATAAGATGTTTTTTATAAATATATACATTTTTTTATAATAAAATAAATTGTATGCATTAAAAATGTGCAAGACGCATCGTGGACAAAAAAATAATAAAAGTTAATGTCTTAAAAACTAACTTATTAGTTCTAATTTTCGAGCCCGTGTGTTTAAATGAATATTAGGTGTATCTATGTCAGTAAATATGAATAGTACATGTTCCTTGATTAAAAACTGAGGGGGTTTGAACTGCTTCCTGTTAGCAGAATTGGCCATTTTGAGCAGAGAAGGAAAAATTCCGAGTATTTAGCATTATTAGCCGTGGGCGGCTTTAGTTCGGCAGCCCGAAATAAGCCGACATATCGGTAGCCAAAATTTCAATACGTCTAGAGATTCGTACACTGAGGTAAAACATGTACGTGCAATAATACATGTAAGGGCGATATTTAATGTTAATGTATCTTAACACATTTTCTATTCTATATAATTATTTATGTATTTCAAACCATATGATTACAGACAAAATACATTTTTTGTCACTCAAACAACCCCTGAATTACCAAATTTTTCAAAAAGTTGACATTGATCGTTCTTCCTCGTAAATCTTGATATGCAGTGTGAATCTACATCTTACTTTTCTGTATCATATGTATATATTAATAAATTTACCCATCTTTTATAGCAAAATTGTCTTGTGTACTGTACATATTGTACCTTTCTATTCAACGCCTGGTTTCGCTGTTATGTTTTTTTATTTAAATTCAAAATATTTTTTCAGGGTAACAGTATATTTAATTTGTTTTCCTACTTATTGTAGTACACTGTATTTTTTTGAATAACTTTTTTTTTAATGACATATTTCCGCTACATTTTTACTACTTTTGCATTTTACAACGAATGTAATAATAGTCTTTTCATTACATTATTTATTTAAATGATCAATATCATCTTTTAAAATTTTTGGTAATTTCACTTAACAACTTAAATGACATTTTAACAAGGGTTTGAGTGAGAAAAAAATTAAAATTTTCTGTAAACTAAATTTGTTTAAATCTCTAAAAACAATACATTTTACTTAAATTGCACCTCAGGAAATAGGGAAAACGTGGAAAAGTCATTCTCCTTGAGCAGTATTTTCCATCACAGTTACTCATCGGCTTCAACCGGAGGGTCATCGAGATACCCCAATTCTGGATCTGACTGGAAAGAATGATCAAGGACCACCGGTTACCATGTGGACCTTGATCATTCTTTCCCGTCAGACGTTTTCTTCTCCCTTCATTAATTTGTAATCACTTAAAGAGAAGACAATGATCTTTCTTTCAAAAAGCGATTTATGCTTCGATTCGTCTGAGAACAAGCCAAAAAAATATAAACTCATTTTCACAAAAATGACGTTGCTCGTTTTTCCAGGGATTGACGTGAAGTAAGTATGGATCGATCCGTGCGCCCGATGACTCAAGAGATGCTACATTGAGCTCCCGCCCTAGTGAGGGCGTCGAACGTAAGCGGCGGGCGTGGGCGGCCACGCTGGCAGGTGCTGGGCGGGGGCTCGGGGCGGGCGGCGGCAGCGTCGTTGCGATCGATAGGCGGCGTCGCGCTGCTGGATGGACTCTCTGAGGAACGCCGCCTTCGCATCACCGTCTATTAATTTATTTATAGAACAGGTTGAAAGAGAGCACCTCCTGGTACGCGTGGGCGGCCTTTCTCACTCGCATTCCCTAAGGCTATACTAGAAATATTCACTCTTTATGTAGGTCTTTTAGGTACTATTTTTCATGGACTGCATATAGAACAGTCAATATCTTCTTTCTTCTTCGTCCTTTCCTATTCCCATTATTTGGGGTCGGGTCTCCTCACTTTTCTGCGCCAGGTCAAACGATCTTCTGTTGTCGGTTCGCCCAATTGGGCTTTTTTGAGGTCTTTTTTAATGTTGGACCACCAGGTCAGTGTCGAGCGGCCTCTTCCTTTCTTTTGCTCAGGTAGTTTCAGAGCAATTTGTAGCATATGCGCGACCTCGTGACGATCCGTGATGCTGTATAGCGCCGCGCCGGTCGCCGCCGCCGCATGCAGTCGGTTGCCCTCGGTGCTCAAGCAATAAATCTTTTTTTATGAAATATTTGTGGATTATGTATTTATTCATAAAGATATTTATATTTTTTTCGGAATCTACTCAATCAGACCTGTGATTTGATACTAAACACGATGTATTTATCTTAATTCATTGACATTTAGACAATTATTTATGTGACATTTGGACAGTCAAGTGCCCTGTGACACTCGGGATGATATAACAATGGAAACATTACAACACACTTTTAAATCGGTTCAAGCGTTTAGAAGTTATGGCTGAATAAAGAAACGGAAAACACATATATGAACACATTACACTTCTTTTTGTTGGGCAGTCGCGTATAAATACATAACGTCACTCTATAGTGAGAACCAACAATAAACAAACCAGTAAACTTTTCAGGTCATGAAAAAAACTGAATAACTTCATTCCCGAAATATTTTTTTTAGTTGTTTAAATAGGACAAATTAAAAAAAGATTAGTTTGCTGTACTAACTATCACAATTGTCAAAGAGTTTTTTGCGAGGAATCACTACTAAACACGTAAGAGGTATCACCGAATCATCAACTCATGCCTTAACGAGATGCCACTGCAATGTGAATTACAATAAACTAAGCAATTTGAGCCCTCGGGACATGGACAGAACGTAAAGTCGATTTTTTGGCACGTAAGAGGTTTCACATATAGATCGATTGTAATTATAATTCAACATAAAATAATTCTGTTATGTTTTGTTCCCAAGAGCCAGGACCAACATTTCTATAAAGTACATAGTTTAAACCCCATAATAAACGAAGTAAGCAAAACTTTTTTTTTATGAAAATACTCGATAATAATTGTCTCATTTTTCAATTATTACCTAATCAACTGCCGTTTTTTCACTCAGCCATTTTGAACTGAGTGTTCATCAACATGGAGTTCAGTTTAAATTCTAAATTCAAACAAATTTTATTTCAAAACCACTACACAAATACCTTTCCAAAATCACATGTCATTAGTTTTCTGTCATTTGTTATTGCTCCCATATTTTCGTGGTTGCGTTTGTAAAAAAAATATGAAAATTCGCTTTGTTTTCGTTTATGAGGTCGTGTTTCGGTATTATCCATTACAGCCTATTGCGGTCTGGCATGACAGATAACGCAAATGTGCACTGTCAAGAACTGAGCAACCGAGCCTGGTGGCGCTATTCATCATAGCTTTTGCACGGCATCGCACTGCTACACAACTACACACACTGAGAAAAATATAACGACGTTATACACGAAAATACGCATGTTTCAACAATGACTACGCATATAACTCGGACTGTTTTCCATACGTATGAATTAACATGACGCTTAACGGTGTTGGCGTGACATTAGCTACCGTGCCGTTATTTTAAAACATAATATATGTCATTACGTCGTTATATCATTACGCCGCGAACTTGGGATCTCGCTTCTTACAGGACAGCATGTAGTAGGATACGTACCTACGGATATAGTCGGACACATGAATCATGTTGAAACTACAGTATACTGTTATTTCTGTATTAACCGTATGTACAATGTTGATACATATAATCGAGTAATGAAGTTTCAACAAAATTCCTTGTAATTCAACAAAATTACGATTCAAAATTGGATTGATTCTTACTATTTTGTTATTCTGTATAAAACAGTAGTAACAAAATGGTAAGAATCAATCCAATATTTTTCTCAATGCAATACTAAAACAAAGATGATTATTACATCGATCATACACACTTCGAAACGTGATTCAAGATTACGTTATTATTATTATTATTTCTCAGCCCCGAGCCTAAAAATGTCTGCGAAATGTCGGATTCCCGGTAATACCCGGGATGAATGCTATTTTCTTTCAGATCCCGGGATCGAACAAAAAAATTGAATTCAGAAACTATTCTATTTCGGGTGTTTCCTTTTTCGCACAGTGGCCACTTTGTCATTGTTATTGCATCTCTTTCTCTCATGTGGTGTTTTTCTCAGCTCTCCCCTTCTCGTGGCACGATTTTTAATCCGAATATCGCCGTAACGTGCGCAGTCAGCTGATTGCGCAGCAGATCAGAGACGAGCGACACTGAAATCACGACGGGCGATAATAATGATCGCGCGCGCGCAGCCATGGAGGCGGTCGAGCCAGCCGAGCCAGTCAGCGCGAGCGACTCGAGCCGCGTGCGAAAATCACGAAGCCACCTTGAAGGCCGCGCCGCCCGCCCGGCGGGCTCAGCGAGCTGTGTTGGGCAACCGATTCACGATTCACCGTGTCCGCATGCATTTGAGTGGAACCGTAACACGTGATCGAGAGGTCTCTTGTACTATATTAAAATCTCCTGAAGTCTGTTAACCTTCTACCGAGGAGGTGGGGGTACTAGGGGACCCCACGGATCACAATAATATTAACGATTTACATTTTAAAACATGAAATAATATATAATATAGCAAAATTTATTAATCCACAGCAATGGAATTAAATTATTAAATTATTACTGTCCAATGTCACCTAACTAAGAAAAGCTTGTGCTTGGACGGACATTCTATAAACATATAGTTACATGCATTAATGTATATTATAATTCGGACATTCTATAAAAAATATAGTTCCATGAATTAATACGTTGAAAATAAATCTCAAAGGCCAAGAGCAATTTTGTTGAAAACATAGTTAAAAATAATTACTTAAAAAAGGAGTAGTTTAACATACTATTAAATCAAATTTATAAAAAAGTCATAAAATATTTACAACGTCAAAAAATATAATAGTCATTCAATTATAATAATATTAATACAGAATTTTTAAAAAACAATCAGGGAAAAAATGTTAAGTAATTGTTGAAAAAAAAAGAAGATAAGTCATAAAAACAAAATCACACATAAAAAAGTTAAAATGCGACAGCATGTAGGTAGAATTTCATTCTACCTACGTAAATTCATGTCAGTTAGATCTGCGCCGGTACTGCTAACGGCTGTTCCTGTGCTTTGGTATGACGTGCTTATTATACGAGTAGCTTGGAGCCCCCGTATTCACTGCGGTAAAGTTTTTCTAAGACCGAGAGTGACTCTGAAATATTTCAAATTACCACTAGGACGCAGGAAAATTTTGGTAGCGAACAAAAAAAAAACAGAAAAGTTATTAAGTATTAAAATTGGAAGATACTGAGGATTTTATTATTTTTATAATCAATTTTTCGGATCCCGAACCGGATATTCCTGAAAATTATAATGAAAGTGATCATGCATCAGTATTATTGTCACTGTTTTAATTTCTGCAAATATTTTAGTCCAAAATCAATAATTGTATTTATAATATTCGTACGTATATTTATCCCTCCTTTACTGAAATTTTGCATCGTAAAAACAATGTTTCATTTCATTTTGTTACACTGCCACACATTGCTGAAATTATAAAATAATACTTTTATACTTAAAAATGTCTTTTTTAAAAGTGTCAACAACGGTGATTTTGTTAGCTTCGAAGATCATTTGCGTCATTGCGGGAAGCAATGCTCTTCTGCTTCCATATTAAGAAAACTGCAGCAGAATGTCATAGATTGCTGCTGGAGGCTTACGGGGAATTCACTCTGACAGAAATGACTGTTGAGACTTGGTTTCCCCCATTCAAAAGTGGTGATTTCGACGTGCAAGACAAAGAGCGCCCAGCGCAGGAGCAAAAATTTGAAGAAACCGAATTGGAGTCCATACTCCATAAAGATTCGAGTCTGACGCTGGAAAAGTTAAGTTAAGTGCTTAATGTGCATCCCTCAACCGTTTCGAGACGTTTAAAATCTATGGGAGTCATTCAAAAGGAAGGGCATTGGGTTCCTCGCGAGTTGAAGCCAAGAGACATCCAAAGACGTTTTATGACTTGTGAAATGCTCCTTCTCCGTCAAAAAAAAAGGGTTTCTCCACCGAATAATTACCGGCAACGAAAAATGGATCTTTTACGAGAACCCCAAACGCAAAAAATATCGCTCGTACCCCGATGAATCACTTCCATCGACCTCAACAGCCACGCCGAAGAGAGACATCCACGTATCCAAGGTAAGGCTTTGCATTTGGTGGGACCAAAAGGGTGGCGTCTATTAGGAACTGCTGAAACCGGGAGAAACCAACACGGGCGATCGCTATCGAGCTCAGCTTAAGAATTTGAGCGATTCTGTGAAGATAAAACAAAAGGCACGACAAGGTAATTTTCCAGCATGACCATGCTCGACCACACGTCGCGATGCACGTCAAGAACTTCTTGGAAACGCTTCGCTGGGACATCCTACCTCACCCGCCGTAGTCACCAGATATTGCGCCATCCGACTACTATTTGTTCCCCTCAATGGCCCGTGGCCTTTCCAAGCAGCGCTTCCGGTCTTTCGAGGATATTGAAAAATGGCTGGATTCGTGGATAGCCTCCAAGGACGAAGACTTCTTTCGCCAGGGAATCTGTCTCTTGCCAGAAAGATGGGAGAACGTCATAGCTAGCGATGGACAATACATTGAATGAAATGCACTTTCCAATTGGCTTCGAAATAAATGTTCAATATCACAAAAAAAACGAAGTTTTCAATTCAAAGACTTAATATTTGTTAAAGATACGGAGTTTTCGTATACATTTTAAAATATTTAGCCAAGTTATTAACAGGTCTGCATAGTTTATTAGACGTACATTTGAATTATTGGTATATGCGCATAATTATTTCTAGTTTTATATAATAAATCTATCAAATAACATGGCGTCCCTAAGAATAAAAAATCCGCTTCTAAGTGTTTTTGTTGTGGTTTACGTCTTATCCTGACTACTGTTTTTTTATCACTTATTTACGAATTTTAGATTATTTGTACATTTAATTCGATTTTAGCGACTTTTGGTGATATGGCATCTCTATAACACCGATAGATTCTCAACTCTCAACACCGATAAATTCTCAAAAAAAAAACGAAACCAAGCAAAATCGATACGATTGTTAACCTCAACATTGATTGGTGACATCTCACTAACCGACGTAAGACGAGCTAAGCAGAGCATAGGCTCCGTTAGCATTTTTAACGGACGTTAACTCGAAAGGCATCTGGTGTAAGCGAATTTGGCACTAGCGCTTGTTGAGTCTCGTTAACAACAACCAATATCTTTACTAACGGGCAATGTTGCAATTCACCCTAGGTGTTAAAAAACGATCGGCGAGTCATCAGAACATATAAAAGGTAACCTCTGTTTGTCTATCGGACTGACCATAACTCTAGAAAAGGCAGTGTGAGGTTTTCTTTGGGGTTTTTATTGAAATCGATAGTTCATTATAACCAGAGACCTGCGTCCTATGGGTACTCATCATCTCATACATATTGTCTACCATCCGCTGTACCAACAAAATAACGATACAATAAAATACGCTTGAACTCATATGAACAATTAGGTTTCATTAATGACACTATAATAATTATATTTTTATAAACTTTACTATTTCTTGTATATCTACTTCAATATTGTTGTTTTCAGAAATGATGTTATTTATCAATCAGTTTTAACATTGCCCAAACAAAAAAGGAGTGTAATGTTTTCAGCATTCATCTATGTATGTTTTCAGTTTCTTTATTTCACCATGACTTCTAAACGCCTAAAGCGATTTAGAAGTGTGGAAATATTAGCATCTTTATATCATCCCAAGTGTCCTAGGTTACCTTAACTGTCCAAATAGTATGTAAGTAGTTGTCTAAATATCCAAATGACAATAAATTGCCATAAATATATTATATCGTGTTTAGTGTTAAATGAAAGGTCTGATTAAGTGCCATCCGGAAATATACATGTATCTATATGGATAAATACACAAACCACAAATATTTTATAAAAAAACCGTTATCAAAAAATTATAAATACAATAGCTCAGTTTCTGTAACGGAAGTAGCGTTTTTTATTATTTTCAATATGTTTGCTTTGTTTGTGTGTCTCTTGTCGGACTGTTACATGTTTCGTGACTGTTTTTGAATTGCATGTATGTTACGAAATCTCTAGTTATGGTTAGATAACATCATTGCTTTTAAAGTATTACATTTTTGCTTATTTTGGCATTAGGAGATTGTAATTTTTCTATCAATACCTCCACCATGTGTGCTAATTAATGTCTGTATATATGTCACAATAAAGATCCTACTTATATTCTTACTTATACTATATGTGGCGAAAATTCACTCTAAACAGCAAAGATGACCCATTTTATTCTTCATTGGTTTAGTAATTCTAGGTGTCATATAATCCATGTCAACGATCGTATGAATATAATGATAATATATTCATTTGCTTGGACAGCTGGAAGAGTTTCTAGGACGCAGGAGATTCCATGGATAATGAGGTCAGTGTAGCTGAATAACTTGAATGACGTCCGCATAATTTTCTCTCGGTTATGCTATAACGCGATGAAGCACATTTTACATTCAGGGACAGTCATCAAATTAAAAAAAAGAAAATGACAGGACTTTTTTTTTCAAAGCATACCTAAAATAGTTTTTTGACATAGAAGTGCAGTTATCAATAAACACCTCCACAAAAAGGTCCCACGTAAAGACACTGCCAAAACCTAAATAATAAGGTCACTCTCTTGGGTGAAACAGTGAAACCGAAAATAAACTATAAACTTATTCAAAATACTTGTAACACCTATGAATGAACTGTATACCTAATCCTATGTACCTAAATAAATAAATAAATAAATAAAATCTAAACCACAGTATACCAGCCAGTAGCTTCTCTTGAAATCGAAATTCGAAGCGAAGACGACGGGAGTCCTAAGGGCTCGCACACGGCCGCCATATGTCTGCTACATCGCCGACGCAGATGTTGAAACGTTCGATAAATTCACCAACCTCCGCCCGCGTGTAACGCCAACCAAAGGCGTTTGCCGAGACGTATCCCGCTGCTCACTTCCCTCGCACCCTATCCCCGCAATGACGGTCGCTCGAGAGTGCGTCAACTGTTCTCTCGGTATACTGTGCCTAAACGGTGGCGTTGAGCGGACGATCGATTCTCGGAAGGCAACGTCATAAAAACGAGGAGACTGCCATATCTCTTTCATTCACTAGAGGTGCGCGCATAGCACCGTCTTTGTCTGCCTCGACTAAATAAAACACAGAGGAGAGCATAACGTCGTTGCACTCACTACCATATTAGCAAAGGTCAGCGTAAAAAGTACGAATAGCAAGATATGTCACGTAAGAATAATATTAATTTGTTATTTATGCTCTTGTTGAAATCAAAAATAAGTTAATTTTACAAAAACGCTCCTGTTGCGAGAACCAAAGGGACTTAGCTACTATGTGGAGAAAATGATAATAATAATGAAAAGCCACAGGTGATAGTATAACAACAAGATAAAAGTATAACAAATGTGGAAATTGAATATTTTTATTTATTAGAACAGTTTCGTAAATGTTGCTTAATGGTTTAACCATTATTTTTGGGTAAATAAATAGCAGCTATAACTATAATATACTCCGTTTGGAAAAGTATAAAAATGAGTCGTTATGAGCAGCCCTAATATATGTCATACAAAAAAGGGTTAATAACGGCACAACACCTTTGCGTAGATAGAGTTGGGTAGAATAAAAAGCGTAATTAGGTTTTTATTTGGTAATATAAATTAAAACCATATCATTCGGTAAACTATAAACAAAAAACATGTATTATAGCTTTTCGGCCGTTTCAACGTTAGTATTTTTGAAAATCTCAATATTTTTTATATTGAAATACAAAAAAATATATTTAGTGACAAAGTATAGAAAAATGTGTATAATACAAAGACTGGGTATAATACAAAAAATGTGTATAATATAAGTGGAAAGCAATGCAGGAAGTACATAAAATGGATGAAACGGATACGGAAATGAAGCGATCATAAAAGGAAACATCGAACAAAAACATCCCGAACAGACTAAACATTACTGACGAAAGAAGCCAGAAAGACACAGAAAGATAGACACGGACAACTTTTGTGATCAATAGTTTATGCAATTTATTTATAGCAATTTATTATGATATTGACGTCGTAAAAAAACTTACTTTTATTCCACGTTATCCCGGTTTGCAGTTGTTCACTCCGACTGCATTTAGTTCTGTAACCGAAATCCATCGCAGTTTTGGTCGTCTGATTTTACGATGCTCTTCAGGTTTGTTTGTACAATAAATACTGTTTAATGACCTCACAATCCTAGAGCCTCGCCCCTCTTGCTTTCCTACATCTGACGTGAGTTTCTAGTCCTTGTTCTAAGTAGCCTGAATTGGGTGACACAACTCATTAATACATTCATTCAAGCCGCACAGACCAAGATAGTTCAGCGAAAGTTGACGAGCCGCAGACATGCTTGTAAGAGCAACCATTCTACTCAGCAAAGCCACTGCTATAAACAGTGTTACACGAGCATAAAATAAACAGTGTTACACGAGCAGCTTTTTAAATGAAATATAACGTGATAAATGTCAACCTCGTAACATTACCGAGTGAATGAGACAATAATGGTCGCGAGCCTGCCTGGCCTCTCGTGCAAATCATTACTATTCAGCATAGATGCGGGTGGCTTCGGGTACCTACATAAAAATAAATACGAGATAAGCGACGACGGGCGAAGTTTGCATAGGACGTGGAAATGTCCATCAGCGAGCAGGTTGGATCGGACTTTAAAATAATAATACGGACGTGGCCGAAATAATAACGAAGAAACGTGTTTTATTTTATAGCTCGGCGTTCTAGTGAACGACTCTTGGAGCGTCCTTCGCGGTCGTGTTGGACATGAATATGTTATACAAGTCGGTCCGTCGCAATAGCAAGCAGCTCATTGTGAGATATATACCTACATATCTCTCTACCTATTCTATATTAATACAGAGGGTCCCACAAGTCATAATCTAAACGAACTGAGGTGATAGGAGAGATTTATAATCCAGTGTGGCCAAATTCATATACTCAAGTATACATTTCAGTACTAATTTGAATATTTTTAAATTATTGTACTTTTAAACAGAGCTTAATATTAACGCTCATTGATTTTTATTGTAATGAATGTATATAGAACTATAGATTTTTGCTAATATTGGATTTTATATATATTCTAGAATTACAGTAAATTATTATACTCAAACGTAAATTTAAGTACTAATTCGCATTTTTCAAACTTATAAACTTTTAAACTGTGCTTCCTATCGATAGATACCCTGTAATATTTATTGTAACTGGAGTAGTTCATTGTATTGTATTGATATAGTCGGACCGTGGTAACTATGAACATGGACAACATTTTTGTGTTTTTTTTTGACTGGAACTGTCCAATTTTTGTGCTGGCTTGCTGAGTTTTTCTTAATTTTGTTGTTTTCTCAACTTTAACAAGCAAGATTATTTTTCCGTTGAAGTAGAACCACACTGATACAATATTATGCATGTGGTAAAAATATATTATACCCAAAATATACAGAAGACGTTGAATGAATAAGGAGGATAATGACTCCTTTCGGCGTGTAATTATTGACATTCATTAATGGTATTTATTTCATCCACAGACTATGAACTGAGCTTTCAAGAACTAGTCCATGCTACTACATATAAGCACAATAACAGCTGCAGTGATTATTTTTCAATTTGGCCTAAAAACGAGCTGCGAATATGGCTATTATATACATTCTGCGTTCCGACACTAGTTTTAGTGGGGAGCTGGATATCGTATACTTGAGTTATTATCAAAGACGGACAAACACCAATGAGCAAAATTTTCAGGACAGAGGATTTTTTGTAGCTCGAAATTGGGACCGATTTTTGCTATTCTTTCTTGTGGTACCTATTTAAAGTTGTTTAAAAATAAGTTTTGCAAAGTTTCAAGTCAGCGACCTTTCAAATAAAGGTACAAGAAGGCTGAGAAGGACCTTGATGTCCGGTTTTGAAAACAAGATTGGTTTTTGTCCGCTTTTGAAGCCTAGTCTTCTTCTGCTTATGTCCGGTTATGAAGCCAAAGCCTACCTTCCAGAGGAGATGAAAAACAATGTTTTTATCTACAAAATTACGTTTATTGTCCTAATCGTAAACAGTTATGAGTTTCTGCAACCAAAAGAAAACCTTTTGGAGGTTTCAGGTAGGTAATACAACCTAATAACCCTAACAATCATCAGCACAAGACATCAAGGCAACCATATCATCGCAATCTGGGTCAGCGACACACTCGCAGTCGCCTTCTTCATCAGCTGTTGTGGACAGGAGGACAGTTTTGTAGTATTGTAGAGAAGGAATGCTGTCCCAGTTGTCGCCGTAGTGCTTTTGTAAAAGATTCTTCACATCCCTAGCCTTCAGTGCGTTTACAGGAACTCCAAGATCGATTCGTTTTGGGTTGATCTGACTTGCTGACTTGTCTTTCTTTGAACAATTTTTTGCCACACCAGAGTCCATATTGTAAGTAAGCTCACCAGCGATTAGCACGACATTGTTTCTTTTAGCAGATTTTGATATTAAGAATCGCTTGCATTTTTTTATCTGGAAGTGTAGTTGGGCGGCAGATTTCATTATCTGAGTTGCCTCACTTTTCCAGTCATAAGGCATCCAGTCTTGTCAGCATCCAGTCTTCCACTTTTCAGGTTGCCTTTTGCGCTTCTTGGCCCTTTCCGGTGTTGTTTCTATTATGATAGAAATAGAATCCATTGAAAAAACTGAATAATTATAAAGCGCATGCCGTATTTACTGAGTGATTATCCGCCATGATGCATTGACGCGCAGGTCACGTGACTCCCCAGAAGGGCTGGGATTGGCTGAGACGCGCCTGGATGGTCTTTGGCCGCTTTTGATAGCGAGATTCCGTAAAAATGTCCGGTTTTGAAACCAACCTCAACTTTTGAGGCCTGTTTTCTATATCACAGGGTTGTTTTTGATAGCGAACATTTTACACACGATAGAGCTCGGTCATACGAGTCGAAAACGTGTTTGTCCGTCTTTGATAATAGGCTACTCACTTGTTAAATGATGAAGAATAAAAAATTATAATATTTATCTTCATCATTTGTTAAAAAATATGTTTTTCGAAACTGTTCTAAACTCTTCCAAACAATAAAATACTAACCAACTATTATGAAAGCCTCGTTTATCATATCTAGCCACGTAGAGAAAACGCACTTCAGTCGTTTTTTGATGAAAACAAGAAAAAATCGCAAAGTAAGCATTTTTGTAAAATACACTGCGGGAACGCCCACTTAAGTCTTCTGACGTTTAAATATCGAGGAACATACTATGCTCCTAATCACTTATGCACCTATTTTTAATTTAGCGACAGCAATAAACACGTGCATACATAAGTGCTGTTGCTTCGCTAGGCCTATGATTTCTTTAAAAAAGAGGTGGCGATAGTAATTATTTATGCAGACGTGTCAAACCGGTGTTTCTTTGTTTATGAAACGCAAGTCTATGTTTTATAATATTTTATTGATGGTAGCCCCAGTATTCGGCATTGTTATTATCCTTTGCATCAAGTCAAATTCTTCAGAATAATATTGTGTAATCAAAAAACCTCTTAAGTGAACTATTAAAATAGGTTCAGAATAACTTAGGTCAAAGAATTTAGTTTTTACAAAAACATACATCATTACTCGGATCGTAGAATACAAAATAGTTAAACATGATACTCAATTAAAACATTAAAATAAAACCGCCTCATGTTACACCAAATACTAAACATTAAAATAAAACCGCCATATTTTACACCAAATACTAAAAACCTCCTCATGTCCATTTTTTGGTATTAAGACCTTTCGATTTAAGTGCTGTTTCGTTCCGTAGCTAGATGTATTCCACATCTTTGCTTTATCAGATAAGATAGGCACTCATACAAGAATTTACCAGCTAATGAGTTTCGGAAAATGTTGCCTTACCGTCCATAATATCTAGCACCACAGTCATGATTCACTGGTTATGATACTATATACAAAGAACGTCCGTTACGTGACTCGTTTTTGAATAAGAGCTACAAACCACGGATTCCTGAAGAAATAATTTATTAAAAAATATTTGACTGTGGTAGGTACAGAAAAAACCGTCTGCCCGATGGTTTCGAAGCGGCCGCAGGATGCGAAAATTATGATTTATTGCGTTTTTTTTTTTCAAATGCGATGCGACCGCTGAGGGAGGGAATCGTGTTTATGCGACTCCAAGAGAAACTGCACAAAGAAAAATAACTATACCAGTCGTAATGGTGGCACGAAAATTGCTAGACTAATTGTGTTGCACTCGTAAATCTGTATATGTAAGAAATGTAAGGTAAGGAATCCACGTATTGACAAATTTTCGATTAGAGGTAACGCCACTACAGGTAGTGTTATAACAGTAACACTGTTATAACATTAAATTCGTCCACCAGGGGGGGGGGGGGGGGGCGCACTTGTCATATATCATCTTCGAAATATTAGACTTCGAGACTTGACATTTGGTACGCAGATGCCTTGTTGGAGTGTAATAACACTGAAATTTTGGTTGAAAAATCTCATACAAACTGCACTAATAATATTTAAATTCTGCCATTTATTTTAATCAAATATAACGCTGAGCCATCCGAGGCTAGCCAAGAAACGAACCGCGCCGCCGGAGGCGTTTGTGTAACGGAACCCAAACTAGTTCATCCGCCGGCCGAAAGAGGGCGCTCATCGATTCTATTCATGAAATTAATATTCAGATGAAATCAGTCCTTAGCTACTTGCCGAAAAATCCTTGGGGTAACAAAACCGTTTTTTTGTCGTGTATGTAGACGAGAAACCCATAAATAAAATTTCTTCAAGGGTGATCGATCAGTCAGATAAAAAGTGTCCCAAATCAGGAACACACGGAAATGGGTCTAATAGATCTATAAGGTTGAATTTTCATGGCTGTCTTCAGCGTTTTTTTGCCGAAACTCACAAAGCGTGGTACGTTTATCAAAAGATAATGGATAGATAGCCTTGCCAGAATTTAGACTTACATAGACTTCAGGTTTAGACATCCGGTTTATAAAACGAGCGTGGGGCTGCCTTATGTAAATGCTATTCTTGCTACTAAGAATTTCAGGACATTGCTGTTATTTCAGTGTGAGACTTGAATAGACTAGCGGAAATGAGGGCTGGACGCCACACGACAACCTTCAAAGTATTATAGGTCCGATCGCGTTTCTTTGGTGGCTTAAAAATAACTTAAAATGCCCTAAAATTGCTATGAAGTTCGCAGTAAAAACCGTAATCCACATTCGTATTGTGATTCTTCGTCGTAAATTTATACCGATCGCACCGAAACGCCATTCCGTTTTTAACATTTTAACATATGTTCGAATTAAAAACGAATTAAGTCAACGCTCTTGGTCGGTGCGTCCTTAGCTAACGAGCGATCGTACATATTTTCGCAAGTAATTTTATTTTCGCTGTTAACACTTAAAGGACCATGGGACAAATATGTCCAACTTCAAAATCATTTTATAAATTATCGAATACGAATAATTTATAAATTATATTTTTCCATGTTATTGAGAGATCAGAATCTCATAATAATATTATCAAAAAAAATATAGTTTAAAAATATACCGTGTTTTTTAAATACCGCAAATGACCAATGATTTAAAATAAATAAATAAAATATTTATTGCGATTTTTTCAATTTCATTTTTATCTCTTGTGTACGTTTTTTAGTACCTACGTATAATTTAGTTAAATAATAAATTTATCAAATTTTGGAAAAAAATGTAACTTTGCATCTTTATGGGCCGGGCCGCTTACGTCACATTAATTTATACAAAATGTATTGAACCTATTTGTTATTGACATCGCCCTTTAATAGTTTTGTGTCAAAAATTTACATACTCTACCGCAAAGCTTGTTGTCCTCAAAGGAATGGCATACAAAATGTTACAAATAATATTATGATACCTACACAATGTTGCGTAATATTAAATTTTAAAGTCACATTATTTCTTTAATATTTAGTGAATTAATGCAGCGAGGTATTTGGATTGTTGGAGTATTAAATAATTAGTAATTATCATTAGTGTAAGTAGTATTAAACTGTAACAATATTAGATTGCATTTCTTTGTTATCTAAAACTGAAAATTAGTTCATGCGAATGAGAGGGAGCAATACGTTAGAGCAGTAGGGGAGACCGGGGCATAACGGGCACCTTAAGGATTAACATCGATGTAATCGATTGGAAACGTCAGAATTAAACTCAATGTGTTTTTATTCATAACAGCATTTAATGCTCAAACATCCCAGATAGCATTAATACTTAAAAAACTTAAGAAACAGAAATAATTGAAACTATTAAAAAAAAACTCCTTTTACCCATTCTGCCCCGGGTCTGGGGCAGAATGGGCACGTCCGGGGCAGAATGGGCACGATGCTAACATCTGGCACAGAAAGAACACATATGTGAAGATTCCTCGCATTCCTGTAACAGTTCGCAAAATTTGCTGACAGCCACTTGATTGAACCCCATAGCACGAGCTGCAGATGTTGCTTCCGGCTTTCGCAAATATATTATTGGATTCCGGTTCAAAAAGTTCCTTGCCCAATCTTCTCCAGCTATCTTTGCCCTAGGGTTAAAATTATGAGTTAAGCCGTTTTTTCCCGCTAATTCGAATGCAAATTGTCGAAGTTCTTTCAATGACAGCCCGAACAGGCGAGCTTCCATAATTTTTAAATATTCGCATAGGTAATTTTCCTGTTGCGTTGAAAAAACCGGTTGAAGTTGCCCACTTTAATAACGTTCACTGGTTGGTTTGGATTTTGGGCAGTTTTTTTAAAAGTATCTTAGCAAAGTACTCCGCGGAATGTTAAAGCATTCTGCAGCGGTCTTGCAGCTCATTTTATTCATATTAACTTCTACAACTGCCCGCTGCAAACTTTCGTTGGTCCATTGCTGATGTCCCGTCTTTTTCACGTAATTGCGAACCATCTAAAATAATAGAAGAAAACTATTAACATCACATTTTGTGATTTGATGTACAAACACACAAACACGCCCTAAACTTTCACAAACAAATATACTTAAAAATACCCCACTGCCGGACAAGGGTCTAGAAATAAATTAAATGGAACATTTCAATACAAACCGGGGCATAATGAGCACATGCCCATCGTGCCCCGACCATTCTGCCCCATAAAGTACTTTTCAATTGATACATCAATAATTATTTCAAGGACATCGTATTTTAGGATACAATATAATTATATTAGTTAGACTTTAACTTACCTTGATTACAAATGAGTGACAAACATTTCCATACAATAGAACTAAAGTAATTTACTTTCCAATAATTATAAACAATACTTCAAATAGTCAAAAAACACGGAAATCGCTTTTAATCGGCGCAAACGCACGCTCCCGGTGACACAACCGCTGCCCGCAGATGCTCGCGGGGTACTGGAGGCCGGTGGAGTGCATTCAAACTCCGTCGTCGAACCAAACCGCTAAAAAGTGAGGTGCCCGGTGTGCCCCGGGTGCCCGATATGCCCCGGTCTCCCCTATATGAAATAAACGATCGTCGATTTTCCACACCAAAAATACCTGTCGAGCCACCCGAGTTAGTTTAACCACATTTCGTGCGGTCCTAGATTCAGTGGCTTTATTTTCAGTAGGTAGTTTTAATGCGGAAAAGTGACGACGGTTTTTTTGCATGCAGCTCTAACGTATCGCCCTGTCTCGTTCACATGAACTAATTTCCAATTTTACTTCACGAAGAAATCCAATCCAGCCCAATTACCTACGTAATGTTATGCTATAAAGACACAATAACAACAAAATTTAAACATTTGAGCCATTTTTTCGAGTATACACCAAATAATACTACTTTTACAATAATACCAATGCAGTATTTACAATACTACACGAGTGAAGATTGAAATATTCCGGAATGGGAAAGAGATGGCGCGCGTATCGCGAAATGGCTGTGATGGTTGGCAACACCAACCTATTTTAGGAAAACCTACTTACTTATTTTATTTTAGGCAGTTTTGTGAAGCAAGTCAGGCACTTTTGCAAGAAATGGCCGGCACACAAGGAGAGACGGCCTCGTTTGCAGCTGAAAAAAGTGCTCTTCCACCACGACAACACTCCGGCTCATTTATCCCGAATCGCCACGGGCAAATTAGTTGAATTGGGCTACGAGGTGGTGCCGCATCCCCCGTACTCTCCAGACCTGGCCCCGTGCGACTTCTTTCTGTTCCTAAACATGAAGAAGGCTCGGGGGCAAGCGCTTCACGTCATATGAGGAGGTCATCGCCGCCACGAATGCCTATTTTGCAGAGTTCCCGAAATCGTATTATTCTGAGGGCTTAAAAAAGTTAGAGTACCGCTGGGAAAGTGTATCGCCCTGGAAGGGGAATAAAAACAAAAACCTGTCCAATTACTGCGTTTTCTGGCCCATTCCGGAAACGTTTCAATCTACTCTCGCGTATAAATCAGCGTGCGTTTTGACGATTCAGCTCCTGTGGTGTAAGTGTTTTAGTTCACTGTCATAGACACGCCAAAAGTCGATAGTATTGTTACGTGTGTATTTACAATACCACCATAATAATTTGTCTAAATGCATGCACTAATCTATCTATTCTTAAACGGCTTCATTTTTAGTCGAAGGAAACGCAATTGGACCCATTATCTTCAATAATACGTGTCTTTCCTTTGCATTTATAAACTTATCTTATTTCCGGCGGAAAATAAATCCTGTCGCGTAACATGTCATTAGGAACGACCGCACGTGATAGGATAATGATAGCGAGGCGCGTCGGGCGCGAATGTAAAAAAAAATGGTCAAAGATGGCGGAATAATATTTTATTCGATGACTTCATGGCGTCGTAATAATTAGGCACACGGCGCTTGTGTGTATATTTTTCGCGCCCGTTCCTTCTGTGTCAATATTGAACAAGCCAAATGAGCGATCAGCGATGCAGCATACGCCAAATCCGCCTACAAAAGAATGTGTATGCGCGCGTATTAATAACGCGAAATATATACAAATATGAAATCAACAAACCAACAAAAGATAATGGGCATTTTGGGCCCACTTTTCCAATAGCTGTAATTATAGACCAATGGAAAGATATCTTTATGTAAAGCATTTATTACTGGAACGAGGGATCTCAATTATGAGCCGTTTCCGAGTTATATCCTTTTAAATATGACTAATTACCTGATATCCCCTAGATCATCTAATACATCCAGGCATTGTATTGTAATAGCTGTTTAAACGAAAACCATCGCAGAATACCCGAAACGATACAGTATAAACGATGTGAGTATAAACGATGTATTCCTAAGAATGCTCGAGTTTGTCAGTGCAAATAATATATTTTAAATAAATAATTGACATTGGGGTTTTCGTGTAATTAGCCATATAAGAGAACTTCAAATCTCTGAAACGGCTCATAAGTTGTAGTAGCCAGACGGTATTTCTAGTTAAACAGGTCTTTCCAATGGTAGATACGTTATTGATATGAAAAAAAGGGCCCGGCGCCTATACATTTTGGCACATTGGCCACTTTTCAGCTTTTAAGAATTACCTAGTTCAAAAAAAGCATTTATCACAACGATCACAATTATGAGCATTTATTGTATGCATAACAGCTTATACTTACCACATAAAGAACAAATTCGGCGCTTGCCAATCAGAATAACTTACCTGAAACAATAAAAAAAAGAAAATTAGGGCATGCGAATTATAACAATCAAGGAGCAAAAAAAGCATAACATAAGATTGATAAAATGGCAATAAATCGGGGGAAATGTATAATCCTAATTTCAAATATTGAGAACAATATGTAAAAAATAATCGATTCGAATTATCAACCGAGTGTCCACGTTTATCTTGAATCATTACTTTTACAGATGATAAAATTTGTTTGGCGTCGCTCACACGATATTATGTCTTCAAGGAGATAATTTTTTTGGTATAAACTTTAATTACTCTCGATATTTCTATCGATTAGATTAGTTTAGCTACAGTGACAATTGTCTATATTTTTTGACGCATGTGGTATATTTCTATATATATTTGAAAAATAGTTTTAATTGAGACTATGGAGGAGATGGATAAGAAACAGCCCGGGGTACATTGATAAGTGATACAAAGTATGTTTGAATTAGCTAGGGAAGCAAGTTGTACATGCTTCAGATATTGTGGAAACACGTCGATTGTTTTTGAAACCGGGATGGAAAGAGCCGTATCATCAAATGATTTTTTTTACAAAACTCAAGGTGTTTAACTTACTTTAATATTATTATTAGAATAATGCGTTTTAGCAATTGATTCGTCTTTTTTTGGGGTAAAAAATAGAATTAGGGAAATTTTTTAGAGCCCAGTATCAATGTACCCCGTGGTACGTATCAATCCCATCATCATGACATCATCATTTAGTTCCAGAAAGTATAGAATATACAGAAGAATGTGTCGCAAACAATTTGTTATGCAGTTAAACCAAAACCAAGTTACATAATAATTATTTGAGTTTACAAACAGAGATAGAATGCTAACAATACAATTTATTTATTACATGGCAGGTAGATGCATTGGCCATTTGAATATCAAATTGAAATATTGTCAAGTAATAAAACATCTAATAACCATAATTAAATGTATTTCAAAAACGCATATACATTAAAAAGGAAATAAAAATGAAAAAAAGTAATAGGAAAATACAAATAGAACTGAAAGAAAAAAAGATCACAATAGGCCCGATTGCGTTTCTTCATTTCGGTATATTCAAACTGTATTAAATACTCATTATAATTATTTTATTTCCCCAGTACGATTTCATTTTTTTAACGGCAAGCAAGAATCGTATTGATCTCTCTCATCTCTATCGTATAGTTCTTCCAACAAGGACGCTTTAATATTTATGTATATTCTCAATTTTCCTTTAGGCAATACAATACGCCAACGTTCGAATCGCTTTTGTAACAAGTATTACATACATATCAAGTATCCCAAAACGAAATCGGATAGTACCGAAAGCGCCTGAAACTGGTTATGTATTCGCCGGTCCAAAAAAGGTGAGCAGTCTTCAGGGCGGCCAAGAAAATTATAATAACAACGCAATGTAAGTACAGTAACGTGAAGCGAGAGCGTTAATGAGGCAAGTACGGTCGAGAGACAATGTTGTGAAAGGCCCGAAGCACCCGAATTGAGGGAACGCCTAACGGAATGTTTGTGTCCGCGGCATCCCGCAGTGTTGTGAAATGTTTGAAGTATTAGGGCCAAGATGCCGTAAGTTGCAGACATTATAGTGACTTATAGGAAATAAAATAATCAAAAAACAAGAGTTAGATACGCTTCTCATGGATTTCATATTTTTTGACTACAATTAATTATTATTGCAACATGTTCTATACTTAGCCCGAGTTTTGAATTCTCTTTTTACTATGTGAATTTAAAAGTTTTTTCTAAGGATATAATAGTTATTTCAACATAACAACTATCAGTTATCATAAAACCACACTTAGATAAAGTGATAATATTTTTCAGAATTTTTGTATACGTATTTCGTGTGTAAACGAAGTCAAGTAAATATGGCAGAAACCCCATTGGGCCCCAGAGAATGTCCCCTTAACGACCTTACTTAATAATTTACTTCAATCTACTTAGTGAAAATAGATGGAACTCAAATTTAACTCTGAGTTTTTTTTCTTTTGTTGATTAGTTAATCCTTTTTTTTATGACGACAACACTATAGTCAATAGTGTTTTATTTATCTAAAATTGCCAATACAGTTGGATATCATAATAATAAACGTTTAAGGCGACGACTATTGTCAACGGCTTTGGGCGATTGGGCGGAGCCAACGCGTGATAAGAGAACTGGAAATGCCGCGCGCGCCGAGAGCGGCTTGTAGAGTGACCATACGTACGAAAATAGTGTACCTTCAAGATTCAAAGGTATTAAATAAATAAAAGTACGTATTGTGAAATAATAATCGGATTTGTATTGTAATCATTTTATTATTGTTAGAAAATTTGGTAAACAAGAATTACGTAATTACGTAAACAAAAACGCCCGCAATTAGCAAAAAAAATAGCATAAAGGTAATAAAAAACATAGGATAATGAACTAGTCGATCCTAGGCATACGAGGAATATGATCATTAGAGACCCCTCTTATATAGTTAGTGCTATACAGGGGCGCAAATAGAAAAGGGATGAGGAAAAAAAAACAAGAAACGAAAAATGACGATTTTGAATGAAGTCAATAAAGACGAAGACACGCTTCGTAATCAAAGTCCTGGTATAGTTGCTGAATCGGCAAAAGTGTTGTGGCGCTGCGTCTCTGGTCATCATTTTGGGACTGAGGCCTTGTGAGGTGGATATTCATCCCCAGTCGAGAGGGTCCTGTCCGGCTCCCAGCCATTTATGCACCTGGAACAGAATTGACAGTTGAAGAGAAAATGACGAAAGACAATTTATATGTTTAGAAATATAGAGTAGAGCTGTATACGAGCTGTATAAGAACGATTTAATTTGGTACCTGATAGCTGGTAGGTGCGGTAGAATTGACGGGTAGCCTCTCTTGTACTCAACCTGGCGAGATTGAAGCTCGTTTTGGCTGCAGCCCTCTCGAATAGATGATACCGCAGCTCATCAAGGCTCTGGATGTCGTATTCGGGGTTGCCACTGTACAGAGAAACTACCAAATCTGATAGCAGCTTTCTTTCCGAGGTCCGAGTGTTTTTGGAGTATGAAAAACATTTTCATCTTCCCTTGTCCGAAGAAGCAAGATGCCGAGTCACACCCACTGAAGGTGTGGATGAAAAGAAAAATCTCCGGTTTTGATGTTACGTTGAAGAGGTGATTCTGGAATAGATCACATCTGCAGCATTGTGTATTACACGTTTCTTGAAATAAAACGTCACGATGGCGTGAGATCCCAGTGAGGATTATAAACAAGTCGATGTCCTCGCCAGCGTCTAACACTATATCATAGGAAGAGACAAAAGTGACAGCTGTAGTGATTATGAGCCTGTCAGCATCTTCCTTAGCATGCAGTACCCGAATGTTATGCTTTTCCATTCTCGTTTTCAGCAGGTCGGTGAAACGAATTTTACTTTGTCGTTTGATAAGAAATTCTCTTGTGAAACCTGAGCCTTAGTATTTTTATCAAATATTATTTCCAGAGATTTCAGAGCTCTTCGTGCCTTTTTGTGTAGGATCTGTTGGGTATCCATCGAAAACTACTGCCACGATTGAACCGTAATAAGCAGTGGTGCACTGGGTGTATTTGTCAGCTATTGAAGCAAATGATGAGCTTCGACACACGTGTGTGGTGTGTGTGCGTGTGTGTCTTTGTGCTTGTGTTGGTGTGTGTGTGTGTGTGTGTGTGTGTATGAGGGTGTATGTGTGTGTGTGTGCGGTGTTCGTGTGGGTTTGTCGATTGGTAACTGAATTGAAAACTCATCAAAAATCAGTACTTTTTCAGCAGCTTTACTAGGACTTTGATCATGAACTGTGTCTTCGTCTTTATTGACTTCATTCAAAATCGTCATTCTTCGTTTTTTGTCTGTGTTTTTTTCTTTTCTTTTTCCTCTTCCTTTTTCCTTTTGCGCCCCTCTATAGCACTAACTATATAAGATGGGTCTCTAATTATCATATTCCTCGTATGTCTAGGATCTACCAGTTCAGGAAGCATGCAATCTGTGTAAAACTTAATTAACTTATTTTTCATTTTAGTTTCCCAAAAGGTGCAATCCTTGTAAATTTATTATATTTTTACAGGAAACTTATCCCCAGACCAAATACCAAGCATACACTTAGATCTTCTTGTTACATGCAATTGCCTCTGTATTTGATACCACCAACTATGTTCTTTGTTTATTATATAATTACCGTTCTGTATTTTTTTGTAGAACGATATCTTTTTTTCATGAATAGCTTTTTCTAATCCTAGTTTGTAAGCTGTGATTGGACATTTTATTTCAACAATTGTATTTTCATCAATGATACCGTCTGATGACGCACCAAGAAATGGTACTTCCTCATCAAGAAAAAGTCCACTCGGGTCTATTTTCACATTCTCTTGTTTTGACAACTGTTTTTTTGCAATATTTTCATTGTCCGAAATTATCGAAATTTAACCGAAATTCCGAATTTCAAATGTCAAAATGTCAAGTGCGAAATTCGAACATGAATGTTAAATTCGTAATTCGAAGTAGAATGTCAAGTTCGAAATTCGAAGTAAAATGTAAAGTTCGAAATTCGAAGTAGAATTTCAAGTTCGAAATTCGTAGTAGAATGTCAAGTTCGAAATTCGAAGTAAAATGTCAAGTTCAAAATTCGAAGTAGAATTTCAAGTTTGAAATTCGTAGTAGAATGTCAAGTTCGAAATTCAAAGCACAATTTCAAGTTTGAAATTCGAAGTACAATCTCAAATTCGAAATTCGAAGTAGCATTTCAAGTTTAAAAACTGACAAATTTAAAAAAATACTGTCTTTACCTACAGCGTTACAAAGTCAGTCAGTGAGTCAGGGATGCGCGTAACTATGTTATAAGTAGGTTTAATATTATTACTACAAAATTTTTGGCTAAAAACCACAATTATCTTTTTGCAACAAAAACAACCCCCTCCAACCAAAGTATAATTTACGTCATACTACGAAAACCCGAATTAATTTTTGTCGCTTTATGAATGAATTTAGTAAACCGATGGTTCAACTTATATTTGTACTTTTACTTGCAGGTTTCATATATAAATCGGCCCTAAATCGATTTTCAAATTCAATATTCAAGTTTGATATTTGATTTCAAAATAATATTCTGATTCCGACAGTTCTGATAAAACTTTAAAGTTCTGATAAAACATAATTATTGTTCGAATTACACTAATATCAAAATATTAAATTAGGTATGCATTTACCTGTGAGCATTACCTTTTGATGTAGTTTTGTTTACCTACACTGTTTACTCACCTCGTCTGTGAATTTACATCTTCAGAATTAGTGTTGTTTCGTATTCGCCTAAAATAAAAACAGTAATCACGTCAGTTTATAAAATAAAAGAAGTAATTTATTTTATGTGTTGATTAGTTAAATTGTTGCACGAATCCTATTCGTGTGGTCACCCCAATTTGACGTCAGTCAAAGAGCATCAGAGCAGACAAATGGTAATAATATACACGTAATAATACACTAATACACGTTACTTACCTTAATAATCTATTTTTCTCTAATATACTGCGATTAAGTTTTAAAATTTTTGAGTTTCTGGCCATTTTGTTTTTAATTAACGTATTTTTTTCATTCGGAGCGCAGCGTCAGCATCCACCCGTGACAGTGGTCGCAGTCGTACTGAGTGTCGTCGCCGGCGAGGACCGCTTTATAACTCGCGCACCAATTTTGTTCGAATAAGCAAAATCGGATATTATTCTTTGACTTTTCGAAAAAAATCACAGATAAGAAGATAGATAATTAAATTATCTTTAAAATGGTGCAGGTTACATAATAATACACTAGATAGTAGTTGCGTAATTCTCGTTCTTGTGTTCGGTTAGACCTCATTTCCCAAATTAATTACACTATGTAATATAAACAAAATCTAAAATATTCACAGATTAGAATATTAGGTATATATTCTTGTTTAACATATATTTTTTTCGAATCGTAAGCAGTACTCGTTTAGACGTAATTATCAGTTTAAAATCATTAAAGTCGTATATCAGCGCCTTAAAACACAAATGATAAAATATAAATGAAATAAATAATGAAAAATACATGTCCAAAGAAATCAATAGCCTAAAAGTAATTCAACAAATCATCAATAATAATAATAATAATAACCATAGTTTTAAGACAAAATAAAAGATACATGCTCAATGTAAAACGACAATAATTATAATTAATAATCAAACATTGACAAATTATTCCTACGCGGTTTACCTCGTATGTTTTAACTTAAGAATAATCGGTTTCGAAGACTTTCTTATTACATTTTTTACTATACGTGTACGTTTTTACGTAGTTATAAAGTCATCTTATGGCCCTTCTTCACAATAGCCGATGATGGCCAATCATGCTAAGGTGGACGTCAGAAAAATGAATGGGAAAGAGCGAGAGGGACATAGGCGATGCGGCCATCACTGGCGAATGTGTGGAGCGGGCATTTCAGAGATGATATGAATTTTTATAATAAAGATGTATATTAAAGACATTGTAATATTTTTTCGAGGTCGTCTACCGTGTATAACTAGCATAATTGATGAGCCAGTGTGTAATTCTATATTTGAAATGTTTTGGTTCTAAATCTCGTATTGACTTTGGAAGGTTATTAACCGGTCGTAAGCCAGCCTTCGCGCGCAAAAAACTGCGCTGCAACTTTTTGGCCGATTTTGTAAATAAATACTAACAATATATATTTTTTCATGAATTCCCTCTTGTTACCTAATAATTAATCCTGTTATATGTAATACATATGGGGGCAGGCCGAAAGGGCTACGCGCGGATCTGTGAAAACGCAAAATGGCTATAGGCATTGTTGGCGCCCGACCAGTTAAAGAGTTTAAAGGCCAAATACACAAACTTTTGAAGACTTTTGATGAAATGATGTAGCATTTTCTTAAAAACGGCGGAATTTAAAAAAAATGTGGCGCTTGTAAAAGAGATATTCCAACCCAAATTTCACAATGTGGTTTCGGCCCAACGACGCATCTGTGTACCGAATAAGTCTCTAAGTCCAATATTAGGAAATTGAGTATGACTAGCGCACCTATTTCTGGTTTATAGGTGATTAAGAGTTGTGTAATTACAATTTTTTTCCAAAATTTTTGCTAAAACATTAGGTAGGTACTGATATCGGTCGATAATTTGAGGGATCAAACTTCGGTCCATATCTGTCACCTGCTACTTGATAAGAAATATGTTTCAGTTGATTATGTTTAAAATAAATTGATAATATTACATTAATTAATTAAATTCACAATTTTATATGTGCATAGTAAGAAACCTTTTTAAGCTACTTAATTTATTGGTCAATTTAGTTATACATTAATCTATATATTTATTTATTTTACTTATCTATAAACTTAAATATTTTCATTTTCTTTATTTAATAGTAGTTCTTTATTTATATACACATTTATATATTTATATTAACCTTAAAATTTATAAGAATGAATGAGCGATCGGAATGAATGAGAAAAAAAAAGAAAAATAAAAGAAAGTGAAGTCACTATGATTAAAGTGAAGTCTTAAATACTATCACCCCAGAACAGATATACCTACAATCTAGTGGGGTGATAAAATCCACACAAAAGTAATCTTATCTGCTTCGCAAAATCAATTGTATTGTATTGGATAATTTTATAAAATGAAAAATAAAATAAAAAAATATTTCAACCACGATTTTTTAAACTCTTACCATGACCAAATGATGCCTGCATGCCTAATTTTAGCTCAATCGGATGAAGCGTGTAGGCGTTATCGTTGAGGAGAATATATACACACACAGACTTACAGACATACTTTAGTCTGGAATCATCTCGATTTTTTAGCGCGTTTACAATACTTTCCCTTGGACCGGAAAAGTAAAAAAAAAACATTTTGTAAAGTCGGGTTCGTACGCTGCATCGATAATCCCAAATGTAGACTTTCAAGGTCAACCCCCTGGTATACGGGCGTGGCAAATTCTGCGATAGAATGTTGTACCCATCCTGTCGGTCCGAAGTGTTACAGTAGGGGTATAGCAGAAGGTGATAAATATTGTTATGTAAATTGCGGGTGTCGGTCGGTGTCTGTTGCTCGAGCAGAATTGTACGCGTCATGTACGTAGGTTGGAGAGGCGGCGCGGCGCGGCGCGGCGAGAGGCGGCTGAATATGACGAGGGTACGTATCTGGGGGTCAAGGGCGTTCACGGCAGCCTCAGCGTTTGGGGAGCGCGGACCACGCAGCGAGTGAATGACAGCATGCGGCGCACAGTGGTCCATTCCACTCACTTGGTTCATTTCACCAAATTAGGAGTTAGGCAGCTTCAAATTCAACGTTTAGATCTCCCTAGCCGTCAGATTGGATTCATACTCCTTTACTATATTCGCGTTCGACTCACTGGCATTGTCGTAATACCTGGTTCAGATTATAGATCCATAAAATCCAATATACAAGATGAGTTTTTATTTAGTGACATCCTTGAAGTGGGTGAATCAGTAAGAGCTATTAAGCAACCTTTGATAAGAATTTTTAGACAAAACACTTTTTGGAAACTTAGATGTAATGTTTTGAAAAATAGTATAAAAAGAGTTGGGCGCGTTTCGCGATCTAGCGGTAGGAAAAAAAATCACTAATATTGTTTATTCCTAATATTTTACCTATCGCTAGATGGCGCAACGCGTTCAACGCTTGTCATTTTTTTAAATAAAAATATATATATATATTATTTTGTTGTTTCCATTTTTTTATATTAAAAGCTTATTTACTCGTACTGGTTCACCCACTTCAAGCATGTCACTAATTAAAAACTCATCCTGGACAAGGTAAAAAAATCCTTTTCCTATTTTTTTTTACAAGTATACACAATTATAAAACTAGCTTGGAAAGTATATTCATCTCCTTGACATAATAATGGTTTAGCTCTTCACTATGAATTGTGTTGAGTTGGTAGGTACTAGTGTCGTTTGGTAATTACTATCTTGAGGGAAAGTCTCATATATTACAAGAATATAGATTAAAATTAAACTTGCTGGCAATCTAAGCACTATAAGTTATTTAAAATGATCCTTGAAAATGATATATATATATATATATATATATATATATATATATATATATATATATATATATATATATATATATATATATATGATAGTTTTGTGTATATATTCTTTTTAGAATTGATCAATAAGATGATTATAAAGTAAATAATTATAAAAGCCACTTACATCGTGACGAAGGATTCCCTTGATCGGATTCGGGAATGCTTTAGGTGTTAACGAGAATGATGATTAATCATCATTCTCGTTAACACCTAAAGCATTCCCGAATCCGATCAAGGGAATCCTTCGTCACGATGTAAGTGGCTTTTATAATTATTTACTTTATAATCATCTTATTGATCAATTCTAAAAAGAATATATACACAAAACTATCAAATATTTCAAAATATTGAATTTTTACATATTTTATGTTTCGTTCATTGTAAATAATCCATTTAGGTTAAATGTAATCTTTCCAACTAATAGGAAAGAGCTGACTGCTTCCTTTCATTGATATGAGGGCATGTCACGCTTTTAGTTTTAAGTTTTCAGCTGAATATTGATCGCAGCTTCTTTATATCGCACCTTTAGAAAATAAAAAAACGAAATTCGAAATTTTAAATTCTTCCATCTGTCAAGTAGCTCGTCTTGTCTTGTTATTTCCCCTGAAATAATAGGAAATTGAGTGAGTTTACGTATAAAGAAGGATTGTAGCTTAATTTTTGAGATAATTGGATGAAGGGTGAGCGTTTACTAGTTGAAAAATGGGCCCAACTTAAACCTACTCCTCTTTCCGCAAGTGAGAGGCATTCATCATTCTCGTTAACACCTAAAGCATTCCCGAATCCGATCAAGGGAATCCTTCGTCACGATGTAAGTGGCTTTTATAATTATTTACTTTATAATCATCTTATATATATATATATATATATATATATATATATATATATATATATATATATATATATATATATATATATATATATATATATATATATATATATATATATATATATATATATATATATATATATATATATATATATATATATATATATATATATATATATATATATATATATATATATATATATTCGTATATATAACATATAAATTATACGTAAACACACATATTAGAATAATACATACATAGATACGAATCATATATAATATTATATAAATATTATAGTATTATATACGCATACACAATAATATAAAATATCCTATAATAAATAGGTAGGTACTTACATATTATATGATACTATGATATTATATTATAATACATACTTTTATGTACAGAAGTGTATTGATAATAATTTATAATAAAAACATGACAATTTGGTATATTTTAAAAAAAATATAATATAGAAAAAGAATTATTAAGTATTGACGTATACATATTTATAACCGGCAGTTTGTATAATATACAAATGTAGGGTTATGTTTACACAAGAGCCGTTAATACGAGTCCACGAATTAAAATTTGGCGACGTTAATACATTGAGATCTTTTCTACACTAATCACCAAGGGTCTAAACACCTGATGTGGTTGGGTTAAATCGTAAGTATTAATCAGATTCGAATAATATCAAAGATGATTGACATAATTCGAAACTAGCCTGGGAGAGGAAATTTAACTATGTACGTAAGAGGTATGACACCGTCGTCCGTTCTAACAACAAAAAAACCAGAGACCTCTGCACGGTTCCGATGCTCTATTCACACTGCCCGGCAGGTACCGACACGAACGTACAGACACGAACCGTGCAGACAAAATATTCTTTCTGCGAATACTGACCGGGCACGGCCCGTGTCTATAAATACGTTAATACACACTGTATAGAAGAATATTATTTTGTCTGCCACGGTACATGTCTGGCACTGTATCGGTAAATACGTACCTTTATAAACAAATGTCTGTGCGGGGACTAGGCTGTTGTCGTTTACTTTTAATATAATATGTACGGTGGCATGACCCACCGGTGAGAAAGACCACCTTCTGGGTTTTTTTATTTGACACATCAATGACGCATGCCGCCCTACAAGAATATTCGTCACGACCTATTGATACATCGCGCCGTCCTGAACGTGTTAATGAGATGACGAATATATTCGGCGCAAGTATTTGAAAAATGTAAAATATCCCTCAAGATTTCGATTTGGGACTACTGTGCGGGGCAGCGCGGCAGGCAGCAAACAGCGCCCGAAACGAAACCGAAAACGGGTGCTGCCCGCGCCGGGCGGGGGCGGCGCGCGCGGCGCGATCCCGCCCGATGGAAATTGAAAGCGTTTCCCTTTCGTCACAGGTTACAAAGGCCACACAGCGGCCATTCAGTAAACGGGAGACGGCCCTGGATTGCCAACCGCAAAAGCAGGTCGCTTTGAATGTCGGGCTTACACATGACTACCCGACAAATTAGCTAATATCTCGTCAATAATTCACAAGCAACTATTAGCCACTTGTTATATATCGTAGTTGTAGAGTGAATACCTCGTATGTTCAAATAATCAAACTTTTCAGGCGACGGTTAAAACACTTGTCTTACTAAACTCATAAGGCTAGGCAAAATTTATATCGGCAAAGGATTTTTTTTTAAATGTTACAAATTAACAACATTAGGAAATCAATGGAAATAGACATACGAGGTTTTCATTTATTAATGCTGTAGGTAGATCATATCTATTAACTTAGTTTTTTTCGCAATGAGCAAATACAAAGAAATACGTAAACATTTGACATACAAGGTTTTCCCTGCACCGACGTTTTATATATATATTTTTAATATCGAACAATAAGATTAAGGAGGGAACATAGAATTAAGAAAAAGGTAACAGTCAGAAATGCATATAACAATGTTAATTTTTTGGCCATATTTGCAGTATCTACATATAGCGAATAACCCACCACCAAAAACTTCATTTATACACAACATAGTAAAATATACGATTAGAATGCTCACTTTTAAAATTAAAACTTAACTCTAGCTTGACAGCAATACGATCGAGACACATTTAAATGAATATAAATGCACAAAAAAAGAGATAAAACACAGAGAGACAGGAAACGACCGTCGCAAAAAAAAATAAGCAGGTAC
Organism: Micropterix aruncella; assembly: GCA_944548615.1. Taxonomy (NCBI): domain Eukaryota; kingdom Metazoa; phylum Arthropoda; class Insecta; order Lepidoptera; family Micropterigidae; genus Micropterix; species Micropterix aruncella. The sequence continues at coordinate 8,291,617 of OX155951.1, forward strand.
CAATCTCATAGAGCTTTCAGCTGTAAGGATTCTTTTTAAACCGACAAGAAATTCGGCGACCCTTTAATCGTCCATTCAAATCATCTTCGAAAATACTAGACGCAAGCCGAACAACACAGGAAAGGTGCAAGCAGAGACGTAGAACTCGATATTCGATCTTGCACAAATCTCCCACGTAGAGAGAACATTCTTATTGAAAGTTTCTACCTACATTAAAAATGCTAGGCGATAAATTGAAAAATTTTACCGATTACGAGAAAACGACTCAATCAAAAAGTTGCCTCAACACATCAAATAATGGTTAAGAAGTTGCTAAATCGGAATTGTCAATTTATTGTTTTATCGCATTTTTGGTGGTGCTACTTAATCTAGCTCTGCTACTGGCTTAAGTCTGTTTATAACGACTCATTTTTTTAGGACTCATATTCGAAGAAATATATTTAAAGTATAGGTACTATTGTGTACGACGAATTAGCCTTCAGCGAATTGATTTTTTTGGTATCGCGACGATTGTAAGTCATTCATTTCTAATTTTTACACGACTGCCCAACAGAAAAGGAGTGTAATGAGTTCAGGATTCAGCTATGCATGTTTTCCGTTTCTTTATTCCAACATAACTTCTAAAAGCCTGAACCGATTTTGAAGTGTGTGATATTCTTAGAATCCTTGTCATCCCGTATGCCATAGGGTACCTTTACTGCCCAAATATTAAGTAAATAGTTGTCTAAATTTCCGAATTTCTAAATAACAATGAATTAACATATATATATCCGAGTAAATGAAAGGTCTGAGTACATTTCGTAAATATACATGTATGTAAATGGATAAATACATAAACCACAAATATTTTATATAAAAAACCCTAATAAAAATATTTGTAAGCAGTCGTGTTTTTTATTCTTTTTAATATATTTACTTGATAAATGTATCGTGGATTGTTATTAAAAATTACAATTTTCGTTATTAGCAGGGTAACACTTCCAAACGAGGCAAGTTCATGAAATTAGTTTCGCGGACAGCTAATTTTTCATACATTTTGTTAGTACATAATAAATTAGGAAAGTATGGGGAATAAAAAAAAACGTGAAACCACATTAAGTCTAATTATTGTGGTTTTCATCAAGCTCTCTCCTTCATCACTTGTCTGCTTTCTCCCTGAATTTCCACTATGGCTGTGTGTCCTTTTCCTCTCTGTTCTTCTGTGTTCTACAAGTATAAGTTATTTATGAGAAACAAAATAACTTATTTAATGCTGAAGTTCAGTTTATCGCATTCGGAAAAAATACTGATTGTTCAAGTCCGTTCGGCGTTCGGGAATGTTAAGCATTTACGAGTTCTTGTCGTAAACGCAGCCACTATCGTAACAAAAGATTTACGACGAAGCGTCGTTATGGAGAGCGAAATATGGAGCGTGCTTAAAAATTACGAGATATGTCGTTCGACTCCCTGTAAATAAACCTGCATTTTTGGTTCAGATAGTATCGACAATAAGGCTCAGATAGTAGCAATGCCGAATAAATCTAAATCTGACAGAAAAATCATAAAAAATAATGGCAAGAGGAAACGAGTTAAAGTCCACGCATATAGGGAACATTAGCCTACTTTACCGGCGCGAAAAAGTACTTGGGTAAAATGTATGATAAGTCTGCGTGTCAAGTAGAAATTCTGCTATTGCTTTGAGGTTGAATTTGAATTTGTGACCTTTAACCTAACCACTTAAAGATATCAAGAAGTTAATAAAACCGTTGCCAAAGTGGCGTTCACCTAAAAAAGAAACATTGTTCAAAAGTTATACTAGTATAGGTATAAGAAATTCAAACAGTTATGCAATGGTAAAATGAGATGTCGATGACACTTTTTGGAGAATGCAGATGGTTTTAAATTTGACACGTATTTAATGCGAATTAAGTAGGTACCTGTTTTGGTAGTGCCCGATATAATAGCGGCCATCCACATATTACGTACATTTTTGGGATTTTCGACCTCCCCCCTCCCCCATGTCAATAGACGTAATCAGCGGCCTGCCCCCCCTCCCCCCCCTCCCCCAGAGATTACGTAATCAACCAAATTTGTGGAAAATGTGAAGAATCGTGAACCCAGCGTTTGTGAAAAGTGTTTGAGGACGGTAGGAAAAAAATAGAATGCTTTTAAAAATGTACTTAACTAATTCAAAGTAATTACGAAATCTCAAACTCTTTGGTTTATTTTACAGATCCCAATGTTCAGACCGCAGTGGTGGTAAAGGCGGTTTAAAGAGAAAAAAATATTGAAGAATGCATTTAAAAATGCACATTTAATGTGCAGGTTTAGACCAAAAAAATGCAATGCGGTGACCAAAGTTGATTACGTAATCAGGACATATTGAGATGTCAACCACAACAGGCGAACCCGTCACCGCAGGACGTATTAACGATTGATCGTTCTAACGACCGTGCAGTGAGCGTAGAAGACTTTGGACATAACAAATCCGACGTCTAGCTACGCCACAACCCGTTAGAGACCAACGCCTTACCGCGAGTAGCCAGGTATGTTACCTGGCGGGCGGCACTCGCGCCCTAACTACCAATTGTGACCAGATTTCTCCGGTCTCTCGATTGGTTCCGAGTTCGAGGTCGCTTGCGCGGTCCTCTCCCTTACGAAGCGGTGAAACGGAGTATACCGAATCTGTCGCGGACCAAGGCGTCCTTTGCCCGACTCTGAACCGGGATCGGATGGCCAATGGTCATTTCAAGAGCAGTCGCCGTAAGGTAGACAACAACCCCCGCTCTATAGGAAACAATACAGTTCCCAGACTCCCCCGATTGTTAGTCGGAGAGCAGAATCGATTGGCTTGCGCCGCTCGGTGCGCAGACCGTCCAGGAGCGCCAGAGGATTGATATCCCAGGGGAGACTGGTTGACCCAGTGTCTTACCCGGGCTCGCACCCCATGCGTGGAGGCCATCGGATGGGTGTTGACCCGTGAGTGTGACCGACCCTGAAACAGAATGGGTCTTCGTGGCCAACTCAGCAAGGGCCCATTAGCTCCCAGGGCACGTAATCAGGACAGTCCCCCCCCCTACGTAATCAAGCGCAAGCCTCAGCTACAACACCCCCTCCCCCTCGCTGATTACGTAATATGTGGATGGCCCCATACGTTTATAATATATTAGACATGTCAATAAAACGATGCATAAAGTGGATAAAACTAAAAAAAAATAAACAACAAAACAATTAAACGGTTTACGACCTGGTAATCACTTCAAATACCTATACTGTTCTCCCAATGAAAAATGCTACACCTCAGCAAGAAATTCATACTAAGATAATGCACGCAAGACCCGGGAGGGCAGGGCAATATACTACTCAACTAAGACAGACAAAATGACATCCCGGGACAAGATTTATACTGATACATATGTCTCAAAAGTCTTCAGGAGATACCGAATTTTCATATAAAACCTAAGGTTGGTTGAAGACCGGTAGGATGAATAGGACGTCATCTCGGTGGCTACAGCGTCACCTTAAGGCGACGACTATTGTCAACGGCTTTGGGCGATTGGGCGGAGCCAACGCGTGATAAGAGAACTGGAATCGCCGCGCGGCCGATAGCGGCTTGTAGAGTGACCATACGTACGAAAATAGTGTAAGTTCAAGATTCTAAGGTATTAAATAAATAAAAGTACGTAATTTGAAATAATAATCGGATTTGTATTGTAATCATTCTCTTATTGTTAGAAAATTCGGTAAACAAGAATTACGTAATTACGTAAACAAAAACGCCCGCAATTAGCAAAAAAACATAGGATAAAGGTAATAAAAAACATAGGATAATGAACTAGTCGATCCTAGGCATACGAGGAATATGATCATTAGAGACCCCTCTTATATAGTTAGTGCCATACAGGGGCGCAAATAGAAAAGGGATGAGGAAAAAAACAAGAAACGAAAAATGACGATTTTGAATGAAGTCAATAAAGACGAAGACACGCTTCGTAATCAATGTCCTGGTATAGTTGTTGAATCGGCAAAAGGTGTTGTGGCGCTGCGTATATTAAATTGTGCATTTCTATGCTTCTTTTAAATCCTTCTAAAAAGATGGTGGATTCCATTCCGGTTGATGGACCTGAAAATGTAATTGACGTAAATGATAAATAAAATTGTTTTAAATATGAAACATATTGTGGTAATAATTGCTATTTCAAATACCAGAATAATTTTTGTAGCAATCATGCTCCTTAGGCGTGACATATTTCTTCGAAGCTTGGGCGCATTTGCAGCAGTATTTATTTTTGACAGCCATAAAGAGAATTTTCCCGGTTCTTTTCCCTATTATTGCAGCTGCGCCTGATAAGGCTGAGTAATTTTTCCTATAAGACCTTTTTCCCCAGCAGCCATCGGCTATAACGTCAATAAATGGTATGCCGTTGTCAGTAACTTTATCATCATCAAAAGCCAATCTACGTTCTTCTTTAGCGGCTTCATTCATCGACTGGGTTGTTTCTTTTTCCCAAACTTTGTTTATAGTTTCCAATCTTTTATTAAATATTGTATATGATATTTGGGGCAAGTCCATTGCGGCTAATAATTCATTTAGCTGTGAATGGCCACAACCTATTGCTATTGCGCCCGCAACTGTGTTAATATTTATGTCAGTTTCAGGGTTATTGCAACAAATGACAAAGGTTTCATTACACATCTTACATTTTAGTTTTAAATTCGAAAGTAGCCCCAATTTACGTTCAGATATTACTTCTATTGATTTCAAACCACAGTCTATACTCCCATGTGAAGATATTTGTTGAAGCTCTTTAAAAAACTGTGTTATATTCAATATTCGCATTCCATTGACTACTTCTCCATTCTATCTGAAAAGAAAATACACCTAATAAGAATTCTGTAATTGACATTGTCGGTTTTCTACAAACAAAACATATGATAGGTACAACAGAAAGCTATGCGCAAGTTATGCTGATGTCACAGTAATAATAATTATGCTTTGACCTGTCAGAGAATGACTTCTCATTTTCTGTACCAATATGCAAGGCTTCCTCCTCAGCAATTGTTGTTTCGTTCACTTCAGATCTACACATAGATAAACAATGATATTAGGTATAGTAATTCCTGCAAAAACAAAGTAAGGGTCGTTTTTCTACGAGTGCTGAGTTTGAATATCAAGCAAACCATGAATGCTATAATGGAATCCTTAGCTAAGTTCAAAATTTCGAAATTTTAATTCGAATTCCGAAATTATCGAAATTTAACCGAAATTCCGAATTTCAAATGTCAAAATGTCAAGTGCGAAATTCGAACTTGAATGTTAAGTTCGTAATTCGAAGTAGAATGTCAAGTTCGAAATTCGAAGTAAAATGTCAAGTTCGAAATTCGAAGTAGAATTTCTAGTTCGAAATTCGTAGTAGAATGTCAAGTTCGAAATTCGAAGTAAAATGTCAACTTCGAAATTCGAAGTAGAATTTCAAGTTTGAAATTCATAGTAGAATGTCAAGTTCGAAATTCAACGCACAATTTCAAGTTTGAAATTCGAAGTAGCATTTCAAGTTTAAAAACTGACAAATTAAAAAAAATACTGTCTTTACCTACAGCGTTACAAAGTCAGTCATTGAGTCAGGGATGCGCGTAACTATGTTATAAGTAGGTTTATTATTATTACTACTAAAATTTTTGGCTAAAACCCATAATTATCTGTTTGCAACAAAAACAACCCCCTCCAAACAAAGTATAATAATTTACGTCATACTACGAAAACCCGAATTAAATTTTGTCGCTTTACGAATGAATTTAGTAAACCGATGGTTCAAGTTATATTTGTTTTTACTTGCAGGTTTCATATAGAAATCGGCCCTAAATCGATTTTCAAATTCAATATTCAAGTTTGATATTTGATTTCAAAATAATATTCTGATTCAGACAGTTCTGATAAAACTTTCAAGTTCTGATAAAACATAATTATTGTTCGAATTACACTAAAATCAAAATATTAAATTAGGTATGCATTTACCTGTGAGCATTACCTTTTGATGTAGTTTTGTTTACCTACACTGTTTACTCACCTCGTCTGTGAATTTACATCTTCAGAATTAGTGTTGTTTCGTATTCGCCTAAAATAAAAACAGTAATCACGTCAGTTTATAAAATAAAAGAAGTAATTTATTTTATGTGTTAATTAGTTAAATTGTTGCACGAATCCTATTCGTGTGGTCACCCCAATTTGACGTCAGGCAAAGAGCATCAGAGTAGACAAATGGTAATAATATACACGTAATAATACACTTAAACACGCTACTTACCTTAATAATCTTTTTTCCTCTAATATACTGTGTTTAAGTTTTAAAATTTTTGAGTTTCTGGCCATTTTGTTTTTAATTATCGTAATTTATCTCGTTCGGAGCGCAGCGTCAGCATCCACCCGTGACAGTGGTCGCGGTCATACTGACTCTCGTCGCCGGCGAGGCCCGCTTTATAACTCGCGCACCAATTTTGTTCGAATAAGCAAAATCGGATATTATTCTTTGACTTTTCGAAAAAATTCACAGATAAGAAGATAGATAATTAAATTATCTTTAAAATGGTGCAGGTTTCATAAATATACACTAGATAGTATTTGCGTAATTCTCGTGTTTGTGTTCGGTTAGACCTCATTTCTCAAATTAATTACACTATGTAATATAAACAAAATCTAAAATATTCACAGATTAAAATATTAGGTAAATGCTCTTGTTTAACATATATTTTTTTCGAATCGTAAGCAGTACTCGTTTAGACGTAATTATCAGTTTAAAATCATTAAAGTCGTATATCAGCGCCTTAAACAGAGAAATTACCAGACAGTCGTAGAAATTCAAAGCAGCGAAGCAAAATAAAATCGAATAAAAGGAAACCGTCCAAAAAATTCTTTGGTAATTGTATATATTTCTCTCGCTCTATATTTCCTTGAGTCGTTTAAATGCGTGCAGAGGATATGTTGGGCGAAGGACGATTTTTATCGTTAGGTATGCAGCCGTGGCTTCCACCTGGCTGGGCGGCGAGCGGTGGGCGGGCGTTCGGCGCGGCGAGGACGGGCGGGCGGGGGAGGGGGAGGTGCGCCGATCGGCGAATCAATACTGCAGCCGGGCGCCGCGACGCCCCGGCGAGCGGGGCGGCCGCGCCGGCGACGTGCGGCGTCGTCGGCGCCGCGCAGCTCGCGGGGCGAGCGAGTGAGAGAGCCGTCTCGTGTTTATTTACGCGGCGCAGCGGCGGCGGCGGCTGCTGCGGCGCCCCTATCGACCGCCGCTCCGCAGACAGCGGCTGGTTGTGTGGGGCAGGTTAGGCTCGGTCAAGGTCGTTGCCCGCTCCGCTCCGCCCACCGCTCACCACACCGCTCACTCCCTTTCATCTCCTATCCATCACCAAAATCGCCCAAAACAAAACAATAGCCACTTTTCAAGAAACAATGCAACATGAAAGGTTCTTATCTTACCTATGTAATTTGCCAATATCGTCGCTCTTTATATAGGCGAGACCTCATACGCGCCAACAAGGAAAGTTTGCAGGGCATGGAAAAATGTGAGTACCTTTATTCACGACTTTATTTAGTTGTGTAAATAAGACAAAATTAAAAAATATATACTTTACTGTACTAATGATTAAAACTGTCAAAGAGTTAGGTTATTTGCGAGGAACTACTACTAAGCATGTAAGACCGGATACAATCATCAACCATGCCTACGAGATGCCACTGCAATGAGTTTTTTTTAAACTAATTAATTTATGTCCTCGGGACATGGAAAGAACAATTTCGTGCGTAATTTTACGCCAATAGCAATAGAAAACGAAGAGGTCTCACCTCACATATTGACCGACGAGATTTGTACACTGGCCACTTTGAACTTTGAGCTCCTATATATTTTCGTGTATACTACTAAGCATGTAAGACCGGATACAATCATCAACCATGCCTACGAGATGCCACTGCAATGAGTTTTTTTTAAACTAATAAATTTATGTCCTCGGGACATGGAAAGAACAATTTCGTGCGTAATTTTACGCCAATAGCAATAGAAAACGAAGAGGTCTCACATATTGACCGACGAGATTTGTACACTTTGAACTTTGAGCTCCTATATATTTTCGTGTATGTGATCGTGGAAAAATTGAAAATTCGCAATATTTTCGAATATGGGTATTATCCATTACAGTCGGCAATCATTATCCATGCATTTTCAATTGCAAATAATGATAAATCTCGGGATTAAACAACAGCTCTTCGCCATTGCTTCTGCACGAGTTCACAGCAAATAGTTTTTGTCGGTCCTTTGCTATCTATCTATCACCCCACCGTTGAACTGCGTCGAATATTCTCCTTTATTTAATTTTAATGTTGATTTCTTGATTTATTTTCTGATATATATTCTATTTAAATCTTCATATTGGTATATATTTCCGTAAATACTCGATTTATGTAACGTGTTTTGGAGTAGTTCCATTGAATTCCAACAGATGTATGTATTTTAAATACCTTGTATGTTAATTTAAAATTAAATGATATAATTAAGTAGTTACTAGGTGATAGCTATTATAGCAATTTATTTACCAACATAACTTTTATTCTTGTAGCTACATAGATATTTTTCCAGGCCGAATATTGCTTCGAATTCTGCCAGTTTTCTTACTAGAAGCTTTACAGTAATGTGCCACTCACAACATAAACCATCACAGTCACTTATATCTATTATGGTTGTGTCAAAACATATGGCCGACATTAGAGCTTCCCACGAGAATATTCTGTGAATAAATAAGAAATTCTTGGCTTGTTCATTGCGCTTTTCTTTCAGCTGGTACAAGCGGCTCGAATCGCGTTCTGCACAACGTGTAAACAATTAACGATCTTAATTTAGAGAAAAGAAGCGCGAGCGACGCGAAGGCGGGCAGCGGCGGCCCCAGCGATACGGCGCACAGAGGTCAGGTTTTGTTATCTGGCGCGGAAAATATCCAAAGAAATGTTACATATCAAACTGTAACCGAGCCTAATGGGCCTAGCGCAGTTGTGCCACTATGACCCATGAGTTAGGGTTGGCCGAACTCACGGATTAACACCTATCCGGTAGCCTCCAAGCAGAAGTGCGAGCCCGGGTAGGACTCTGTGCCAACGGGCCAGTTCCCCTGGCTATCGTACTTCGGGCGCTCCTGGACGGTATATGCAACGTGCGGCGCTAACCAATCGACTATGCATTCCGAGTGATTGCCCGGGGAATCGGGAAACGGCTTTGTTTCCTATACAGCGAGAGTAGCTGCCTACCTTGTGGCAGTCGCTATTGAAACGACCATTCGGCTACGCGATACCTGGTGAACAGCCGGGCAAAGGATGCCGTTGTCCGCGATAGATTCGACGCGCAAGCGACCTCGAACCCGTAACTGGTCGGGAGGCCAGAGAAATCTGGCTGTAACTGGAAGTAAGGGCGCGAGTGTCGGTTCGCTGTATGAAAACCCGGTTTCTCGCTGTTTGTGTGGACTGTTTTTTCTCAAGTCGTCTACGCTCACCTCACGGGAGACAAAACGATCAAATATCGTTAAAACTTCCTGAGGTGACGGGTTCGCCCGTTGTAGTTGGCAGCTCCAATTGTAACCGAGCCTTACAAACTGCCATAGTATAGTGTAGAAAACGATTCGCCATATTCGCGAGCGTAAAGCAAATATAACGCCGTTTGTCATCTGTGCATTTCGAATGGGATTACTGCGTAATGAAGGTCAGTCAAGCTTTCTAGTTCCTGCTGAGTATAAGTTTTGTCGATTGATTCAATGTTTTCTTTCACGTAGCATTTCAAAATTTTCAATTTACATTTTCTTATTTTATTAGTAAAAAACACGCCTGACATTGACACACATATTTAGACATTTAGATACACACTATATAGATATTTTTACTTTCCCAAAAAATACTCCGCGCTACACAAAGCATGTAAATAGGCAGTCTTGCTTCCGAGCAAAGTGTAGAATTCAAGTTTGCACCTGGTGCTCCACGTTTTGAGATCCTGGGTATCCAAAACTGTACGTTAAACGAAACAAGTGCAACTTAAATACTCTGCTGTCGTCCACACCAGATGTAGACATATTTTATCACCCAGATCAGTGTTGAAATTGAACCTCGAAGTTTTTCTTGGTTCAAATTTTAAATATTAGGTTTACATTTTGTGCTTGGAATGTGTCTTGTGTGCAGTTACGTAGTATTGTTCTTAGTGTTTTAAGTTTCTTGTTTTGAAACAACGTAATGGATTCTATATAGACTGTAAGGTGGTTTGGAAAATGTAAATGAAAAAGAATATAGTTATATTAAATGACTTTTTCTGACCAAACATGTTTCTATAGAAACATGTTTGGTCAGAAGGTTTTAAAAAAAAAGTTTTATTTTAACCCGAAAGACTGAGTTTAAGCTACCTATTTTGTTTCTGATCAGGCCTTGGTTACCGATAAGAGCGTTTTCTTATGTTCAACTTTCGGATATTCTGTTTTTTTCTCGGTAACAAATGCCTTAATCAAAAAAGTTGTGAATGACTTTTAACTCAATATTGCATGGGTAATAATCACGAGTACTAAAAAATGCCTTAATAATTACCCAAAAAATAATAATATTTAAAAAAAAAAAATTTTTTTTTTAGTTTTACGAACATAGATAGGTACCTTTGAAATGAATGTCGCGAACACTCTGTATAGAGTTGATATGAACATCCGCGATGGATAAATAACTTCTGTGCTGCGCGGGGGAGTCAGCATCAATTGGCGACATTGAAAATACGAAAATTCTCTTCTCGAAACGGCCGGATAAACATCAAATGCGGGACATTTATCACCGGCCGCCTTCATCTGATTTATAGCAGTTGCTCGTGTACTTCACTCTTTCCAACTGTGATTTGGTCTGTTTATTTCAAATGGGGCGAACAGATTAACAAAATTAAAACGGCTCAGAATTTGGTCGTGCAAGTAATGTTATGGTAATATTAAAATTTTACAATTTTTAGATCACATAGAACCTGGAATTTAGGCGTACAACAATACATATATCTAATAACTCTATTATTCATGGAGTATTACAAGTCTAACACTACATGAATAAAAAAAAAACAACAAAACTATTATATAGGTAGATAGCGACGCAATAACAATTAAGTCTAAGTCTGGAGGAACTAATATCGACCCACTTCCCAGGTGCTGTAACAACTAGCAACGCCGGCACTACTCCATACAGACCTTGAAACGAGGACTGGAGTAGGGCTGCTAGAATCATAGGGCCCGATCAAGTTAACAGGGGCCGTAAAATCCGTTAAACCTTACAAATCGTGCGGGGACGACGGAATCATGCCCGTGCTTTTGCAAATAGGTATTGCCATTCTAACCCCATATTTGGTTAAAATCTTCAGAGCAAGATATACCTGGGGACATATACCAGAAGAATGGACCACGGTCAAAGTGCTATTCATACCTAAGGCTGGCAGGAAGGACTACGCACTGTCAAAGTCCTTTAGGCCAATTAGCCTCACACCCTTTCGAGCGAAAGCGATGGAAAAGATAATGGATAGCTATATCAGGGAAAAAATCCTAACGGTCAACCCTATCAGCTGTAACCAACACGCCTACCGCAGAGGCAAATCCACGGAAACCGCTCTGCTCTACCTAGTAGACAGAGTGGAAAAGGCGTTGGAGGACAAACAAATCGCATTATGCACATTTTTAGACATTGAGAGCGCCTTCGATAAACCCCCAATTAAATCACTGGTGAAGGGGCTAGAGTTGAAACAAGTTGACAACACCACAACCAAATGGATGAGAGCGATGCTCTCAAACAGCACGGCCAAGGTAGCTCTTCCGGGAACAAACCTTGAAGTCACCACCACAAGAGGCTGTCCGCAGGGAGGCGTACTCTCGCCCCTACTCTCGCCCCTATGGACTCTTGCAATAGATCAACTCCTGCATAGGATGGCAGAGGCCAGGATAGACACATAGGGCTATGCTGATGACCTAGTAGTCATTGTCCGGGGCTTCTGCCAAAACACGATCTCACATATGATGCAAAAAGCGTTAACAATCGTTAGCAATTGGTGCAGAGAGAACGAATTATCGGTTAACGCCGATAAGACCGTTCTCGTGCCATTTACCAAAAAACGTCAACTAGGTGGATTAAAATTGCCAATTCTAAACCACAGGCAAATTTCTTTCTCCAAGGAAGTAAAGTATCTGGGAGTCACGCTCGACCAGAAACTCACCTGGAACAGCCACCTAGACAAAATAATTCAAAAAGCTAAAAGTGCTTTGGGTATAAGCAGAAGACTGGCAGGGAAAAACTGGGGCCTTAACCGCAAGATCTCCCACTGGCTATACACTGCCATTGTGAGGCCGATAATTTCGTACACCTCGGTGGTATGGTGCAAAGCAATCCAGAAAACTGTGATTACCAAACTAAGCAACATCCAAACGGCTTGCCTCGTGACAACTGGCGCAATGTCCTCCACTCCTGGAGCAGCTCTAGATGCACTGCTAAACTTACCGCCCCTACACATTCACTTACGTACAGGCTATCTGCCCGAGAGAAGGTAAACTGGATCTCACAAGCACTAAGATCAGTTCTTGACTCAGTCAGTGAAACTCCAACCCTCAACATGGTATCAGACACCATGCTTCCACTCCTAAACTTTGGAAAACTTTTTACAGTGGAACTGCCGCTTAGAGACGACTGGCTAAAAAGCCAACTGCACTGGAAGGCCGGTAGCCTAAAATGGTATACTGATGGGTCCAAATCGGGACTGGACGTAGGCTGCGATATATATGTAGAGCGACCAAACTTCGAAAAAAGTGTAGACTTGGGGAAATACGCCTCTATATTCCAAGCGGAGGTATACGCCATTATTGAATGTGCGGATATCAACCTCCATAAGAACTACGGCAACCACCGTATCTATATCCACTCGGATAGCAAGGCAGCTCTTATGGCATAGTCTCGAATACCATTAATTCAAAGCTAGTGCAAAACTGCGTACCACTACTGAATTCCCTGGGCGAAAAGAACAGGGTAATTCTAAGATGGGTTCCCGGCCATGCAGGAATCGAGGGAAATGAAAAAGCCGACGAACTTGCTAAGACGTGAGCAAAGGGAACGTTATACGGCACTGAACCTCGCTGTGGCGTACCAAAAAGCCTTGCAAACCTAATTCTCAAACTAATATGTTTAGGACAATCCGTCAACCACTGGAACAACACGCCAGGGTTGAATCAATCCAAAGCGCTAATTAAGGCCTACGACCCTAAGACGGCCCGTGATGCCTTATCGCTAAATAGGAACAATCTACGCATACTGGTGAGGGCGCTCACGGGGCATTGTGGCCTCAACAAACACATGTACACCTCAAGCTCCGAGACACAAAAATGTGCAGGTTCTGCCAAGGGGCAGAGGAAACTCCTCTGCACCTCATGTGCGAATGTGGCCCGCTGATGAGTAAAAGATACATCCACTTGGGTGGCCATTACCTCCAACCTGAGGAGGTAAAACAATCTGGCGCCAAAAGCCTGTTGCGGTTCTTAAATGACACGAGGCTTAGCGCAGAACTATAGTAGGCGGCGAACACAATAGATCAGCAATGGTCGCAGTGTTACAAGGCCCATAAAGACCTTAGAAAATCCCCACACAACAAATAAAAAAATATAAAAAAAGTCGTAAGTCAATAAAATTATATAGTCGGTCGGGGTAAGAGTGCGTTGTATCAATTATAACTAAACTAGAGACGATAGCAAATACCTCTTCCCGTCACGTCAGCCGCGCCCCGCATGCCCCGCGAATGAGACGCCTGTGGCTGCTCTGCTCTGCGCCATCTTGTTTGTATAGGGTAGAATATTGTTTACGTTAGTTTTTTACGTTATTTTCATGGTATTTCTTTAAACTTTGCATCACGTATGTCTCTGAAGAAATATGCAATATGGCGTATTGGTTTGATTGGCGGCGAAATTTGTGTTTATTAACCGCCCTACATATACGAACGTACGTGATACGTCCGATATATTATCGTCTGAAAGCAACAAGCCGTATGACGTACGTTCGACTACAAAAACAAAAAATAAAATTAAAAAAAACCGAAACCCACAAGGCGTACGTGATACGTCAAATTGTTCCTACGATTCTAAATGCAAAAAAGGTTAATAAATGGATCTATTGTGTAAAAAAACGACTTTTTGAATAATAACCCAAAGGTAGGGCGGTGAAAGTAGTTTAAACTGCATTAAGTTGAACAGATTTAACGCGGTGTTTGGCATAAACTACAATGTTTTGATTACGGGATGTCTAGGTAAATGTGTGCGCAGAGCAAGTGTGTGCACGCAAATACCTTGATAGCTCGTAAATTTTCGTCTTTTTTAAAAAAAATCATGTGTATTTTGAATCGTTCTATAAATATTTTTGGTTTATGCCTAATAATAATCTTAACTTATATTAAATTATTCATGTAATATATTTTTAATATATACCACTATTATTATATTAAATTAATAATTTGTTAAATCATTAATATATTAAATTATTAATATATTAAATGTAATTGTTAATATATGAAGGTAAGTGTACGCGCGCACACCTACCCTAAAGTAGTGCCATTATTTATTTAACGGTAGTGCGTACATTTACATACCTCACAACGTCGGGATAAGTGTGCGCAAATAAATAATGCTACTTTATTGTTCGTAGTAATAGGATTATCAGTTATTAAGGATGTTCTAACTTTTTTTATAGCCTAATACTAATATTTTTTATAACTAAAAAACTGAAAATATTTAGCATTGTTTCCTGTTAGTAAACCTTTTATTAAGCTATTGCATAGCTTTTATCGCGGGCCTAAGGCCAGCGCGGCGACCGAATGAAGAAATTTCTTAACGAAAATTAATGATTTTAAACTGATAATCACATCTAAACGAGTACTGCTTACGATTCGAAAAAAATATATGTTAAACAAGAACATTTTCCTAATATTCTTAGCTTCGAATATTTTAGAGTTTGTTTATATTACATAGTGTAATTAATTTGTGAAATTAGGTCTAACCGAACACAAAAACGACTACCACGCAAATACTATCTGGCGTATTATTATGAAACCTGCACCATTTTAAAGATAATTTAATTATCCATCTTTTTATCTACGATTTTTTTCGAAAAATCCGTTTTTTTTGCTTTATCGAATAAAAAATTCGTGCACGGCGCTCTATAGGAAGACGTTTAAATTATTCCGAATCATTTGCTTTCACAGCCGCAAATGATTCGGAAGAATTTAAACGTTTTCCGTTAGAGCGCAGTTATCTGATATCAGAAAAAATAAAATAAATAAATAATTATAATTGCATAAGTTGTTAAAAATGCTATGCAAGAGCTTTACCACGGCAGTCCCCGAGTGCCACACGTAATTTTTTTTACCACAATATCAATCAGAAAAAATGAGCAAACTTACCCCGACCACCTATAATACTACAATAAAAGTCACGAATTATAAATTGTAATAAAAAGGTAAGTTCAAAATAGTCCTTAAATAGAAAATGTCATCATTTAACAAAAGAAATAGTCAAATGGTTGACTGTAAGATATCGCTATAGCGATAAGTCCGCCATTTGTGCATAAAATGTCTTTTTTATAAAACCAGCGTAATATTCATTAAGTTATGTTTTTATAGCACAATAAAGTTATTCTATTCTATTCTATTCTACTTTTATTAATTAAGTTGTCAATTATTAATATGATTACTACAGAAATATCGAAACTCGTCAATATTATAAAAACATTATCAGTAGGACTAATTTAAGCCTTTTAGGAGTATTTGGTAGCACTTTGAAGTATATTTTGGGAGTATTCAGGACTATGTTTATAATCAGTAGGTACCTACTACAAAATTATTTGCTGGCATATTATGATCGATTTGGTTTTGTTTGGATATTATACTTTCTTTTTAAAAGCTGGCGCAAATCATCTGTACAAATAAATAAACGTTAGGGTACATTACACCGTTTTGCTGTATTCAATACTTGTTTTTGACGGATTAGAAAAAATATCGAAAATAAACATTTACAACAATGAAATCATAACTAATGGAGACATGGTTACAACCAATTTATTCTCAGCATATTTTTTTTAATTACAATATTTTATTTGTTAAATTGCTCCGCTAACAAATACATTTCACCACATCGCCATAGTTGGCCGGTACATGTGACGGATCTAATTTATAAACTTATTCCGTTAGTCCTCCACTGAAGTTGTTTCCTTCTGTTTTCATAAAAGATGACCGGCGAATTCCTTGGACACAAAACTTATTAAGTAAACATATTAAGTCCCTCGGCAGCGATTGTCTCGATCCTCTTATGCATAATTTTGAGAGACGATAAGATTTATAGTGCTGCCGGGAAATAATCATCAACATTGTGAAGTAAAATATCCGTTAGTATATTCGGACAAAAGTTATATTATACCGATGGAATTAATGTATCGGTATAACATCGGAAATATTTAATATCGGTAAGTTTTATACGCAGTAAAAAAGCAATCGTCGTAATTGAAGCAATTCAATAAAACAACAATTTTGTGGTACTCAACTATCACTCGAACGGCTGAAGCAAATGAATGAATATCGTTGGTGATACTGCATAACCGCGTAAACTATTTTTTGGTCAAATCAACAAGTCGTTTGAAAGCGATTATAGCGCTGGCTGACCACCTGCTGCAAAGTCACGTATCCGAGTCGAGGCAGCACCCTCATGCAAAACCGCGTATTTACCAGTATCGCATAGAACTGTAACGGAGCGCGTTACGGCATGCCAAATTTTTGAAGTTACCTTTGCTTCATGTCGCCTAGATTTCATTGTGGAATTATTAGAGGGGTCCAAAACCCGTAATTCTATACACTGACGGTTGTACAGCACAAAAACGGAACTTTGTTATGTCCAACGCACTTTTGAAGCTCTGTATGAAATCAAATGTAGTAAAAACCCAAAAAATTCTTGAAAAGGGACCACACGGAAATGGAGGAAGATTCTGTCAATTCGGTTATTAAAAGAAAACTACGCGACCGTGAAATATTTTTACAAAAGTCAGTGTGCTGCAGTAACCAGGAAATCAAGACAGAAACCATTTCCTTAAAAGGCAAAGGTTTTTTTCTTCTCTCAAAAGGCGATTTTTCTCAAAAAGAAAAATCTATTGAAGAACATTTTTTTAAATAAAACATGCAACTAAGGTGCATTATTACATACGACTATAGTACGGGCCAAAGGAACGTTCCAGTGAGGCAATAAATTATTAGGCCGACCCGCCCCTTTTACTACCTGTTTGTAGGGATGCGTGTCTTAACCTTCGCAGATTATCTATCAGATATTATTGAGATTGAGCACCGAAACTTTTGTCGGGTCACTTTCCGTTCATCAAAAAATGACAAAATGTTTTGTATAAGGCACCGAGTCTGAATGTTCAACTTCAATAGCTCCAGGTTAGAAAATATGGTCTCCATTGCTCAACTGATAGGCAAGAATTATGTTTTATCCGATGTAATGTTTCATGATGTAAAATTTCATGTAATTGAAGTTTTTTTAATAATCTCTATATCTTATAGGACATACAAATAAAAAACAGCAAGTTGATGAATCAGTAAGATGCTTAGTAAGATGATGAATAGTCTAACTAAAACCATTTGAAATTCATCCATAATTCATTAGTTATGAAAAAATCTGCAAAAATTTTCAGTGATTTTTTTTGGCCACTTTTAGAAAGCCTTTTTGAGCATTTTTACCGCATTTCGTCTACGGGATATATTGCAGGATAAATGTTTGTTTATATAGTATCTAGGGTTCTTGGCTATCTATCCATATCTAATTTAGAAGAGAATCATTTGTCAGAATACTAATTATCAACCTCACGAGAAATGCCTTTTGGTTGTCACTGGGATTGAACCACCGAGTTATTAGATCGTCATTCCCCACGAGGCGCTAAGACGAATGTATACGGTGCGATGCGTGGTGTAAGCCGTGAATCGGACTGTTCTGTTGTGATTGTGCGCCTGTATTAATAGCGGCCAGAAAGTGCGAGTAGTGCGGGCGGCCGCCCGCCCGGTGACGATGAACCCGCGACCTTGGACGTCGCGGACGGCGGCCCAGCGACGACGCCTGGCGCCCCGCCGACTATTCAATTACCTGTCACCTGCCTCCCGAGGGTCGGGCCCTGGACGCACAGCATCCAGCGCATGCTGCCCCAACCCTCACATCATCAGCCCCCACCGAAGACCCCTATCCAAGAGCTCGCTGCAGCGACAGGGCTGTGGGCTGTAAGATGGAAATCTCAGTTCTATGCACTTCTTTCTTTTCCCCTTCCTCTTTTATTTCGACCTTCCAGACATTGAGAAACCACTATCCACTATGAAATATAGCCACTATGAAATATCTTTGAATGAGTCACTAACTTTGAACGAGTGTTAAATAAGTCCGCCCATTTGACTATTTTATTATATTTTATTATTTTGTGCAATAAAGATATTCATTCAACAATAAAGTCATTTTTACTCGGGGAATCGACTAAATTTGGATCTATTGGGATGCATTGGGCACATCCACAAGCACTTCGACAAGCTTGGTCGTGCATGTTATATCATGTGGCGACTCACACCCACTCTAACTAACGATTACTATGTTTACTAAGCATACTTCCATCCTTGTACATGAAGTAGAAAAGTGGCCCGGTGCCACAGTATACCTCGCATCCTTATGACTCGTGACGTAGCTGGCTTTAATTTCAATTTTGTTCTAAGAGACGCTACTGTCTGGCATACTGTGCCGGTCCTGTGGAGTGCTAACGTGCTTTTAATCGTTAAATATGTAGCAGGGTTTGTTTACAAAAACAAATACATAGTTTTATAACTACTAACATAAATCATTGTTCCCAAACAAGATAGGCAATTCTCTTCGCTCGCATTGACAAAATCGGAATAGTTTGTATAGGTGGTCGGTCCATCTATGTATCTACAAAAGTGTCGATATCAGGTAGGTATCTAAATCAGTACATATATTAAAATATAAACTAATAAAGTATTTCACTAAGCCAATGTACCCCTGCAATAAACGATTTTTTTGAGGGATTTGCAATATTTAGGTACATTATGTATTTTAGTTATTATATCGAGGTCCTCAATCTGAAAGAAAAGTCGTATCTACAAAAGTTTCTTGGGGCAAATCGTCCTATTTTTGACTATTCTAAAATATACTAAAAGGGAGTAACACTAAATAGTTTTGTAAATTCGATGTATTTATAAAAAGGTGTAACATAATTTTTTTTCTGTATTCGGTATTACCAGTGTTGAAATGTCTCTGCTGTAAAATTGCATTTTTATAGATTCGACTTGCTTGAGGCTGTAGATATGATGTTTTTGTAATAAATAATCTAAACTAAAAAAAAAATATACTAAACCTAACAACATTGGCATATTTTTGATTAAGATGGACCTCTGAAATGTAACATCATCAATATAACAGCCCTAACTATGCAAATAAACTAAGTATTGCAAATACGCATCACGTCGTCTCTAAGTATATATTTTTAAAGAAATGTTTTTTTAAATGTTGGCATTTTTTTCATGCGTTTGTTCTTATGGCTTCACTACCAAACAACAAGTCACACTCTTCTTCACCAACAATCCATTTCCTGTTTTTAAGGAAAGCTGGTCCATTTGAAATACAATCTGCCAGGCATTGACGTTTGTTTTTTTTTCCTTATTTTAGAGACAGAGGTGAAGGTAGTGGGAGCTCTCGGACTACGACAGACTGAGGAACGCGCAAGGTCGACTAGACAAAGCATAATTACGGAGGGAAATGACACTTAAGCTCATTAAGAGTCTGAGTGCTTATAGATCATTTGCCTATGTCTTACGACGCAATCCGCTCTGTACCGAATAGGAGTTTGTTTCATTGAAAAAGTATATTTCCCTCGGCGTATCTCCTGTTTGATCCGAGGACTTGCCATGCGTTTTATTTCTTTTATATGTGTATCATCAGTCCAACTTACGGCAAGGAAAGTAGTAAAAGTTAAAAATATTGAACTGTGAGAAAACGATTTTTTTGTAACTTTTTTAATAGCAATAATAAATTAAATCGATTGGATAAACTCATATGAAAACCACAGGCATAAAAACGAGGAATGTCAAAAAAATAATTTTGAGTTAATCGCAAATAAAGATTTCCTGTATAGTTTGAAAGCGGTGTGCTTTTAATAAAAAATATACGTCAAGGCAAATGTATTCAGCAATCAACGTACAAAATTTTGGAACTCGAAAAACTATTATATTGATATTAGGCAGCAAAAAAATCAAAACAGGAACTGTCAATGAAAACAATGGAAGCTTGTAACACAAATGAAAGTTTAAGGCAATCTTAATTAGTTAAAATAGAGATAATACAAAAATAAACGAACTACACATCTCGCTTGTCGCGGGCTACACTCAAAACCACAGTTGACTGTCCTCCTTCTTCGTAAGTTCGAGCCTGATATTCATCGTTTCATCACAGTTGCCAATTTTTTAATCCTTTATTTTACAATGTCAAGGTGCGTTTTCATTTGAAAGCATCCGAGACGTTATTTTAAATCTAATTATAACTCAATTTAAACAAAATATTCAATTCCTCCCCTTTTTCCTACGGCCTTCACACGCAGGTACCTATACTATACACTTATAAAAATATTTATATCCACGCACTCCTAAATCTTCTACTCAACTTGGGATAAATAAGGAGAAAAGGATAATAAGTTATATTGTCAAATAACCTTTTTTAACATTATTATTATCGTACGTTGTAATAAAACCTATTTTTTTTTATTGTTTTTATATAAATTTCGTCTCACAATTTAAATAAATTTTATTGCTATGTTCATGCTACTACGATATTTTTAAATGTACCTAATTATATGTTACATTTTATTACCAGATTTCAATTACCTGTTTTATGCTTTATTAGATTTTTTCCGTTTGATTTCGATTCTATATGTACCTACATATCGATTGCATATGAACAAATCATCGCCATACATGGAGTCTAACTTAGTACGGGCTATGGCCTAGAGTTAGGCAGATTCTGCGATGAAATCAATTTAAATGTATTTTTTGAATTAATAAATTATTATTATTATTATTAATTTGGGTGAAAATGTTTCATAGCAAAAATCTCTTACGGAAGGTACGGAACCCTCGGCGCGCTAGTAAAACGCGCACTAAACCGGATTATTTTCCTCGAGTAGTCATTTCTGGTACATCTTGTATATTTGTATGAAAATTAAAAGACGGTCATTTTCATCGCCAGCTTTTAGACTAGGGCCTAGGTAGGACGTTCTTTGCCCCGTGTTGGCGTGGCGCCTGGCGACTCCGGGCAGCATACGCCGCGACTTGGGCGGGCGGGCGTCTATCGATCGACGCTCGCGAGAGGCTGAGCGTCGCCACGGCGACCGCCGCCCGCCCAATTCGTCGCCATGCCGACGCGCCGAATGACGCCGCCGCCCCGACCAGCCCCGCCCGCCCACGACTTGTCCGAGTTCGACGCGAACTCCCTCCAATCGTTTCGAGTTGACACCTCATGTGCAACATTCAATTACCGCCGCCGAGATGGATGCTCGGCATGATCGATGGCAGATTAGAGGAGATGATTATATACACAAGCAAAATGGATAGATTGTTTCTACTCTTTATTGTGAAATTTCACAATGGGGGGGTTTATTTTTATACGAATATCTCTTATGCTGCGACCACACCTAACTGGAAACGTAAATGCCCATCATCGCGATAAATGCTGCGTTAAATATTAACGCGTTAATTGAGTGGCCACACTTGAACGTTCAACGTCAATGCCCATTCTTGGCAATAAAATTGGCGTTAATTCGTCGGACGTCGAAGACATTTTGCGTCGTTTGACAGATCTGCGCGAAACTGTTTCGGCCGCCCCCATATATATCATATAAATATATAATATACACGACTAACAAGATTGATTACTATATAACAAGAGGAACTTCATGGAAAAACGATATTGTTAGTATTTATTTACAAAATCGACCAAAAAGTTGCGGCGCAGTTTTTTGCGCTCGAAGGCGGTTTCGTGCGGTTAATGTTCCTTGAATTTCAGACAAGATATTTTGCTGCTACACTGTATTTCATGAGTGTACATTTTTATTATATGAACATATTTTATCATTACCGAATGAATAAATAAGTTAATAGTAAAAACACATTTTTAAAAACATGCATTTATTAAAATGCTTTGTCCCGAGCCAACCCTGGGTGCAGCAGCCATGTCAGGGTGAAACTTAGAACGGGCTATCATAATTGAATGCGTCTACAAAATTTCGTTTCTGTGCTGTTGACCGTTGAGGAGTACCCTCGTCGGGAGCCACCCTGTGCCCAGCAGCCATGTCATGTTGAAACATATAACGGGCTATCATAATTGAATGCGTATAAGAAATTTCGTGACTGCTGTTGACCGTTGAGGAGTCCCCTCGTCGGGAGCCAACCCTGGGCTCAGCATCCATGTCATGATAAAACTTATAACGGGTTATAATAATTGAATGCGAATACAAAATTTGGTGTCTGTTGAGGAGTGCACGATTCTTGTAACTTGTGTCTCGGATCCCACAAACATGGCTCTGTTTGCAGGATTTCGAGAAACACAATGACTTTCTAGTTAGTCCACTCCATATTAATGTAACGGTAATCCGAAAACAAACGCGTGCGATCCCGTCGCGCTCGCGGTGCACAATGGCAAAGGTAGTGTGGCCGCTCCAACGCATTAATTCGCGCGTTAAACTCTTTGCTGTACCGCCACCCGAGTTATCGCCTGACGTCAAACGGCAATGTTAATGCCGTTGTAAAATTATCGCGATAAAGGGTGGCCACACTAACCATAAACGCTTATCATCGCGATAATTAACGGCATTTCCCGGCAGTGAGGCCCGGGCGTCACAACAAAACCAAAATATGAAGTGTTTATGTGTGTGTGTGTGTGCGTGCGTGCGTGCGTGCGAGGGTGCGTGCGTGCGTGCGTGTGTGTGTGTGTAATATGTATGCAAGTGTTCGTCTTGTTATTGCATTCGATTGGCAGAATTGAAAAGCAATTCCGATAATTTTAACCAAACGGAAAATGGTGACCCAGCTGGGAATCGAACCCGGAACCTTACAATGTAATATCAGGCGACCTTAATCACTATGACACCGCGCCGTGTAATTTTCAATAAATATGCAAGATGTAGATTAAGAATCGAACACGAAACTTTACCATGTAAAATCAGGCGACCTAAGCACTATGCCATCGGTCCGTGTAATTGCAAATGCGACAATCTTAAAAATACGTTTTTTGTAACCTAAATACATTGCGTAGAGAGGGACGGAACACTTGTCGGGTATGAGAGACTTGAACCAGTGAACCATTCCAAACGTCGGCAAATCGGCTCGCGCTTTTATGAATAGACGATAATTTGACTAGGAATGCAACAGATCAAGATTACGGATACGATTAATGAATGATTATTGGTGTTTTCCGGATTAATCGGAATTGTCGATTATCGGCGGCAAAGAACAGAAAAAAACAGGCCAAGAAAAAAAAGGAAACCTAAATAATTGAAATCACCAACATTTGGATATAATAAAACATTTCTCAGGACTACACTGAGATAAATATAACGCTGTAATACACGGAAATACGTATGTTTCAAAAAAGGGATTACCTATATAACATGTACTATGGTTTGTACGTATTTATTAGCATGACGCGTAACGGTGTAGTTATGTCACTGGCATACTAACTACACCGCACATTCATTACGGCGGACGAGATCTTGTTTCTACCATGACAGCATGTAACATACAAAAGGGTGTAACATACGTAAGGTTATAGTCAGTTATAAGAATCATGTTGAAGCTACATTATACAGTTATTTTCGTATTACCCGTACGGAGCATGGCGAAAAATATAATCGAGTACTGGAGTTTCAACAAAATTCCTTGTTATTACTTAATAACAAAACATTGTAGGAAGAAATTCAATATTTTCTCAGTGTTTATTATACTATAGGCGATGGCATCTAGAGTGCTTGCGAAACAACGATTCAGCTGGCAGCGGAATATTGCATGCACGACCCTTCGGCAGAATCCTTTCAAACTAGGCTTAAACAAAACTACAGCTCTCAGATGTAACTCATCAATTCATTTATTTTTTCCTTCGTCTTTCCTTTCCAAACTTCCTATTTCTGGGAATAAATTAGTACTTTTATTGTACTTTTGGGTCATCTTGCATGAATGTAGCCCTGTTATGCGCTCATCGATATAATATCAAAATTAACTTTACCAGGTCGCATAAGCTCGCCTCGATTAAATAAAACGTAAAAAAAATAATTTTAGACTTTTTACTTTCAAAACAAGTGTGGCGGGTCTGTCCGTTTGTTTATACATCCGCTTGCACCTGGACTCAATAACTATGTATAGGTTCGAGAGAACAATGGTTAACGGCAAAGACTCGGTACGGTTAGAAACGGGTTCCCCGCTTCTTTTTGTGTTTCATTTATCTACTTGTAATATATTTCTTTAATTTTTAGACTTTTTTACACAGATTAAAATTTATATTAGGTCTTTAAAGTTGCGCTGGCCACTGCTAATTTCTCCCACCAGAGGGCGAGCGAAAGAGCGAGTTTGTGCCAGCATTGCCATATGTATAATTTAAATCCTATTTTCACGACTATTTAAGCAGTTGCAAGATATATGTAGTAAAATCTACCAACAAATCGTAAGCCAATCAAAATTATTGTATTACTTAAAAAAAAACAACTAAATGCATTTAAACATGGAGACCAGGTACATAAGACTATTTAGACCGCTGTAAGATTATAACGAAACATTCCTGGCAAAGCTGGTGTAACGTACGGCGTGCGCCCGCCCGTGCCTCACGCAGCACAAAACGTCAAATCCCCACGCGATTTATCAAATATACGGGTGAGTTTTTATTAACCGCCACCCTTCAAAGAGGTGAATCAGTATGAGCAACTGAACAAGTTTTGTTTTAATATATATGTTAATATATATGTATATATATATATATATATATATATATATATATATATATATATATATATATATATATATATATATATATATATATATATATATATATATATATATATATATATATATATATATATATATATATATATATATATATATATATATATATATATATATATATATATATATATATATATATATATATATATATATATATATATATATATATATATATATATATATATATATATATATATATATATATATATATATATATATATATATATATATATATTTTGATATTTTAAGTGTGTAAATTTTTTAAAATTATTTTCAATAATATATAAAATTAGATTCATGAAAAGTTACTTATCTGGGGTCCTGGTGGACCAAAAACATTTAAACGATAGTTAATGTCCTCTTTAAATACTTAGGGCAGCGGCACCTGTTTCCGCAATTGATAACCTATGATGTTCTTAGTTATTGCAGCCGAATTACTGTATGCCCTTGGATGTAATACGTATAGGAGGATGGTTTCTGTAACAGAAATGGATGTTAGTAACTTATTTTAGAAGAAATTATATGATTGAGAATATTTCGACACTAGTCGTATTCATCTCTATGACATTTCTGATAGAACAATTTTTTCAAAATTTAAATTTAAAAAAAACTGAACATAGAGAAATGGGTTAATAATATTTTGCAATATCGTTATAAATGCACTATAACCGACCTTGAAAAACATTATTAATAATGATTTTTAAATGAAAAATATTAATAAGCTTTTAATGAATATGTCTGAACAAATATAATTACTGTATTAATTTTGCCTATTCAGACCGGGACCCTTGCAAGCGCCTAAAATATTTATAAAAGCCAACTCCCAAGATTTAACGTCTCTTTCTTTAGCGTTATCGCCAAGGCACTTAATAATTTTTACTTTAAAACAATTATCAAAAGTTAAATTGTGTGCCTTAGCATGCAATGCTATTGGAAGTTGACTTTCATTGCCTACGCTGGCCCTGTGATTATTTAACCTAATGCTAAGAGGTGTAGTTGTTTCCCCAATATAAAATGCATTGCAGGTCTGGCAAAGTAATTGATATACAATATTTTTTGAAATGCAACTACTATTAAAAGGAACTCTGTAACTGTTGGGAGTGTTAGGACTAGTAAAATAAATGCTTCGATCTAATAAAGGACATGTTTTACAACGTGATCGACCGCAAGGCTGTAGGCCCAAATTTTTGTTAGTACTAAGATAATTTCGATTATTTTTATTAAGTATTGATTTTAAATTAGGAGGTTTTCGAAATGATAAAATTGGTGGTATATCTAATAAACCTTTGGTTGATGGGTCGTTAGCTATAATAGGGAATAAATCTGCTAAAATTGGTCGCAGTTTCTCAGTGCCAGGAAAATAAGTAGTACTTAGAAAGATTTTATTTTGATTTAAATTTGACACCAATTTAGGTTTAGGTGAAAATTTTGTTTCGGAATTTATTATATTTTTATCTAACAAAGAGGCAGGATAATTTCTTTCTATTAGTGATTTTTTAAGATTAGAAAGGTACTTATCTAGATTTTCTTTATTATTAATTAAACGGTGTCCGCGAATGGACATTGAATATGGAATTGACTTTTTGGTATGAAACGAATGAACAAAGTTACACAACCAACATTTTTAAACAGCCTCAAACCTACACCTAACTTAACATCTGATGAACTTTCAGCTCTTAACAATCTAAGCAAAGATACCAATATCATCATTTTGCCAGCTGATAAAGGTTCAACTACAGTCATCCTTAATAAAACAGACTATGTAGCTGAAGGTTTGAGGCAACTCAGAGACGAAACTTCCTATAAAAAATTATAGTGATCCGAATCAAAATTTTGCTAATACAATAAAAAAATATATTGAACAACAAAAAACCATTGAAAAATTATCAGATGAAGATGTTAACACTTTAATTCCTAACCCTATCAGAACACCAAATTATTTTTTTTAGGTTCACAAATTTGAAGAACTTTACTGTAAAATAACAGTTTGACATGCGTTTGAGCGCGTTGCGCCATCTATCGGTAGGTAAAATATCGTTATTTTTCCTACCGCTTGATAGCGCATCGTGCTCAGCGCTTTTTATACTATTTAAAAAAAACATTTTTTTCCCACAAATTACTATAAACCTATCTGTTAGTTATAACAATTTGTGGAAAGTCTAGTTAAAACTTCCTTATCTGCTCGTACTGATTCACCCTCTTCAATGATGCCGGTTAATTAAAACTCACCCCGTAAAAATAAAGTAAAATGAAATATCATAATATTTTTCCCAAAACAATAAGTCTTTTATAATACCACACTGCGTGATCTTCTTATGCCCGCTCTACACATTGGCCAATGCCTCGGACACTCACGCTCTTTCGCACACATTTTTCACATGTCACAGCGGTTCCGTCTCGCTTACACCTTAGCGATGTGGCCAAGCATTGGCCAACGTGTAGAGCGGGCATTACCAACCTTGTTTGTTATTATCAATAATACATTCAGCATGCTGACGAAATACGCCGTAAATAATCATTGTAGACTTATAAACAAACTATTGTTATTGAACACTGTTAATCAACACCTTTTACGGCCCGTATGTTTTTTAATCAAATACGACTTTTACGATTCGATTACGCGAAGTTAACTGGGCATAAAAGACGCAGAGCCAGAATCGCATTGATGGCGTCGTTTAATTGATCGGAAGTACTCCACCGGCCGGCTGGCACGGTGCACATAAAATGAATCATAAAATACGTGCAGTTCGACAAAGGAGGCTCACGATTCGTCGCATCGTAGGCGAAGTTTCGAAAACTGCGCGCGTCGGCATCCACTCGTGCAGAAGCGATAACGCGCCCCGCGAAAAAGTAACTTTTTTAAAAAGAAGTTGATTATCGCGAAATATTGCAAAAGCGGATGCATGGTACGGGCGGCGTTTCCGCGAATTTGCGGATAAAAAACGGGTTAGATACACATTATAATCATTGGCCTTCGGTTGTGTGTCTCCAATATTTTTCATAATACGGTCCTTCGAGCCGATTTACGTCAAAGCGTTACAAATCTAGGCAAATACATTTTCATGAAGGTTGATATTAGCATTCTTGCAAATGATTCTGCTATAAATTATACAGGGATAGAAAGCCGAAGACCCTGCGCATGACAAACAAACCGAAATATATTATTCTAAGCTCGATATAAGGTCAAATGCTCAAAAAGGCTTTTCATGCCAGGGACATAATCGATATAAAATGAAAACTCATTCGTTAATCTCAGAGTCAAAAAGTTGAAGACCATTCTAAACACATTGGAAATCATTCGAAGTTTACTTGTTTTTAATTAAAATTCAACAAAAAAAAACACTGATGATTTTTTGCGGTGTTCTTTTTTTTTGCTGAATTTCACTGAAAAAATAAAGAACGTTGAAAGAATTCTAACCCCTTTCTTTAGAGGTTCAACATCGACTGAAAAATTGACACTGGGATATGTTATCTTAGAAATCGGAATCTAAATTATTATAGTAATTTTGGCTCTACTAACGATATTTCTTCACATAATATTATTAAATAAAACGTTACTATTAGTTTTATATTTGTAGTTAAAACATTTGTAACTTATAAATAGGATAGAAAACGAATTTACCGCGTGAAATTTGTAGCACCCCGCGTGGCCCGCGTGAAATTTGTAGGGTGCTACAAATTTCACGCGGTAAATTCGTTTTCTATCCTATTTATAATGTCAAACAACCGCGATAGTCTTCGATTTTATATTTGTAACTTATCTTTATTTTGATTATGCGATGTGGTGTTCAGGGTGGTACCACTGCATAAACTAATACTTTTACTGTTACACATATTACTAAACTATTATCTGCGTCATTATCTGATGGTGCAAAGCTAATGAGCGTGAAAAATTATGGTCTATCTCACAAACTCCGAATACCCAGTGAATCTTAGTTGAACCGTATGACATAAAAAAAACACTAAAAACACGCTGTTATAAATACACGTAAAAACCACATCATCAGACCTTGAAACCTAATCGTGGTCAAAGTTCATTCCAAGACTTTTCTAACAAGTCCAAACACAGATATGATACGATGTTCCATCATGCAGTTCCAGTTCATATCTTCCGACTCCATTATCAGATCAGCTCGACAGTACCATGTTATTGTATTGTCATCAGAACTACAAACAGCTGCCAATTTTCATGACTCTACAATCCTTGGAAGATGGTTAAATTAGTTGCCTTTGATTCCATTACATAGTTACATACAGGTCGATCTAATAAAAGCGTGTTAAAAAGGTCGCAAGACAGCACATTCGAATAAAAACAGTCTATGCAAAAATTTATATTACGAAAATAAAACCAGTCGAGTGCAAGGTTAACTAACCCGCGTGCTGAAGGTTCCGTAGGTACCATCCAAAAATGGTTCCTGCTGTAGATTATACATGCAATCTTCTCTTTTCTTTTGCTATTATTAATAATACACATACACTCTTTTCTTTTACTATTAATAATAGTAATAATATACTTTTATATACTTACGTTATAATCATGGGGTCTTGATAGTAAGCGCAGTTTGAAAACAGAATAATTTTGAAAAATGCAAATTAGTACTGAAATGTATCATCGAGTATAATAATTTGACGACTTCTATAATTCAATAATATTTCTATAATTTACTATTATTGTCTATCGCAATGTATTAACGTCGAATAAAAACTTTTTGAATTGAAAGGTAAAACTTTTCAAATACGTTATAATGGTATATTTTAGGTCGTCCTATTAACAGATCATATGTAGCTATTAGCAATTTCAAGGTTAACAACGCGCAAACGCATCACCTGCCAGCATCTACCAATAAATGTTTACTGCGCCCGAATTTAAAGGGCTCTCTAGACGATCAAGCATGCTTGTCAAGCATCACGAAGCGAGCTAAGAGAGGATCGTATTAACTAAAAATGCCTGATTTTGTGGTTTTATACCAGGGAGACACGTCAGTCATCAATCAATTACGTCTAATTAATGTGATTCCCTGGTATAAACTACAAAATTAGGCATTTTTGGTAAATATTTAAAAATATATTTGCACAAATGTACAAGTGTACATTGTACACTTGTACACTTGTACATTTGTAAGCAATCAAGCAAACTTGATTATAATATTAGAGTCCTGTCCACCCTAGAACGGGCTTGTCCCAGTTGGGTGACAGAAACAAATAAGCAAAAGGTTAAGGTTTTGCCATTCGGTTCCTGTTATTTTTGTAAGCTAATCAATTTATTATAGTAATTATTTCTTAAATAAATAAATAATTCCTGCGGTTTACGATCCCCTCCCAGTCCGCGACACGATGCTTGACAAGCATGCTTGATCGTCTAGAGCCCCTAACAAGCGCTAGAAACCTGCTTCCTAAAACCACATTTAATTTTAACAGCGACGAAAAAAAGGACATTTAATAATGGACAGCTGCTCGTATTGTATAATAATTCTACAGGAAGAGGTCGAAATATTTTAGTGTGTGACTTAGGTGAGGCACAAAGGATCTCACCAGTTCCTCATACCAGATAACTAAATTGTACAAATAGGGCAGCGGCGCAGGTGTTCCGCTTCGTTAAAAAAAAGGCAATAAAAAACCGTAGACCTTGAAAACTCCATCACGTTTTCGGAGCACTTAAAGCGTATACAAATCGCAAATACCATACAAGGGACTCACAAAGAAGCGTATTTTGCTTCATATAAAACTTGATCGTTTATACTCCTGTTCTCCGAAGAACATGCTCTGCCTTAAGTAGAATGCAACTTGTGTAACTTTATCAGAAATAAATAAATAAACGGGTTTCGGTAATTACTCATTTATTTTATTTATTAATTACGCAAGCAATCAAATCATCTGTTTATTATGCATGCGCGTCAACTGCACTAGCCATTTTTTTGTAAATTATATGAAGAAGTTTATAGAAGTTATGAAGTGTAATTTATATTTTTATAGAAGTTATATAGGAGAATTCAAATTTGAAATACAATTAATCTTAGCACGTCAAGTTTTTGAGTTAAAGAAAATATAATTTGCCTATTTCGTTTTTGTAGCCAAATCGACGAAACACACCTCTTATTTCTTGGATTTAATTATTACTTAAAAGGCCTACCAACCGACGAGGAGGTAAAGTATTTTGAGGGCGCTAAAAAAAACGAGATGAATATATATATATATATATATATATATATAAATATTTGATATGAGGGCGCTAAAAAAAACGAGATGAATATATATATATATATATATATATATATAAATATTTGATAGTTTTGTGTATATATTCTTTTTAGAATTGATCAATAAGATGATTATAAAGTAAATAATTATAAAAGCCACTTACATCGTGACGAAGGATTCCCTTGATCGGATTCGGGAATGCTTTAGGTATCAAGGGAATCCTTCGTCACGATGTAAGTGGCTTTTATAATTATTTACTTTATAATCATCTTATATATATAAATATATATATATATATATATATATATATATATATATATATATATATATATATATATATATATATATATATATATATATATATATATATATATATATATATATATATATATATATATATATATATATATATATATATATATATATATATATATATATATATATATATATATATATATATATATATATATATATATATATATATATATATATATATATATATATATATATATATATATATATATATATATATATATATATATATATATATATATATATATATATATATATACATACATACATACATACATACATACATACATACATACATACATACATACATACATACATACATACATACATACATACATACATACATACATACATACATACATACATACATACATACATACATACATACATACATACATACATACATACATACATACATACATACATACATACATATATATATATATATATATATATATATATATATATATATATATATATATATATATATATATATATATATATATATATATATATATATATATATATATATATATATATATATATATATTGTTATATTTGATAAGGTTTGTAAAGAAATCCGTTTATAGGATGATGTTTTTATTTAAAATAAAATTAGTAAAAGCTACTTAAAAAGTAGCGAAGGAAATCCCAGCTTATATTGGGAGATGCTTATGTTTGAATGAGATATACTTACGGATGTACTTACACATATATATATATATATATATATATATATATATATATATATATATATATATATATATATATATATATATATATATATATATATATATATATATATATATATATATATATATATATATATATATATGTGTGTGTGTGTGTGTGATCCTCCACAATAAGCGCCTAAACGCTGCATCCGATTGAGCTGAAATTTGGCACGCAGGCATCATGCTGGCAAAAGTTTGTGGAACTTGATTGATTGCGGTTGAAAAGATTGCGGTCTAAATCGGTCCAGCAGAGGGCGCGCTAGTCATACTCCAATATCGAAATAGACTAGTACTATATTGATGGTATGCATATAATTTTAGATGCCTGCGAATGCAATATATACCTATACTTGTGTATTACAATCTCAAATGGTTGTTGTCAACAACATTTCCATAAAAGGCATTTTTTCATTATTTACCAAGATGTTCAATAAACATTTAATCAAATGAATGTACAACAATGTAAACCATAACGTTTTTTTGGTATATTAAAATCGCATCGGCAATCGAGGCAATCATGGTAAAGTGGCCACAAGCAATTAATACTTACTTAGATAAATACCTAGCAAAAAAGATTCGGCGCACTTATTCAAACGCGCCAAGGGTCGAATTCAATTAATTATTATTGGTTCGAGTCGTCTAAAGTATTGATATTGATACGGTTTGTTTTTTATTCGAATTCGATTTTGCCTCTGATAGAACAAATAAAATATACGAACCATTATAAAATTATAGTTTAATTAGATTAGTATTATCGTGAAAGCATACTATTTTCGCATTATTATCCAAACAATGTATAACAATTGGTATAATGTACCAATGCAATTTTTTTAATATTAGAAGTAATTTGATAAATATTAGAAGTAAATGGTTGAAAATGTCATATTTAATATACATATTCATACAATATTGAAATATGGACGAAATAAAAAATATATACGAAATATTATTTTCCTTAATCTACTATTAAAAACTAGAATCAAATTTAATTGCATAATACATGTAGGTATATTTAATTTCATTTAATTTCAATTTAATTTTAATTTAATTTGTTATTCACAATTATCTACAATAAAATGAACAACGAATACAATTAAAATGTCATAGACATCCAGTAGCAAAAAACTGATAACATGATATGCCAAAAAACAGTTGCCAGTGATACTATTATAATGACGCCAAACCGGGCTTTAGTTTGTTCTAAGGTGGACATTTAAATTGCTAAATTAGAATTAATGTCAGCTGGAAAATCAAAGTAAAACTGAAAAGATGACATTGTTAACCATATTTATAATAAATAAAAATGTCGTACAAATAGATAATATTTAAATAATTATAATTGCTAAAAAAATTAGACTAATATCATACCAAATATTTAAAAAAATAAATAAATTAAAAAAAAGACATTTTATTGCATACAAAATAATTATAAAAGTATTAAAATATGTAAGCTATATTATTATAAAAATGTAAGCTATATTATTATAAAGTTTCATCTAAATACATTCAGTAGTATTTGTGAAAGAGTAACAAACATCCATACATTCATTCTTACAAACTTTCGCGTTTATAATAGTAGTAGGATGAAGTTATATTGAATAAAAGGAATGGCTCATGAACGGTTGTTATGACAGTCTCGATTGGTTAAGGGCAATATGACTACTATTATCACACGCATAAATTTGTATTAGAAGAAATCGAGCGCCAACGCGAACCGCAGATGCCGAAGTCGCGCCGGCGCAAAGTATTATTACATACATCTCTCGCATGTGGCTGGGGCGACGTCGCGGCGTCGGCTGGGTTTCCTCGTTTGAGGTACAGTGCGCTGCGCATACATTCGGTCGTGTCGATGCGAAATTGGCTATGTGGCGCCAAGGTCAGCGGAATATCAATCCGCTTTGTGGTTGAATGAACCCGTCCGGTCGGACAGACAACACATTTAATAAACGACATCAACATTGACAAGAGAGTGTTTACTACACATTATAAAATATCTACATAATATGTATATTTCGACACGATGCTGATAGGTAAATCTTGATCGACGAGAAATGACGCGATTTCGTTTGTTTTCGACGATATTTACATCCAAAGCGATGTCGCTGAAACTATTATTTTATCACTAATCGCCCTGACCGGAACATTGTAACATACCAAATTGTGTAGTTTTCAAGTACTCGTATATCTGACAAGACATATCGGATTGCCAGTTCCTGTAAGTTTTTTTCATATCGTAATAAAAATAATTCATATTGAAAAACTATGTCAATTAAGATTAAAGATTTAAAAAACAATATCATAAGATGTTAACATTTCTACAACTAAGTTACTCGTGGTGTGACAATACGACGGCTTTATAAAATTACGAAAAACGCAAATTTCCTTTAAAGCAATTTTTAAACCAATTCTCTGAAAGTATTTTGATCACATATTAAGTTGTATGTAGTGTATGCCCATTAAAATAATTACCAAAATGAAAAAAATATATATATTACTGATAGAGGGTGGGAGGGGCTCGCTCTAATTGATAGGGTAGGGCTATACCCGAACAATACCTGCTAATAAAAGCATAAATGGGGACATCAGGGGAAGAACGATGAGGGTTATGTTTTTGTGTAACTGAGAAAAACGACTTTAAAGATTTGAGGCAAGGATACAAAGTTGTTCATGGTCAGGAGTCATATGTTAGCTGATAGACATTGCCGCAAGGCAATAAGCTCGCCGTTTTTATTTTAAAATAAAGAGTTTTTTATTATTATTATTATTATATGTTATTTTAGTATTATTTGACGTCATATTTAGTTAGGGTTGATATTATTGTTTAAGAACATTATAATATGTGTATATAATATCAGTATTACCACAATCGATTCGATTCTCATCGTTTTCCCCAACATGCTATTTCAAAAATGTCCATTTTTGCCATACTATTTCCTATTTCCATCATCAATATTTCCTATTCGATTTTGCCACAATTTTCTTATGGGTACAACGCACATTTCCTCATACTCAGTTTAAAATGAAGAAAAATGGTACATTCATCGTTCTTCCCCTGGTGTCCTCAAATGTTACTTTGGGTTTGTTATGTGTATTTTTAAAATTGTAAATATTTTATACATATTATATTAATAAAGAAAAACAATTTAATAAATCGTCCCCACCAAAGGCACCAAACTATAATCGCAGTTAAAAAATATAATTCATCGTTGAAAAATTCGACAACGAAGAAGTTTATCGTTGTAAAATAGTTAAAACAAATGTGTTTTGTTTTTTTTCCCTTTTTTTTATCAAGTCTTAGCTCCCATTTGAAATGTATTTTATCCTATTTATTTTTTGTTCCTTTTCTCACCATATCAGATGAAGGATAGTCATTCCCTACCGACTATTTGTCATCATTAATAACTGCTGATCGAACAACATCCTCATCCCTCCCCTAATCCAGGTCGGGCGGTTCGTTATGATATTTCTTGTCCCGGTATACTTGCGATGAGAGCATAATTTTCTTCTATTGTCATAATTTTGTTATCATTAATTTCTGCTAAACGACCAACATCCTCATTCAGTCGGGCTGTTTATCATCATCAAAATATTCCACGCATCTATATGCTTGGTTCTACAAATGTTGAGTTGGCAAGTTCTCTATGCCAACATCATTTTCATTTCCCAGAGTCTTCGTCGTATCTGATTACATTCCGTATGTATAACACCAAAAAACACTCTCTCCGAGCCATACTTTCGATTTCGTGCACACAAATTTTATCGTCTCATAAAGGCAACTGGATGACAGATGAAAGAAACTTGATGGTAGAAACCATATCTCACAAATGTGTCCAACCAAATAAACAACAATTTTAGGAATTATTTTGTTGTACATTACGAGTATGTAATTAGGTTTGAAAACGAGTTTACCGCGTGAAGTTTGTGGTACTCGATTTTTCGGCGATGTTGCAACCACCGTTGAAATAAGAAAAACCCTGAAGTTAAAGAGACGACAGTTACAAACTCTTTACTACATGGAATCCTCTTTCTAAAATGTTCCCAATGCACAATACCGAGCGCAAGTACGTAACACAAGATACAGCGAGTGTTGAGTGCACGGCGGATTTACAAAATTCGCGCGCGCCGGTCGTTGTATCAGAGTCCACAGCCCATTTGAAAGGCCTGTGACGTCTTCTACTATTTGTTATGTTCGGTGGGGTTTCTCGTGATCCGGGCCCATTGACCCGGCTTTTGGTTAGGTCATCACCGGGCTACGCGCCCTGTGGCAGATATCGTAATGGGGCGCCTGACGGATCAGGCATTTTATGGCTATAGGATGAGACGGGAGAGCGTACATGGCATATTCTAATGCGACGACTGCTGTGCTGCAGTACCCGCGCTGGTGGTTATCTAGCAGACTGCGAGGGTACGGCTTCCGGACTTCTGGCGGCCTGGTGTGCAGTTGAGTGAGCTGACAAATGTGCTCGTGCGGCGAGATGTCGGCCCTCTGGTACATTGCGCGCGTGAGGCGTTTCATGTAATCCTCCACGGACTCTGTTCTCGCTAAAGTCGCGTTCCAGAGTCGCGTTTCTGATGTGCCATGGGGCTTCCGACAATTTTCTCAGCCCCAAATTCAACACCCGCTGGATATTTGTCCGCCGTGATGTCGATATAAGGTGTTACAAGGCCAGTGCCGCGTACGTGTTTTGTCCTCACGTACATCTTCAGCATCACCAGTCGTGTCTTCGCCGGTATCGCGGCCGATCGAAGCATGGACAGCAGCGCATAGCGAAGCGGCAGCCATCGCTTTCGCGTGGTGCGAGAAGTTGAGGCGTCGGTCGAAGTGCACCCCGAGGTACTTAGTGCCGCCCCACCACCGTCATAATCTGCTGAGTAACAGCAGCCGCGTATCTGTAGATGACGACCGACATAACTTTAGTCGACCCTGGACAACGGCGGTTGCAACATTGCCGAAAAGTCGGTTGCTACAAACTTCACGCGGTAAATTAGCTTTTAAAAAATTTTATAATGTCAAACAACCGCGATAGTCTTAAATTTCATATTATGAGAATGTTTATTTTATATAAGGAAACAATGTTGGTGCGGTGGGACTATGTAAATCAAATGTGTTAAAATATTTTGTTTTATCTGACATTTGTTAGCTGGGTTTTCAATTTAATGTAATATAGCCAGCTGGATTAGTATAATTCAAGAAATACGCAATAGAATGGTTTATTAGTATGTGACGGCTAGCGGCAGCCATTATAAGCAAAATGACGCAACCGGCGCGGCGGCGCGACAAAGAATTTTTATTCGTAACGTGACTGAGACCGCGGCCGCAAAAACTAGTCGAAGCGTCCATCAATAGGCGAAAAACGCGGCCGAATCTGCTACAGCGTTTTCGCACCCCTATCAAAGGCGCTCCTTTCAAACACTGCGCGGACTTTGAAACGCAAAATGCTAATGCGTTCAATATTAAAACGGGGTCGATGAATATTCTAAACAGGTAAGAAAACAAACAAATTTGGGCGCTTTAATGCATTCCGAGAAGGAATACAGGCGTTTCGCAGTGTTGCCAAGAGTATTACAGCGAGCGTGACATCCTATAAAAGGATGATGTTGGACGATGGGACAGCGTACAGTTAAATATTGAAATAAAAGAAATTTTATGTTCTGTTCGGAGTCGAATAGTTAAGTTTCACAAAAGGTATAATAATTATATTTTGGAATGCTTTTTTTATTCTGAACAGCCGGGCGGAGTAAATCGCTTTAATTCTTGAAAGTATCGATAAACACAGCAATTCGGCAGTTTTGCGTCACAGAATAAGCAACAAACAGCTTATCTACGAAGAGGGACTTTGACTTTTGACGTTTAGCCAACTATCTTCAATAAAAGCGTTCAGCATTATGCTAGGTTTACACGGGTTTAGTGGCTAATGTTTAGTACTTGTCATATGCACTAATACATTTGTGTAAACATACTGATTCAGCATGTTAGTGCTTAGTATTAGTGAAACTGCCAGTGCAAGTGAATAGAACCCACGGAGCAGCTAACATGGTTAGTTGCTCCGTGATAGAAGCCGATCCTATTTACTAAGCGACAAGTGAATTACTAAGAACGAAAACGAACGAGAACGAAAGCGAATTACGAGAGTGAAAAGCCCCACCATAAATTACTAAGAACTTGTCGCTTGCTGGCTCGTGTCTATGGCGGTAGAAAGATGAAATTCCGAAAACACTATAAAATTTATCCAGGAATTTTAAATCCAATCCACAATCGTTTCTCTTTATGCTTCTCTTGCAAGTACGTCTATCGACGTTAATAAATTAATGTTAGAATAGTATTTGAACATACTGCTCAAAATAATGTGGTGTTCCATTTTGAACGGATGTCGTGCCACTAATACCTTCCTGTTAATACCAACGTGTAAACGCTTACTTCTCACAATCACTCGACAAGTACTATTAAATGACAACTACTAAGCCTGTGTAAACCTAGCATTTGTACGCAAGGTATTTACCGTAGGACGGGGGGACTTTGTGCCGGGCAGGTGAGATTGTGCAACGGCTGTCCCGCCATACGTTTGAATATAATTCCGCAACCTAGCGAAGCTGACGGCAATTCTCCATACATTGACCGAAACGTAACTAGATGCACCATCTATTAGACGCATTCGGAATTCCTTAGTTGCGAACCTGCCTGTCATTCATTACGCCAGAAAAACTGGCACATTTGGTCGATTTGTGACGTTATCTGCATACTTTCATCTGGAGAGAAAAATTGGTCGCAGCTATTGTTATCACTGTATGTCGATCTTTTAATAATATTAGTTGTTACCAAAATATGCTAAAAATCATTCTTATTGATTATCATTTCGAAAAGTTATGCATCATTTAAAGAAAAAACTAAACTTGGCAGGTGAAAATGTGCCATCAAAATTATGTCATTATGAACTGAATATATATTTTTTTCTTTTTTATAAGTTTATGCGCGACGATGCCACGGGTGTACATGCGGACTCCGGGAGCCAGATCATATAAAAACTATACGGAGGAAACTTTAAGAAGAATTTTGGAGGAAATACGTTCTGAAAACATTTCTAGGCGAGGCGCGGCTGAAAGGTATGGCATCCACAGAAATACTTTGGCAGCTAAACTGAAGGGTACAAACCATTTGAAGACCTGGAGGACAAACTATATTCACTAAATAAGAGGAAGTTGCATTCGAATCACACATCACTGCGTTATCTGCGTTTGGATGTCCAATAACATCTTTGGAACTACGAGTTATTGCAAAAACCTACTTAAATAAACAAGGGAGAAGAGTAATGGCTTTCCAGAACAATTATCCTGGCAAAGAATGAGTGTGTTCTTTTCTGAAACGATATAACCATCTGTTATCTAATAGAATTGAACGAAATATTACACATGGCCGAGCAGAAATCAACGAAATTTTTGAGATGATAGATGTAGACTAATTAATGTTTCTCGAGTGATTAAAAAAATGTCTTTTTTCTATTGTCTGCATTTTGTTTAAAATAATGTAGAAGTTAGTTTTTTAGAAATATGCTTGTAACGTGAGGACTTGTTCTAGTAGTCCAAATAGGGGACAATGTGCGATTGCAACTAGTTTAGGAGATATCAATGAAAATGCAAAGTGGCACATTGTCGCCCCGACGACGCAGGTGAGAATGTGCCACAAATTAGATTTTTTTCCTGAAAATGTATGTCATAAAAGTAATGTTTGTATTCATGTACCAATTATTAAAGAGTTAATGAATAACTGTGTTTTTTTTCATAGGCGAAAAATTCCCAGAAATCCTCGTAAAATCAAAAAAACCTCAAAAAGTGGCACTAAGTCACCCCGTCCTACGGTACTAAATTTTGCGTTATGGAGAACCGGAGGTCAGACAGACAAGCGAATATTTCAAGGCGAAAAACGTAGAACTCATGAGCCATCCTCTACAGTCCCGAGTGGTCCCGACTTGGCACCTTGTCTCTTTTTTTGTTCCCAAAAATTGAGACATAATTACGCTGTCGACGATTTTCAT
Source organism: Micropterix aruncella (assembly GCA_944548615.1). Taxonomy (NCBI): domain Eukaryota; kingdom Metazoa; phylum Arthropoda; class Insecta; order Lepidoptera; family Micropterigidae; genus Micropterix; species Micropterix aruncella. The sequence goes on from OX155951.1 coordinate 8,332,012, forward strand.
CGCCCGAAGACGCTGTAGAAAAACATGATTATGAGGAAACCACGGAGAAGTGGAAAAACTAGAATATACGTATGAAAAAATGTATTTAAACTCATGGAGAATATTATAAGAAACAATAAATTGATTTTCGGCCATTTACTCTATTTCTTCTTATTAATTCCAGACATTTTCACAGTGACCCTTGTAGTAGTAGTGTCTTCTGAACAAAAATGTTGATACTACTGGACAGACAATTCATCGTGACCCGGGAGGGTAGGTAGATAGATAGGTATGTACCGCTATCGAGCGGCGTATTGAAAGTTCGCCAGTGTCGCGGCCAAGGTCGAAGGTCGTCGACACCATCTAGGTTACAGCAGGATGGGGTACGTACCGGGGGTGGGGTGTGGTGAAAATTGTAGCCCGCGACGCAATACCCCGCGCCAACGCTTCTGCGAACGGCGCGCGGCGCGGGGGCGGGACGCCGCGTTACGCAACGCAACGCGCAAGTCCCGCTTGCGTACTGCGACTGAATTTATTGACGCGTCAACCAACCAGCGCGAGTCGATGACACTGCACGGGCGGACGCCCGCGCAACGCCGCGTTGGGCGGGCGGGGTGGAAATATCGGCAGGCGTCTTGAGGAGGCTACAGCCGCTCACAATTAAAAGCTAATTAGATGCACGACAAAATCTCTTAAAGACAAATACGCCAGAGTTTGAAATTTCATTAATTTACTACCCGCCCACGTCTGTAATTTAAATTATTAGGTCCTTAGTATGAAAAAGTATTCGATATATTGAACATTGTGCGAATCTGCAGTATCAATATGTCGAATCTGCATAACCGAATATGCAGTTGCAGTTTTGTCATTTCAAATGGGGTAGCCAATGCCAGTACTGTAAAACTCTTGTGGATATAAAATCAACGAATGTTTTGAAGGCGTCTTTCACTGCATCTTAAAAGTTATTTTCTTCCCCTATAACAAGCGAAAGTAAAATGAATGAAAAAATCTTTATGGAATACAATGAAATATCTACAATAGGCGTTCGGAAAATATGTTAAAGTCAACCCTAAATTAAGTGGTTACAATTATAAATTATAGTAGTAGCAATAAAAAAATAAACATAATTTAATTAAATGTTTACCGGAATATTAATAGACTAACGAATAAACTAATAAATAAATAAAACAAGTATATTTGCAAATAATTATTATCTACCAATTATTATATTACTAAGACAAAGAAAGTTTTCATGAAGATATATGTAAAGGAGTGGGATTATAAATAACGTTATATAGGAGACAAATGATAAGTCTCTTTGCTCCCTGATCATCAGCTATCGAAGCTTTTTTCTGTACTCAGTGATATCCTCGAACTTACGGAGATTAAGTATGAAACTTAACGTAATATGAAAGTATGTTGGCGTGTAGTACGATGGGCGACGAATAGTCTCCAGTCACAAATCCCGCAACTTTGCGACGTTTACTGAGAATTGTGTGGTACTGTAAAAGCAGTGGCCATGACGACAGGCACCTAACGGTTCCGTGCAGCTTGTGCCATATGGCCTGCTCGTTACCTTGGGTCGGCTTAACTCACGGGTCAACTCCTATCCGTTTGCCTCCTTGAAGAGGGCCGAACCTGGAAAGGACTGCGCTGTCAAGGCTGTGTCGTGAACAAGAGACCGCATCCTCTGGGAAAGGGCCTCGGGCGCTGCTGGGCGATTGGCGCATCGTGCGGCGTTTGCACGCGCCGGCGAATAACCGGGGAAATGGTCTTATACGTTTTCCTAAGAAGCGGGGGTGGTGGTTGACCTGATGTCAGCTACTCTTAAAATGACCCGTTGGCCTCCCGATCCGCGATAAATATGTACTGAACTACCGCTATCACCAGACAGAGGCCGCGCAAGCGACTTCAAACCTGCGACCAAACCGGAGGACGGAGAAATCCGGCCAAATCTAATAGTAAGGGCGCAAGGCTGCCCGCGGTGTCCACTTCCAAGTGCCTCGCGGCAAGGAGTTGGTCTCTCGTGAGCATGTTGGCGTAGTTAGACGGCGGTCTGTCTTGTACCTAAGTCTGCGTTCACCCAACGGTTGAATGAATGAATTATCATGATATACATAAATAATACGCGATATATGAATACCGTCAAATCTTCTAGTGGGGACGGGTTCGCCCGTAGTAATTAACAACTGCAAAGTGCACATTCGCGTTAACCATTGGGCCATACGCAGTGGCGTGCCCAGGGTTGGTAAATGGGGCAAGCCCGACATTATCTTTTTGTGTTTTTACGCTTTTTATAGTAAAAAAGTGGTACATCTTTACTCTTCAATCTTCAGTTTGAATTTTACTGCTTGTGTTATAGATTCAATAAAGCACACTGTAGGCATGTTACTGCTAGACAGAATTTAACATATACATATCAGCCGTTTTATTTGCTTGGGCGAGTGAAATCAAGTTAAGACAGAACTCACCACAAGGGACAATTTCCTCCATTGTTTATCAGGCAATAAAAACCACAAATCAATTGAAATTATACAATAAAAAATCTGATCTGTCACTTGCTCAAAACAAACGGAACTAAATAGGGAACACGCTCGCATTTTACTTCATGCTAATGCAAGCCTGGCTTATTCGTCAATACAAAAGTCGTTTAGATACATATATTATTTTGCGTAATTCGCCACAGGTTAGAATAAAAGGACCACGGATTTTAAAAGTCCCATTGCAAGCCCATGTGTGCGAGCGATATGACTAGCTAAACTCAACTCGGTAAGATTGCAGCGAAATGTTGCAATGTCGATAACCTGTTTTGTCGAGTGGAGCGACCTGTGCTCGCTAGATAGCAATAGGCGCTCGCAAATTCATATAGTTTAGCGATCTTTTTAAAAAAAGGCAAGCCGGGCTTTTCGGCTTGTATGAAGTCACCGCCACTGTACCGCAAGAAGCTGTAATGGATAAAACATCGGTATAGCACCTCATATTCAATAATAACGCGAATTTTCAACTTGCTTTCAAATTTTCAACGTGCTCGCACACACGCAAATAGCAATAACGAACGATTTTAAAAGAGGAATAACATGGCTTTGGTTTAGATTTTTTTCAATTCCAATTTAAACCGAAGTTACATATACAAGTTCGAATTGGCCAGCGTGAAAAAAAAAACGGCAACTATATTGGTAAGGACCTAATAATTGTGTGATTTAAGAAACGGCGAACTGAACGTGGCTTTTCATCAAACGTTTATATCAAGCGATAAACTATTTATAATGTTTAACTGCTGCCGAAATAATATTGCTTGAATTTTAAACGAACGGCGGCAGGGCAATTTAATCTATCTGCCGTCTGAATACCTAAACGCCCCCAACAATAAAGCAAAGATGGACAACAATGGCCAGGACACCATTATGTTAGCAGAAGAAAACCATTTCTAAAGAATACAGAAAAGTTCGCCGCAAACAATGCTAACTGATATTAATGGCGACTCGTAAGACGCAACAATATTTTGAATTATAATAAAAGGCTTTTAAGAAACGGCGCCGTCGATCATCCATTTGCAAAATACGCCTACACGGTGGGTAGAGAGCCCTAATTACTTTTGGCGAAAGTGCTCTGTGCTCAGCATCCGACGCGTCATGCTTTGCACACAAGTTGCTATAAACAACGGGATCGGTGACGTCATCGCGGCCGAGGGAGCGCATTTAGAGACCTATCACTTATGGAAAGCACGTACTTCCTTCCGTCCGAAAATAGATTTCATTATGAAGTGAAACGGTGGGTCGGATGGGTGAATATTTAAAAAGTAAATATACTAAAAAGGATAAAAACACTACTGTCGTTACAGAAAGTGAACTATTGTATTTATAATTATTTTTATTACGGTTTTCTTTATGAAATATTCGTGGTTTATGTATTTATCCATATAGATACATGTATATTTCCGGTATGTATTCAATCAGACCTTTCATTTGACACTCAACACGATATATTTATGATATACTTGGCGGAATATACTAACTTTATCCTAATGACCATGGACGGGCGAAAACAAGTGGACGCCATCTACACAGACTTCGCTAAGGCATTCGATCGGGTTGATCACCCGATTCTTCTTTATAAATTAAGGAGGCTGGGAGTGCACGGAGACCTTTTTAGGTGGATTTCCTCTTATATCACAAACCGGCACCAGGCTGTAGCAGTTGGTGGTTTCAGGTCTAACTTCGCGACAGTCCCTTCTGGAGTTCCGCAGGGCTCTCATTTAGGTCCTTTACTGTTTAACGCTTATATATTTGACATTGGCTTATGCTTCACCAGAGGACGTTATATATTATACGCGGATGATCTCAAAGTCTATGCTCAAGTGGATAGCATGGCTGATTGCCTCCATATTCAGACAGATATTGACCGACTCTTCGAATATTGCGTGAAAAATAAGCTCACTTTAAATGCTACCAAATGTAATAGCATTATATTCAGTCGCAAAAAGGATAGCATCAACTTCAAATACCGCGTGAATGGTGAATATATCCCTGAAGTTCAGTGCATTCGAGATCTTGGGGTACAACTGGATAAAAAGCTGACGTTCGATCAACACATCAACTGTATTGTTAGCAAGGCGTTGAGGACACTGGGTTTTGTTAATAGAATATGTAAACCATTCTCGAATATTAACATCTTTAAAACGCTTTACTTTTCCTATGTTCGTAGCACCTTAGAGTTCGCATCGCAGATTTGGAATCCGCAATATGGCGTGTATAAAAATAGGGTGGAGGGCGTCCAAAGACGTTTTACTAGATACCTGGACTATCGTGAGCACTTGGGACTTGGAACCTACGAGAGCAGGCTGAACTATTTCAGTATGTGTTCACTGGAAGACCGCCGCACAGCGGCTGATATGATATTATTGCATAAAATAATTCACAACAAAATTGATAGCCCTCATTTGGTAAATAAACTGTCGTTGTTAGTTCCACCACGAAAGGTTCGCTCTCCTCGTACGTTCGAAATCCCTCGTGTGAATACTAGTTACGCCCAAAACTCTGTTATGCACCGCTTGATGACCACATATAATAGACGATTCGTAGATATCGACATTTTTTACCTGAATCAACCTAAATTCAGCGAAGCTGTCCTTAGCTCACTAGGCGTCTAGGAAGTGATTACACAGTGAATATAATTTGAATATCTATATCCTATCCTATATATATCCCATCCCTCTCCTTTCCTATCCTTACAATAGTTCAATTGCAATTTAATTTAATTTAGTGCAATGCAATTTTTGATCTACCGTATAAGAAAATAATGTAGGAAACAATTAATCGGCCAGCGAAACTGTGTATTAGAATAATTAGTAATAATTAATGAAGCGCTGTATGTTTCCCGAAATAAATAAATAAATAAATAAATAAATAATTTATTGACATATGGACATTTGGGCATTAGACAACTACTTACTACTATTGGGTCAGTTACTTGATATTGGGACAAAATATTGGTAGTTTATGACACTTTGGATGACAACGATTTCAACAATACCACCTTACTTCTAAATTGGTTTAAGCGTTTAGAAGTTATGGTGGAATAAAGAAACGAAAAACATACAGAGATAAACCCTGATACACTCCATTTTTATTGGGCAGTCATGTAAAAACTGAGCAATTTACTGTTACCAACGTAAAGTAATTCATTATACAGAATTATTTGTCATTATAATATGTATGTTAAGAATTGGGTAAGAATGAATCTACAGTCCATTGCCAAATATTAGACTCAACGTACATTTCAGTACAAATTTACTTTTTTCGTCAAGCTATAACTAGTAAACAACGATTACTTTCATGTTTAAGTGTTCTTTATTTTAATGCTTATGTTGAAACACATAATTTTCACTAATTTTAACGTTCAATATTAGTACATACTATAATTCGCGTGGGTAGTGACAGTATTCATATAAATTTTTAATAAAAAAAAAAACATTTTCTTCTTTTTTAATTGTAAAAAGAAATTTAACAAGTTTATTACCGCCAAACAGGGCAGAAGTTTATACCGTTTAAGTTTCAAATAATTACGCAAAACATACAATAGCGTAGTTTCATTATATGTATTTCAATTTTTGGTGTAAATAAATATAAATAGCTCAGTTTATAAATATTAACTCTTATAGGATAACCAGGAAAGCAACACAAAAGTTTTTTTTTAACTTTGATGTAAACAAATTAAAACTTGTCGCATGATAATTTTATTTTCGCATTTTTTTTTCATGCATGGCAGTAGATTATAAAATAGTAGGTGTACGTTTTTCGTAAAGAAAAACCTAATATTGCATTTAAGGGTTAACCCTGTTGTCGCACAACCCTCTCAGGCATGTAAGTAGCAGTGCAAATTTTATCAGCTGATTGACTCTGAAAAAATATATTATTATCAAGTGAGTGGCTCATGACGAAAAGTAGAAGCCAGTGAAGAAATGGTGACTCACATCATGACTTAGGCCATATTTGACATATCTGTCACTTGATACTTAACACGAAATATATTTGGTTGATTATGTTTAAAATAAATTAATAATATTATAATAAAAAACAAGATTTACAATTTTATATGTGCATGGTAGGGAACCTTTTTAGGCTTTCTACTTAATATATTGGTCAATTTAGTTGTTTATTTATATATAGATTTATTTATTTAATTATTTATAAATTTAAATATTTTCTTATGAATATATTTAACCGCCATACCTTTGGGTTATTATTAAAAAAGTAGGGAAAACCTTGTTTGTTTTTCATTAGATTTTTCATTAACAACACTTGTTTAAAATATACGAGACAAAATATATACCGGTATACGAGACAAGTTATACGAGACAAAATATATACCGATAAGCGGTTTTTATATAAATTTGTGTAGAAATAGTTTTTAAATATATTTTATATTTTTCTATATGATAATATAGCGGACGTATCACGTACGTTCGTATAGGTGGGGCGGTTAATATTAGTTATTTATTTATATATTTAACTTTTTTTTAGGAATGAATCAACGATCGGAATGAATGAATGAAAAAAAAATAAAAGTGAAGTCACTCTCTCTTAAATATGATCACCCCAGAACAGATATACAATCTAGTGGGGTGATAAAATCCACACAAATGTCATAAGTATTATCAGCTTGGCAAAAAAAAGTTGTAAAAAATATTATTTATACTTTTGTTTTTTGCCAAAATCTATTTTTTTTTGTAATGGATAATTTTATAAAATAAAATAATTAAAAAAATAAAAATAAATGGAACTATCAGTGTGCCACAGCCTTTGATTTCTTAAAAATGATGCCGCCGTGTCAGGGTTGCTCTCTTCCTGGGGCAGTAGGTATACCTACTAATTGCAACCAGGTTTGATAGCGCAAAGCGCTTTGTGGGAGCCGATTTTTCCTCGCTCGTCGCCCTACATTAACGAAAGCCTAAAGGGGACGTTTATTAATAAGATGTGATAAGTATATGTATACATATCAACTAAAAACTATTAACCACTTTTCCTGCCTAAATGAGCGACGACATAAAATAAAATACGGATGAAATTCAAGACGGCATCAATAGGTACGCCTCCGCGTCGCGAAAAAAACTGGAAACCCTACGGCGCCTCCACACTTACCGTACAGCAAAGACGCAAGCGCGCGATCTGTGCGGGTATACTGACCAATTAATTTGATTCGTTGTTTCGGATCGAGTGGCTGTGAAAAGCATATTTAAAAATTGTCCTATTAATGTCGATCGGAATGTGCTATTTTGAATTTGGCATTTCGCAATACATTCGGCGCGGGGTGCCTTGAACTACGACGGGCCTTGAACCAGGTCGGACGAGCGTCGCACAGTGGTCCCTCGCGTCAGATCAAAATTTAAAAAAAAATTACGGCAATATTTTAACTGTTTTCTTGTCGTACAATAACTTTAACCGCCCTACCTTTGGGTTATTATTCAAAAAGTAGGTAAAAATCGTTGTTTTTTTTCATTTAACAATACTTATTTACAATATATGTACAATTTTTTTTACACAAGAGACCTATTTATTACCCTTTTTGTATTTAGAATCGTAGAAACGATTCGACGTATCCCGTACGCTTTGTGGGTTTCGGTTTTTTTTTTTTGGTTTTTGTACGTGAGCGTACTCGAACGTATGTGATACGGGTTGTAGCGTTCGGGCGATATTATAGCGGCCGTATCACGTACGTTCGTATAGGTACGGCGGTTAAATAAGTAAAATAACGCCATTCAATATAGCGCCATGACAATGTGACCATGGCGCAGCATTTTGGGACCAGCAGGATAAAAAATAATATTTATATTAATTAAATTTTACCCGAACAACAAAAGAAGTTTACCTTCTTGTGTTGTTTCTGAGAGCGTTTACAAAAGCAGATAATATGACCGTATTTCACCGAGATTGCGAACATACTCCCAAAATCGAGAACTATCCTCCTCTATAGATGCGTCAATGCTTTGCATATAAAAGTTAAAGGCGTTTTCAATTTTGTCTTTCGCGGTTGCACGTAAAGATTCAAATACTTATTCATTATTGCTGAGAGCTGTCCCGTTTCTATTAGTTATAATGATACGACTTCGAACGTAGTCACAGATGATATCACCGGTGAACCATCAGAAGCCTGCTCGCCACAGCAGTCCGTTTTTTCTTCGGAATGCAGGTATCGAAACAATCAGTCATAGACGATTCTCTATCCACAGCCAAGGCAATCGATAACATTTGACAATTTAAACAAATTAGCCTAATCAAAAGTACTGAAATATTGTATACTTAGGCAACATTACCATTGCGGATATCCCAATCATTCGTAAACGAGCTCCACTAGAAGTGGCAAAACTGTTGCTCAGTGGCACACTCACTAATGCGTACATCGATCGATGATGATGATGGCTGCCGACTTGCACTAACTCAATTGACGCTGCAGCAACCTGGACGCTGTCACTGGAAGTTCGACAGCACTATGTCCAGACAACAAGAATATACATGATCATTATTAATATAGTTAATTGTGTGTATTTAATTTTACGGGCGTAATTCAATGTCCTGTAATTTTGGTATATTTATGGGCCATGCAAATAACGACCCACTTTTAATTTTAAAGCCAAAGTTAAAAGTAAATCACTACTTATATGCCAATTTAGTTTTGTATAGATTAATTCTTAGTATTTCGTAATTTAATATTTTACTAGACCAAATATTTTCTGTATTGCCTCTCTATATGTGAGACCTCGTACACGCCTACAATAAAACTTTACAGGGCATGAAAAAAACTGATTGACATCGTTCACGAGTTGTTTTATTTAGTTGTGTGAATAGGCCAAAATTAAAAAAATATATATTAGTTTACCGTACTACAAATGAGCCCTTTAATTTGTGAAATGAAAACTCGCCCGTACCGTTTCGAACGTGAAACCGTCGAGCGTGAAATCGGCGTGAATCGACGGACTTGAGAAAAACGTCCATAAGTTATAAACTACTATACGGATCATAAAAAGAAGAACTGTAAAATGATCACATTGAATATAATTTTTTTTAACTGCCCATTAGACATTTTGCCGTAGGTAGGCGATCGTCCCGAGCGGGACGTTACACATTGGAGGGGACCCCTCCAATGTGTAACGTCCCGCTGATTGCGAGGACTTACTACTAAGGATGTAAGAAGAATCACCGGATAAAATCATCAACTCATGCCTAAGAAATATCACTACAATGAAAATTCCAACAAAACTAAGCAATATGAACAGAGCGACCCGTAGCGTGATTTTACACCAATAACAATAAAAAACGCAAATTCGATTCGATTAGACCAAAAACAATATAAACCCAGATCCCACTTGTAGATCGACGCTATGTTGCTAACAGTAAATTGCTTAGATTAGAAATATTCACCCAATTAATTTTGTCCCACCTTACTACGGGCGCGGACCACTGTGCGTCGCACCGAACGAGCCACAATTCGCGCACTACGTAAACAGGTCAAAACAACTCTTATTCGACGTCCTCTGCAGAGCATGTATCACCTCCAAGACGTTGATAATAATTATTATATCTTGTTTTGATTAGAGAACTAAAAAAATATTCAACATGGGTAGGATCGCGCGGTAAAAACGATACATACTGGAAATGCGGATAGCAGGTGTAATTTATCGACCACGCCCTCGTGTCTGGCGGCAGATTTATGTTATTAAATCCTATTATTTCAAAAAGTAATAAACGGTGTGGGGGAGGAGTGGTGTCATTCGAACCTCCAATCGTGCGGATTCGTCAATCACAATGCCGCAGTGGTCGAGTGAGCATCGCGCGTTCGCTGTCGAGGCGTTCTTTAAAGCGGCGATTCTTACGTTATCGCTCGTCGACAGTTTTGTGCCAAGTTCAATATCCGACGGTTAAGTGATGGACCAAGCGTAAATTGAATTCGTTTTTGGGTGGAGAGATTCCGTGCAACTGCTTCAGCTAGGAACACTCCACGTCCGGGTCCTAGTCGGACTACAAGGACCGCCACAAACATTGAACTCGTTGAAAGAAGTTTAGGTGAAAATCCCCAACTTTCGATACGGAAAAGGGCAGCCTCATTGGGACTTGCCAGAGCAGCTTTCCATGAAATTTTGAAATAAAAGACTTGAAGTTCCATCCATTTAAAATCCAAATCATCCAATAATTGAAGGAGAAATGACTTTGTGTTACGCAAACAGTTCAGTGAAACAATGTTGCAGAGATTTCGCACTGTGAATTCAATTTTTTGGAGTGACGAGGCTCATTTTCATTTAAACGACCATGTTAATAAACAGAACTGTCGTTACTGTGCTCCACAAACCCAAAATCCAAGAATTAAACACCAGAAACCGCTGCATTGCCCGAGAGTCACCGTTTGGTGTGCTTTGTCCACTAATGGGATTATCGGCCCATTTTTCTTTGAGAATGCTCGAGGACAAGCGACGAATGTTAACAGTGAAAATTATGGAAGAATGATAACGGATTTCTTCTTGCCGAATATGCGAGCTCATCCATCGTTCTCGTCGCACACGTGGTTTCAGCAGGATGGGGTGGCCCCGCATACGGTTAGAGCTTCAATGGATTTGCTGCGAGAAGCTATGCCTCAAAAACTGATTAGTCGCTTTGGGGACATCCCATGGCCACCAAGGTCACCTGATTTGACCCCGATGACCTTTTTTGATATCTCAAACAAAGGGTTTACAACAACAATCCGCGTACTGTCGAGGCCCTAAAAGATAACATTCGTCACGAAATTCGTAGCATTCAACCGGGATTGCTGCAGAACGTTGCACGAAACGCGAGGCTTCGTTTCGAATAATGATGGAATTATTGGGAATTAATGATCGAATAAAGGATGAAATTATTTTTAAAAAAATAAACCCGCATGATTTGTGTAACTGATTATACTCGTATAATTAATATAAAAATATATTGTATAATGAATTTGCTATTTAATTTTGAAATCATAAATCTGCCGCCAGACACCCTGTATACGAAGGCATTTATAAATCGTGGATTGTGGAAAACCACGGGAAGATTTTTTTTTAATTTTTGCTAGGAAAATACGAAATTTCAAGATCTAATATACAAATGTGTATATTACCAGCCGACACATTCAATATTCATTACTTTTACGGGTACAGTGGTGGTACAGTGTTACTTTTAACTAGTTTTCGTCATAAAATGTAAATATAGATATAATAACTATGAGTTTACTTATGGAAAATGAGTTCTTACCTCTTGGAACAACATTTCCTTATGTTTTAACCGAATCGTATATTTAGTCATCTGGGAAGAGATACAGAAGCATGGAAATGCTTGGTTGACACGTAGGTTCTATCTATGAAAGTGATTATGTATTACAAAAGTTATACTTTATGGTAAAATACTATTGATTTAATACTTACTTGTATATAATTATCTGTTTTATTTTCAGATTTTTTATTCAAGTGCCAGCTAGTAGGCGCAATTTTTTTAGTAATTTATATTTTTTAATATGTAAAACTTTGGATAAAACTATTCTGGAAATTTAGCCTCAATCGACTGTCTCGGTGTTCTAAGATAAACCGAATCCCACAAAGCACTTCCAAGAAAATGATCGCTCATTTCTTCGGTTAGAGATCGTGGTTAAAGATCTTGGTGTCATTCATGATTCTCATCTACTGTTCGATAATCACGTTCAATCTATTGTTTCTAAAGCTTCCAAAGCTTTAGGTTTTGTTATGAGGAGTGCAGCTTGCTTTCACCGTGCTAAAACTTTCAAGATCTTTTACTGCACTTTTGTCAGAAGCATCTTGGAATATGCATCTCAAGTATGGAACCCTTGTTATGACAAATATATAAACAGAATCGAGCGCATTCAAATGAAGTTCATGAAATATCTCTGCTTCCGTCTGAAAATCCCATACAGCTCATCTAACTATTTCAATTTATGCAAGAAATTTCATATCCTCCCCTTGATTAAGCGGCGTGAAACCGCGGACTTAACCTTTTTGCTAAAAATTACCTCCAATAATATTAACTGTCCTGACTTACTAAATAAAATTATTCTCCATGTTCCTTCCAAACTCAATAGATTTAACCCTGCTCTTCATGTTCCTCATGCTGGTACCAACTATAGGCAAAATGCATTTCTGTGGCGAACAAGTGACAATTTCAATGACATGATTAAACGCTTTGACTTTGATCTATTTTGTACGAGTGTTAACTCAGCTAGGCAGCGGCTGAACAGTGAATTTTTTAGCATTAATTGTTGAATAATTTTTTATGCATTCTTAATCGATAGCTTTAATTGAAAGATCACATATGTTTCTACAACGTTATTTAAACGTGAAAACCTTTAATTGGCTCTCTGCTATGTTACTCCGGCATTGTTAAATTATAATTAGCTGTTGGTTTTCCTGAAAATAAATAAATAAATAAATAAAAATAAATAGATGTTCTGGACATGTCGCAATTATTCCTATAGAGGATCGTAGAACGGTTAAGTTTACGCTAATGGTATCTAACATTTTTTTTGCCACACGTTGCCATCGATTAAATCAGGAAAAACAACCGAAAATGTCGCATAATTCTTTAACACGATAGTGACAGCTCACACAGCAAGTCAAACTATTAACTGTACTTCAAACTTCTAGTATCTCCTATAAAATAAAATAAAAAACAATCGTTCCCTTTCTGTGCTTAGCGATGTATAATATTAAACGTATAGGCGTATCTCAAAAGTCATAATAATGCTTAGGGGCGTATCTTAGATAGGAAAGCGCCATAATTGCAAAGAGATAGGCCTTCCTGAGCATTAATGCCGTCACGGCGAATAAGCGTATCTCAATATTTTTGCTCATAAATGAGAAGTCTTATCCAAATATTTATTATTTTTTTATATTTAAACTCCGCATTTATGGAAAGAAAATACAAATGTTAAAACTGCATTTTAACACATTGAATGCGAACTACGAGTAAACTCGTACCAGTTACATATGCAGGGTGCCAACTACGAGTTTACTCGTAGTGTTTCGTAATAATATGAAATCGGAATAGGTTTGCGTTCTATCATTACCGACTTATTTATTTGATTACCATCACATCACGACGCCGGGTAGAGGGGTGTAAAGCAAGACAACTAGTAGTTAGCGTACTGAATAAACTAAAGTATGTACTTAATTACCAAAAAATTACTAAACTCGCGTTCGGATACATTTGTATGGTGGCAAACAACTCCAGGTAGCAAAAAAGTTGGCATTCAAAGTGTTAATGAAGTTTATGGTATTTCTTAATATGAGCTTTCGATATACAGGGCAACTGCATAATTAGGCCTGGATAATTTTTACTGCAGTCTCGAAACTTAAATTTAAAAAAAAAAAACAAACAAAATAATTTCTTTTTCTAAAACAAAAACCCACGAAAAAAATACCTAACTTTAAGCTGTAAACTGTAAATGACCATATTTCATCATACGCTACCGTTGACAAAAATGACATAGTTCGGCATTATGCTGGTTCATCACGATTTGTCAATTCCCTAATGTCATTCTCCATACGTCTCTAATATGTTGACGTTATACATAGATACCTACCATTTGCACACTAGAAAAATCTACGAAAAATAAGTTATACTCGAAACTAATATCTTGAACTTTTTATTTTCAACGCTTATTTTCAACGCCATTTAATGTTTACGTTTTATTTTCAACGCCAAAAACGGTAATTTAACCCTTCAGGCCTAGGCCCCTCAGCCGATTAACACGTTGCTGTCCCAAAAAATTTTAGTCAATATTAGTAAAAAAATTGAATTACGACACTGTCTCACCAAAACATTAATTACTGCCAAACCACTGTACCCATAATTAAAATGAAACATATTAGCATAATAAAACATAATAAAATAAAACAAATTAAATCAAAATAAAATTAAAACGGGGCCGTCACGCTGAATCGTGTTGTGGCCGATATCGGCCAATCGAAGCCTGAGGGGTTAAAAAAAACATGATAAATTTAGTTAAAAAACTAAAAAACTACGACTATCGATCGTCGCAAAACCATAAAATTCGGTTGTCTAAAAGCAAATTTATCGTTTTTTTATACCGTATGAGAAAAGTATAAAAATGAGTCGTTATGAATAGCTTTATAATGGATAGGTTCCTTTATTTGATAGGTTTACTTCTTAATTATTTCTTTATTAATTTTTTTCATTACTTTTTATATTTTGATTTATTTAGGTGAATATTATAAAACGTTTGTTTGAATGATTTATTTTCATGACGTTCGTTTCGACGTGATTACGATTTAGATCAACAGGTTGGACCAATGGAAATAAATGTGTGATATAATTAGAGACAAAATGATAACCATAAGATTCGATATTATGATAGCTGTTTCTCGGCACATCTATCATTCTTGTAAATAGATATTTTTTAACCATATTTTTATTTTTTATGTGTAGTATAATTAAGAGACAAAATGATAACCATTAGATTAGATATTATGATAGCTGTTGCTCGACACATCTGTCATTCTAGTATATGCATATTTTTTTCTAGTCCAGGCTCATATGATGGATTGCCAAACCCGTTAATTATTTCGCGTAAACTTAAAACAACTCTTCTGAAAAATGCGAAAAAATGAGATACGCCTATTTGATATAAGGACGACCTTGTATCGATTATCGACCTTGTATCGATTAACCACATAGCATTTCACAGGGTACAATAATATTACAGGCTCGATAGAATTGCCTTTCCAATTGCGCGGTTCGTGTGTCGAACACGTAACCGCCCGCCGCGACAAACGAGGCATGTTTTTGTTATTAGATAAAATTAAGGCGACTGTGAGCCACAGTTTTTACGTTTTAGCCAATAGTATTCAGTGACTTTGTATCTGAAAATCTGATTCTATATGTTTAAATCCATGCCGAGTTAAATATCGAGTTAGTTTTTGATATTTTCTTTATAATGAAAATTAATAAATAGGTACTATAGTTGGTATATTTCCTTAGGGTCGATCCTACTAAGAATTGGCATTCCTTTTTAGACAAAAATAAAGAAACAGTAGCTATTTGTTATACGCAGTTTATTTGGAAATTAAGCTTTTAGATATTATTAATCATCTACCCGTAAAAATATAAAAACAGGATTTTCTGGCGTTTATTTTCCTGCGTGCAAGCGAGACATCCTCTGTTATGCCATGGGGCGGAGAGAGATGTAAAACATCGAAAGCGTTTGAGCGTTTATTAATTAGAATAAGATCCGTCGCGGTAGATAGCTTACAGATTCGATTCCAGCGCTCGATGACCGATGAGGATCGAAGCGTGCGTCTAAAAAAAATCGTGACGTCATCCGTGCAGGGGACGGGCGGGCGGAGCTGGCAGGTAAAGGAGGCGGGGGCCCCGCCAAGGAGCCTACACTAGAGAGGGAAAATGAAATGTAATCGATTATTGCCAATCGAATAGAAAATCGATGTTGTTGATGTTTTTAAACAAGTTTTGGAATAAAGAATGTTTGATGATGGATTTCTCGGAACTAGAAATGATTACAGGGATCCACAGAATATTTTTACATGTAAAAAACTAATTTACGTTGTAAATTCTAACATAACTAGGTTATGTTAGAATTTACAACGTAGGTTAGCGTATAAGGTTAGCACATAAGGTTAGCGTATAAGGTTAGCGCATTAAATTCCACGAATCGTCATTGGGTAAGCGCGCACGGCGACAAAAAAGTTTTTGATGCTGTCACGTCACGTCATCAAAGTGGAGTGCAGTCGTTATCTGCAAACTCATGAGCCAAAAAAAAGGCCAAAAAATAATACTGGGTATACCCCCTTAGGGGCCATCCACATATTACGTAATCACGTTTTTAGGATTTTTTACCCCCCTCCCCTCCTCCATGTCAACAGACGTAATCAGCGGCCTGACCCCCCCCCCCCCTCCCCCTAAGATTACGTAAACAACCGAATATGCGTAAAATTTGAAGAATCGTGAACCCACCGTTTGTAAAGTGTTTGTTTGAAGACTCTTCCACAATGAGGCAGAACTCCGGGTCCTTCGTGAACTTTTTGTATTTCATTTTAAACTGCCCCACTCCTCATCGACCCGCCGTTGAGCCTCCGGTCCCGAAAGGAGTGAAAACGCCTTGGCGTACGTACTGAGAAACTCCATGTGTAAATCCGCCATAGCTGATGCGCCAGACAACCACGTTAATCTTTCAAAGATCGGGTTGGAGCGTGCAGCGGCGTGCTAGTCCAGAGTTGCAGCCGTGCCGCCGCGACGCAAAGTGGCCTCCGGCTTGCCAGCGCGCGCAGGAAAAGGCCCGGGCGACTCAATCGCAGACGGGCGCGTGGAGTATCTACACACATCGCACGTGCGGGGTATCTTCGGTGCGGCACTGCGCTATTTCCGTGCAGGTTTAGTCCAACAAAAATTGCGATGCGGTGACCAAAGTTGATTACATAATCAAGCAAGGCACCCACCCACCCCACGTAATCAAGCGTAAGATTCAGCTCCAACCCCCCGTCCCCCTCGGTGATTACGTAATATGTGGACGGCCCCTTAGGAGTGACAGGCTACTAAGTGGAAAGTTGTACACTATGTTTTATAAACTTTGTCAATTTTCAAATTTATATTCGAATATTCTTTCAATTTTTTATCGAAAAGTGCTGGTCTTTTTTCCTCTGCATGCAGTCACGTTTTGCGAAGACGTTGACGCCATTTTTTTTCTACGGTGTCGATAGGCGGAATACAAATGGAGGACGACGCGGAGAGTTTCAATTTTGTCACCGTGTGCGCGCGCGGCTATGGAAACCTAGCAGCGCAGTGACAGCGGGGGAGAATTTAAGGCGACGATGTAGGTAAATTTCGAAAATTACATTTTTTGGCAATTTTTGAACAGTCATACTGAAATAACTGATGATGTTAGCCAACAAAAAAAAAATATCGTAACTCACGGTACCTTTCTTAAGTAGATAGCTATTTCAGATTTTTTTTAAAGTATTGGAAAATTGAGGAAAATAATTAAATCTGGGAGCTATACAGGAAATTTTCATTTTAGAGCATTTTTTGAAACGTGCCTCACACTAAACTGCACGATCAAGAAACTCAAAAAAAATACTACGGCATTTTAACAATAGTTGTAAAGAGGGATGTTTTGGCATAAATTTAAAAAAATAAGTTTTTCTTGTTAAAAAAAAATATATAAAAAGTGTAACTTTCATCCATATTCACTGTTAAATATTACTTCTTACTGTGTGTTTTTTTTCAAGTTTGTTTTTTTTACATAAACTATGTACAATAAACTTGTAGTATTGACGATTATTTTTTTCAAATAAAATATCAGTGTATTTTAAAAATAATATTTTGCAGAGCCCGTTTATATTATTTTTGTCATACAATGAGATGAGCGCGCTCTTCTCGCGACGACGCGCTGGCATTCAAAATGCCGCAAGCGACATTGGGTCAATATGGTTCTTATGTAGGGATCAATTACTGATTCAAATGGCATAACAGCCAACCTTTTATAGTGAAATGTTATTGGCTCTTAGAAACGTGGTTCATTTCGGCTTCGAAGGCCGACATATGCGGTTGCGTTCGCGACGCTCTGTTTCATGACTTATTATTACCAAATTGACATTTCGATGGATCGGAGATGTGAAAGTAAAAAAATATCGGTTTTAGATGGCTATTTCACCGTGTAAATGAAAGAGGTTTAAAAACATGATAAATCATATGTTGAAAAATAGAAACAATAATAAGTAAAATAATATTTAATATTTATTTTATTTTATTTTTTTTTTTATTTACAATATTACTTTTTTTTTAATAAAAAGTGTTCATTTATTTGATAACAATGTTTCTTTATGTATAAAAACAAAAAAAAATTATGCATATCGGTAGGTTTTGAACCTACGACCGGTGTGATCTTATGCGAGTTTAAAACAAGTGCGCCACTTCAGCTTGCTTCCTGCGAGTCAAAATGTGTGTATATAAGGGGACAGTAAATAATGCCAATACATTTGCGTTAGAGCCATATGACAGAGCTATACACTATGTATAAATATAATATACAATTAGGCTACGATTCTGACCGTTCTAATATAGAAAACCGTCAGATAGGCAGAATTGTAATTTAAAAAACAAAACGTAGGTATCTACTTTTTAAAAGCTTTTATTCAACTTGTAATGTCTGTGAAAAAAAATCTAAAAATGCGAAGAAATATTACATCAGCAGTAGCTTACAATAAATGTCAAAACTTTTCAATTGATGAGAAAATTGATTGCCTGTATAATGACATTTTGAACGCCCTGATAGATGCATTTGGAAACCATGATAAATGTAGAAGTTTTTAAAATTGTTTGTCGGAAAATGAAACACTGGATGCAATGAGTTGTTTGATGGGTGACATTATTTGGGAAAGAATACGTTACATAACTTAAAACGTAGGTAGCAATACATGCAAGAAGCCTAATTCATGATGTAGATAGTAATGTTCTCGAAAGGTTTAACGGCATCATTGCAAAATTTATTGGTGGTAAGAGGACAAATTACATCCAAAAGCAGTCTTACCAAGCGCGATGTAATGCGGCAGTTATATCATTTAATACAAAACAGCCACTGTCAAGATTACATAAAAAATATATAGGCAAAAGTCCCTCTGGCAGGATATCAAAAGTGGAATAAAGAAGACAGAGGCATTTAAGTAAATCCATTCTTTATAAAAGAAATAAAAGCAGAAAGTTTTTTTGAAGAAAAAAAACAATAATTCGCATTATGGAGAACATTGCAACCAACCCGATGTTCTATCAGAAATATTCGAAAAAAGCAAAGCTCTGTTATTTCAAGAATTGGAAAATAGAAAAATGATCGATTGCGAATTGAAAAACTTACGGTTATTCAAGGTGAAAGCAGCGAGTGGTTGGAATTACGAAGAAAAATGGTAACTGCGTCTAACTTTGGCGAAATTGTCAATAGTTAACAACACACAAAATGCGCCAATTTAGTTAAATCCATGACTGAAAATGGGATTTGAGCAACGTAGCATCAATTTGCCATGGAAAAGAAAATGAAACAACTGCACTAGAATGAAAAATATGTCTAGAAAAAGTGGAAATTCAGCAATGTGGATTATTCATTGACCCTGAATTGCCATTTTTGGGAGCTTCTCCAGATGGAATATCTGATGATTATATTTTTGAAGTCAAATTTCCCATTACAGCGCATACAATCTGGTTAACGGAAGCGACAAGAAAAAGAAAAGTGACATTTTGGAAACAGAAAGATGGAAAACTTGAAATCAGCATCAAACATCACTGGTACGTTCAAGTTCAAGGACAGGTCCATATATAATTTCTTTTTATTTATTTATTTTTTATTTTATTATATACATACGTGTGCATAAATGTAGAAAAAAAAGAAAAACATTACGCCTATAATCGTTTATTACACATTTGGATTTCAGCATATTACACTTAAAAATTAATTATAAAATAAACAAAGTTCATATTAAATATAAAAAATATATAGAAAACCGATGGGAGAGGTAGGGAATTGGAAGTGATTAGGAAGAAGGAGTTAGACGATGGTATGTGTATATGTATATAGATATAAATAAAGATATAGATAGGTCGTATAGTGGATATATAGATACAGATATTTATTGATGTTTATAGGTATTTATAGATATATAATAAATATTTATAGATATTTATAAATATTTGTGGTAGCTACTGATGTTGTATAGAAAGTATATAACTAATTACTATAGGTATTAACAAGCTCGTTAGGTGCAATTGATTTGAATAATTCTTTAACGAACGTCGGTTGGTTGAGGTTGAAAATGTCGATGGTGGAGAAACAAGAGTCGTACGTGCATATCAGCCCATAAGCGATGGAATGTTTCCCGTAGTTGGTATTGGCACGAGAGACCTCAAACGTGCGTGAATTGCGAATTAATCGCTGAGGAACGAAAAAACGTAAGTTTTCAACAAGGTATGAACTATCTGTGGTATTGTGGATAACTTTAAAGAAAGTGTGCTGGAAAGAAACTGTAACTGGAACGATAGATATAACTGGAAAGGAAGTGTGCCTATTTACATTTTGGTCTGGTAAAAACGATCTCCTCAAAACCGAATATATACAGACGGATGATTTGATTTGGACAAATGTCATGGAAAAAACTTGTTTGTTTTTATATGGACTGTGTATTACCTGAAGTTATCGATCCAGGAGTATGAAGGAATATGGATTTAAAGGAGCCTGAATACACTTTGAAAGAAGCAAATAAAAGAAACGACACGATAAAACGAAAGAAATCGGTTCCTCTCCCTTGTCCAACGCTTAAGCGGTTGTTAGTTTTCAGTGATTCCATCACAAAGTGAGCAAAGAACTCACAGAGAATGTACTTGCCAATAACACTCCAAAGCAAAGCACAAGCAATATAGAGCCACCGAAAAGTACACGATATTCCAAATCTGTGCTGAGTACAGATCTAATTAATAATGATGAACAGGCTTTTGAAAATGTATTATCATTTGATGAATTTTAATTACAAAAGTCGGCGCACCACTACAAAGCGACACTGTCAAGGCTACAAAAAGGAAGTCTCAAATGTACTGCGCAATTTTAAATGTATTTATTCGTCTCTTTACATTTAATATGTATGTATCTACTCAGAAATAACAGACTACTTTGCCAACCAGAAATGTCTTCATGATTTTTTGTCTTAATGATTTTATATTTTCATTAATAATTATTTATTTTTAATGATGTGTATTTCTTTAAAGTTTACAATGATGTGCTTACAGTATCTAAAAATAAATTATATTACTTTTTAATTAAATAATTATTTAATGATAATGTACAAGGCGATGGGTGTCGTTATGTCCTCCTCAAAGAACTATAGTTAGTTAGTTAGTTAGTTTGTCTGGGCTTTTTCCCGCACTTGACCTCTTGATTGGGCCGTTGTGCGTGGCTCATGTTTCTATTTATGTTACTCCAGCCAACCCAGGCTGTCCCAGAAGGTTAGCAGCCTGTTTGGGTTGCTACAGGCCTCCGGGACAGATGCTGGAGATTGTAGTATTCTTGCCCGTTGCTCTGCCACGCTCCTGCATTCCATGAGCACATGCTGTGGCGTTTCTTCTTCCTCCATGCATCCTCTGCATAGAGGGCTGTCTGTCACACCTATGGTAAACAGGTGTTTGTTTAGGGGACAGTGGCCTGTCATAGTACCTATGACTTTACGGATTTTGTCCCTTTTTAATCTGGTGAGGTTGCGGGCAAGTTTTTTGGATGCTTCCGGAACCGCGTTCTTTGTTTGCCTGCATCCTGCGTTCTTTTTCCATTCTGTAAGGTGGGTTTCTTCGGTGTTCCTGCGTAGCCATGTTTTTATTTGGGCCTGGGGAATGGGCATCAAGGGTTCCGGTCCATATAATATTTCCTTTGATCCCCTTTTGGCCAGTTCGTCTGCCGCGTCGTTTCCCAGTGAGTCGCTGTGCCCTTTAATCCATTGCAGGGTCACTCTATTTGACCCTGCAATGGATTGGAGCGCATTGTGGCATTCCAGTACAAGGACAGAGGTTATAGTATTTTTTGCTAGCGCTTGTAGCACGGAGGCACTGTCGGAGACAAATTTCAAGCTTAGGTCTCCGACATCTTTGGCTGCAACTGCTTGTGCTGCTCTGGTGATGCCAATGCATTCTGCTTGGAAGATCGTATTTAGGTTGCCTAGGGTAGTTGACCAGCCAAAGAACTATTATACCGCGAATAAATAGTTCGATACACAATGTTGTTTTTTAATTCGATGCTAAATGTTTTTCTGCCAAAAAATACTATCAAAAACTGTCACTACAACTATCAAAAAAATACTAAAGCTGTATCTCACGGAACATGAATTGCGATTTATGTCATTTAAAAGCCCTTGGACAACTGTATCCAAAACAGTTAACGGCATTTCTCCAATTGTCATCTATCACCATTTAAAATAATTTTAAAATGTCGAAAATTAATTAGTGACAGGTGACTGTTCTTAATACAGTTTTTCAGGGGCTTTCAAATGACATATCGCAAATGAAATTCTGTAAGAT
Source organism: Micropterix aruncella (assembly GCA_944548615.1). Taxonomy (NCBI): domain Eukaryota; kingdom Metazoa; phylum Arthropoda; class Insecta; order Lepidoptera; family Micropterigidae; genus Micropterix; species Micropterix aruncella. Next base: position 8,354,583 of record OX155951.1, read on the forward strand.
ATGGCTTCTGTCAATTTTTGACAGTGATAGTTTGGTTTAACAGTTGACAGCCAAAATCTAATGGGCGCATACCAGGGTGATACTATCCCTATGTTCCAAATTTCAACTCAATCGGTTCAACGGCTCGGCAGTTATCGTGAGAGATTACATACAGGCAAACAGACATACATTTCTCTGAAAATGGTCTTAATCATCTTGGTGGACCTCAAAATGGACATCTCTGTCGTTATCTAAACATTTTTTTCCGCACGATCACAACACCTTCCCTACCAGTGGCAGCCGGGAAAGTAATATAATGTTCAAGTTTAGATGATGATAAAGCGTAGCCTTCTTCTCCAGCGTAGGTACATGACACTTGCATAATCCCAAAATATAAATCCCATTGCAATAGTGTATACCTAGTGTGTTTAGTCCAGACATCGATAGCGAGTGAATATCGCTGCGAGATGAGTCAACATAATAAACACCTGCCCCGTCGCGAGGGGAGGGGGTAAGTAGGCGGGGCTTAAAAACTCAGATACGGTTTATTTTTTAAGTAGTACGTCGCCTTAAGGGGCGAACCCACTATCGGACGCGTCCGCTGCCGCGGCTTATGGACAGTATGCACAGTCGTTTGGGACGTGGCTTGCCAGATCTCTATCAGACGTCCGAAGCTTCGAGGTCGCGCCCGCGACTGACGTTCGATAATGTGCATGGCTCAATAGAAATTCATTACACAGATCGCGCCCTTAAGCCGCGGCTGACGGACGCGTCCGATAGTGTGTTCGGCCCTTTACTCACGGGCGTGTTCACCGATCAGCGGACAAAAATGTCACTCGGTTGTCACGTCGTAACATGCTCGCATTTCTAACATATCTATGGACTTGATAAGAGTGACGAAACAGTCCCCGTGACAAAAGTCACCTGTGCGCGCTATTATCCCTCAATGCTACGCGCAGCGTACAGATTTAAAAAAAAAACACACAAACTAGTAAGGAAATGATTACGATTGGTTAAATGCGAATAATCACTAATAACGATTAATCGTAATCGTCGATAATTATCGCGATTATTTAATGATTACAATTTTAACATAAATATTAAATTTGCTATCAATGGACGAACCATAACGGCATCTCTTGGCTTACAGATAGAAATAAAATTAATTAGCAAAGCACTCTTTTGACGTTTGGTGCGAAGATTGTTCCCAACGGTGCACCAAAACATGCAAAAGATCGCGATGCGATTCAGCATGGAAATACAACTGCGATCAACAGCACTAAAACATGCTAAAGATCATGAATCGATGCGACACCGGAAAACGCTAAAGATCGCGTCTCGACGCAGCACCAAATTACGCTAAAGATTGCGCCATTGATATTGCACGGAAACACGCAAAGAATCGTAATACGATGCTGCGATAGTCAAAAGAAGCTAATAAAAAACCAACGTTACAAGTCTTTTTTTCTGAGGAAGATTTTCAAGTTTTTTGGAAACCCACTTTAATTTGATGATACATGAAGGGTATCCTCATCGTTTGCTATGCGACTTGCATTCGGCCTAAAAGTTGCTACTTTTGTCCATAAAGCAGTATGGGCTGTTATGCTTCACCTACACGGTGAAGTATTAGTTGGAATAATTATATTTTCTATATACAAATCTGCGGTATTTTAATTTTGAATATAAGAAAAATAGAATGTGCTCTGGGTAAATATCATAGACTGTATGTAGTGTCTCATTCCAATTAATCGTAATCTTCAAATATCACATGTAACAATAGCAATCGTAAACGCTAACTAATAGTCGTTTCATCACTAACACATACCTACATTTTAATTAATGAAACCTTTCTTGCGCTTTTTGTATTCAATTGATATTTTGCAGCTATTCCTCTTAAAGGTTTCGAAGTTTGTATAAACGTCCTTCCGACAAAAAGACAAATTACAAATATTCTCAGACACAACAGATATATAATAAATACGTAGAATTAGCTTCACTCGCATATTTTAATACCGCATTGTTTCCACAAGTCTGCAAATTATCATATTACATTGAAATATAAACTTCGGAGAAAAATTGCTGCAGGTATATTAATGTTGAGATTACCAGGTACAGTGGCATAGAAAATTAAAATATATAAAACCGCCCGTGAGGCTTAGTTAACAAATGTAAAATTAAATATCTATTTTTAGTAAACCAATCTAATACTGGCTTTGACGAATTCTGTAGTTGACAAAGCTCTGCGATCCTCGATGTAAAACCTTTCCCTCAACGAAATCACAAGTTTTACCTTCCAATACTGTCGACTCACTTTTCACCGTTCACTATATCCTCAAATGAAACACTGCTGGTAGGTATGACTCAATTTATTGCCAATTCCCAAATATCTATGTAGTTTCAGATCGACGCTGCGACATCGCGAGTTAAATTGCGTTCAACGCCATCTCTCGGAATTAAAACTACCTACATTGACATTTCATTTCTTTCTGCCGCAATAGCTGTTCTACACATCCCGCCCACCAAAAGGACGTAGTGCTTTTACAAACATAATACTTTAACTCAAAAGTTGAACCGCCCACCATGAGGCGTGATACTAAACGAGTTTTAAACTAAATGAGCAGGAGATAAGACTGATTGTCTTTCGATTACATATATAAAGAAAAAATTTAAAAAACTAAGCTTTTGAGAGATAACATAACTTATTACAAGGGCGTTTACAAACACCGGTTTTGGTTTTAATGGACACTACTCTGGTAATATTGTCTGCGCCGGGATGTTTCTCAATTACTTTTCCCAGTAACCATTTCGCTGGAGGTTGATTGTGATCCCTGATTATCACGACGTCATTTATCTCAGGTTCCTCTCGTTTCGTAAACCACTTGTGTCTTTGGTTTAATGTCACCAAATATTCTTCTGACCATCTTCTCCAAAAGTGGTTTATCATCTTCTGACAGACCTTCGATCTTTGTAGCCCAGTTATAGATGCGTTCGAGTAGTTCTCCTCTGGTACTACTATCAATCGCTCTCCAATGAGAAAGTGACCGGGGGTGAGCGGAAGTGGGTCCTCAGGATTTTCACTTATGTATGAAAGGGGACGTGAATTTAGACACGCCTCGATCTGTGTCAGTACTGTAGACAATTCTTCAAATGTTAGCGTCGAATCACCCACCACTCGTATAAGATGTGACTTCACGCATCGAACTCCTGCCTCCCACAGGCCACCGAAGTTTGGAGCGTGGGGTGGAATGAAATGCCAGGTTGTTCCATCACTGGCTAGTTGTCGGCTGATATCATCCGGCAACTGAGATTGGGCATCAACCACCATCTTACGTAGCTCCTTATCTGCTCCAACAAAGTTTGTAGCATTATCACTGTATAAGTCCTTACAATGACCGCGCCGGGATACGAAACGACGGAAAGCCGCTATGAAACCTTTCGCGGTTAAGTCGGACACGGCTTCTAAGTGGATAGCTTTGGTTATCATACACACGAAAACGCATATGTATCCCTTGTATGACCTCGACCCTCGACCATGGGACATTCTTAAATTGATATGGCCGGTGAAGTCTACACCGGTTGATTGAAATGGTCGAGATGGTGTTACTCGTGTTTCAGGAAGTTGACCCATATACTGGTTATTATCTTGTCTCGAGTACCTTATGCACGTAGTACACATCCTGTAGCACTTCTTAACCAGGTTTCTGGCACGGATTATCCAGTACTTTGAACGTAAAAGATTTAGCATAATTTGTGGTCCTCCATGCAATGTCTTCATGTGAGCATCCGCAATTATCAAGTTGGTAATATGGCTCTCACTAGGCATGATAATTGGATGCCGTTTATCATAGTCCACTTGAGCATGATTAATGCGACCACCGACTCTTAGAATTCCATTCTCGTCTAGAAACGGGCAAAGAGTGTGAAGGTAGTGTTTCTTAGAGACGCATCCTTGATTTTTAATTGTTTTAATCTCTTCTTCAAAATAGACACCTTGGCTGTGTTTGATACAACTCTGAAGAATGACGTCTTTCTCTTGCACTGTTACAAACTTCTTTCTTTCTTTCGTTGACATTCTTTTACATATGGCTAGTATATTTAGTGTTTTGGATAAGGTCGAAAATTTGGTAAACATTTGATCTTCTTCACGACTTGACTTTACTGCAACAAAAATTTTAATCGCCCTCACTTCTTCCCGTGTTGTAAATTCTCCTTTAGTTTGTCTACCTTGACTTGTATTTTCTTTTAACCACTCTGGACCGTGCCACCACAATGAACTGTCGAGGAGTCGTGATACCCGCATTCCTCTTGATGCAACATCTGCTGGATTGTCGTTTGTGTTAACATGGCTCCATTGATCTTTATCCAATATGGTCAAAATTTCTGATACGCGATTGCTGACAAAGGTAGTCCATCTACTAGGTTCACCATCGATCCAAGCGAGCACCACCGTTGAATCAGACCAAGCGTATAGGTTTTCTTTAGGGATTTTCATGATTTGTGATGTCTCGTAAATCAATTTCGCAGCAAGCAGAGCAGCGCATAGCTCGAGTCGGGGAATGGACAGCTCTTTTCTGATTGGAGAAACTTTAGTCTTCGCTGATACCAAATTGACTGACACATGACCATCTTTATCTACTGATTTTAGATATACAGCTGCTGCATAGGCTAATTGTGAAGCGTCAGCAAATACGTGCAACTCTAACTCAGTTTCTGAATTAGTGTTCATCCATCTGGGTATAACGATTGTATCGACCTTAATCAAGTCATCTCGAAATTCACACCATTCCTTTAGTAGATCTTCTGTTAGCCTGTCATCCCATTTCAAACCTGATTTCCATAATTTTTGGATGTAGATTTTTGCTATCACAATAATGGGAGCGATCCATCCCATTGGATCATATAATCGCGCTATATTTGATAGGACATTTCTCTTCGTAATCGTTTCAGGTAAGTCTGGTAATTGGAGAGTGTATTCAAAGCAATCTGTTTTCTGACACCAGCTTATACCCAGCACCTTGATCGTATCATTAAATTTTAAAATTAGCGCCTCTGAACACTTAATTTCCTCTTTGATATAGTCTAGAAGGGCATCAGAATTAGAGTTCCATTTTTGCAAGGTGAATCCACCAGCGCTCGACAAATTAGTCATCTGGTTGTAGATTTCCATGGCTTCATCCGTAGTTTCACAGCCCGTAAGTACATCATCAATATAATAGTCTTCTAGCGTTATTTTAGCTGCTACAGGGTACTTGGATTGTTCATCTTTCGCTAGCTGTTGAAGAGTTTTCACCGCTAAGTAAGGAGCACAGGACGTCCCGAAGGTCAGTCGTAGTAGCTTGAAGTGCTGGATAGGCATCTCAGGACTTGATCTCCATAGGATTCTCTGGACGAAAGTATCATCCTCATGGATAAGCACCTGGCGGTACATTTGCTTTAAATCTGCTACTATGCAAATAGGATGTAGGCGCCATCTCATCAGGATGTGACGCAAATCTTGTTGAAGCTTCGGCCCGACAAGTAAGTTATCGTTTAGAGATACGTTATTAACACCTCTGCAGGATGCATCAAAGACGATCCGGAGCTTCGTGGTTTCTTTATCTTCGCGAATTACAGGATGGTGAGGTAAGTACATGCATTCTTTATTTTGTATTTCTTCAATACTTGTAATTTCTTGAATGTGATGTTGTACTATATAATCATCTATCGCTTTTTTATATTCTTCATACATTGTAGGATTTTTGATTAATTTCTTTTCTAATGACATGAATCTTACTTTTGCTATTTCTTGCGACTTTCCTCTCAGACACTCCGGACTTGAACTCTCGAACGGCAAACGCACTACATAACGTCCATCAGTGTCTCTGATTGTTGTTTGCTCATAGAGCTCTTCGCACTTTACTTCCTCTTTTGTTAGAGGTTTCTTAATTTCATCTGGCTCTCGTTCTATCTCCCAAAATAATTGTAGAAGTTGATCACCTTTAACTTGTAGGTGCAGACTGATGACTCGAGGAGTCGATTCCAACTCTTGATTTACTCGCCCTGACAGGACCCATCCAAAGTGAGTATTTTGAGCGACGGGCCCCTGTTTACCTGGATGTCTGATTAATCCTTCTTTTATTATTTCACTGTGAATATCAGCGCCCAGTATCATGTCTATTTTAGCAGGTGAGCCATATTCTGGATCAGCTAAAGGTAAGCTTTGAATGTCAGGCCAGTTGATAATGTTTGTTTTAGCTGACGGTAATAATGTTGTTAAATTACTCAAAACGTAGGCATTCACATGGACAGAGAACTCTGGATTTTGCAATGATTCTAAACTTAGTTGAACCATGTGCTTGATTTTTGTTTGTCCATCTCCAACGCCTGATACGAATCCATTAACTAATGAACGTCGGAGGCCTAGTGATTGTACCGTAGCTTCCGTTACGAAAGATGCTTCTGAACCTTGGTCAATCAGGAGTCTGATCAATTGTGAGTAACCATTTGTTGATTTGGCCTTGGCGATTGCTGTAGCCAGTAAAACGTTAATTTCGCTTTCGTCCTTTGCAAAATGTGTTACTACCTTCTTTTCTACTTCTGATTGATTGGATGCTTGTCCTTGAATGGTTTCAGCCTTCTTATTCGCAAGGTTGTTGGAGTCATAAACCTTGTCAATATGAAGCAGTGTGTGATGCCGTCTGCCACATCGTCGACAGCTTGTGGCTTGATGGCACTGTCTTACAGTGTGAGTAGGCGCTAAGCAATTGTAACAAAGATTCTGCGACTGGATGTACTCGTATCTTTCTTTGGGGCTCTGCTTTCCGAACTGCTTGCATTGAAATAATAAATGTTGTCCTGAGCATAATTTACAATTGCTGCTTGATCCCCTCTTCTCTTCTGAGATGGTCGAATGGAATGATTTCTGTTTCCAGATGGGTTTGAAAGTACTTTTATTGTTGTAAACATTCCGGCTTCCATCGATCATTTCTAAAGTACGAAATCTGGACTCAAGGAAATTTGTTAAATGTTCCCAAGATGGCAGTTCATCGGTTTCTAATTGACAGTTCTGAATTTCCCATAGTCGTCTCGATTCATTGTCTAATTTAGACAACACCAAGTGATTGATGATGACGTCCCAGTCTGTTACTTTTACTCCAAAGTTGCTCAATGATTTTAAACAGGAGTTTGTCGTGTCTAATATCTGTTTCACCCCATTGGATGAATCATGTGTTAGTGAATTTTGAGAAAATAACCGCTTCATAATTTCGTTACAGTTATATCTTTTATTCTGGTAACGGCGCGTTAACTGCTTCCATGCTTCGTCATAATTCGAATCAGTCGTAGCTAATGTCCTAAGTAGATTTTCAGGTTCACCGGCTAGACTTCCTTTTAGATAGTGAAGCTTTTGGACGGGCGTTAAATTTACGTTATTATGGATCAGCGAGCGAAATAAATCGTAGAAAGTTTGCCATTCTTCGTAACCACCGGAAAATGTGGGTAGGTGTATTTGCGGAAGCTTGACTTCGCACGGCGAAGCATAATGCGTTTTTCCTTCAGCCGTGGTCTGATCGCGTGACGTTCTTGATCTTAAATGATCCTTTAATTTAGTTTTGTATTCTATGTACGCTTCCTCAAATTGAGAATATATATCCTCCGTAAAATAGGCAATGGTGTCTTTTTTAGCCCTCTGTACCGTTTCCAAAATACTAGAATGTGTCGATACAAAAGTGGCATATAATTTTTCCAAACTTTCTAACCTCGCTTCAATGTAATCCACTGTTATGCGATCTTTCGGTGATTTTTTGTAATTTGTGAAAGCCCTTTCCAAATGATTTAACTTGTCCTCTTGATTTAAAATGAATATTTCCATTTTTTTGCACCCTACGTGATTCTGATCATAAAATAATTACAAGCGCGGTAGCCACGAAATTTTACAAGTGTTTTTGTTTTAATCACGAAATTTCACTAAGTCTTTTTTCCGCAAATTTCAACAAAGTCCTTTTTGTTACGCAAATTCAATTAAGTCCCTTTTGACCTCAATTATTGTGTGGTCACCGTTTGTCACTAACACTATTTTTACTCAGTTGGCAACACTGTTTCTAGTCAGTTGGCAACACTGTTACTAGTCACTATTTATCGGTAGCACTACTCACGGATTTACTGTTCCCTGGTTTCGGCACCAAATGTCGACTCACTTTTCACCGTTCACTATATCCTCAAATGAAACACTGCTGGTAGGTATGACTCAATTTATTGCCAATTCCCAAATATCTATGTAGTTTCAGATCGACGCTGCGACATCGCGAGTTAAATTGCGTTCAACGCCATCTCTCGGAATTAAAACTACCTACATTGACATTTCATTTCTTTCTGCCGCAATAGCTGTTCTACACAAATACTTTATTTTATTAGAGATATAAAACAATAAAACACACAAACAAACAATTGGAAACACAGACAATGGATCGAATGGATATTTAGTCAAGCGGGGACTAATGGGAGTGTGCTTGGATTGAGCGTAGGAGAAATTAATTGTTTAAACAAAGAAATCAATTTCTTTTTAAATTAGATTTTCGATCGTGAACACACTTTTGTCCATAAAGCAGTTAACGGTTGCGTCGCGAATATAATTTATGCATAGATAAATCAAATTTAAAAAACTTCGTTCTTTTGAAGTGAGTTTTCTTTTAAATTTAATGCGGAAAAGACCTTCCATACGAACCGCAGCTGTTGGCGATACGATTTTGATCAGAATGAATGTGATATAATGCCTCGATACAATTAATTAAAGCACCTCGCTACGAAATTAAACCACTTACTAAGCATTAAAGCGGACTGATTTCCGGCTGCGAATCGTGACCTTACGACACGATTGATAAAATACTAATTAAATTCAGACTATCTCAATTGGACGCTCGCAAAAAAACAACAAGTGCGATGTATGATGTTTTACGAGCCGTTATTGTCATAAGCGATATTGTTCGCGCTGCGAGCGCTGTCGAAATATTTCCTCGATTAAAAAAATCAGAAAATCGATAAACCACAATCGAAACTCCATCACTAGAGCTGATTTTCGGTCGTCGGCGAGCGTTTTCCGAAGAGCAGCGGAGAGCCGCTGGGGGGGCTTCCTCTGTATTCCCCCCCCCCCCCCCGCCCGTTTTCCGGCAGTGCTGCCAACATCAAACCGCGTTCAATTTTACGACGCAAATAATAACAAAGCAAGCAATCCTAATGGCATGTTTGTTGACGCTGATCGTCAACGGTATGTAATGGCTTATAAATGAAGATATACGTAAATAAGCCGATAGTAAGGCAGACCTTCACTCTTTAATTCTACCCGAAAATCAGGTAAAACTATCTGAACTTCCGTATATACATAAAACCCCCAGAAAACAATGCCATAACTTATATTTCTGGGACTATCAAAGCTATATGTACTATGCATAACCTAAAAATGTTAAAAATGTCGAAGCAAATTGAACAATTTTATTATATGTAATATATATAATAATAATATAATGTATTAGGGTAATTTAATCGAACTGGAAATATTATAAATTATGACAAATAAATTAGGCCGAGACACGATAATAAAATGATATCACTGTGATAAATAATTATTTAATCAATGCGACAATAATTCCCCATTACGCTTAGAAGACACATAATTGGAAACAATAACATATAATAATCCTTTTGCTTATACTAATAAGAAAGATACAGCATTTTTGAGCTTACAAATTTAACTTCTCACATCAGCACAACATAGAAAAATAACAAATTGAGAAATTAATTATTACATATATTCAACTAAATTATATAATTATATTCAATAAAAAGACGTTTCGTCCAGTGCATAGCCCGACGCGAATATCTCGCATTTGACTCTTACCGTGATAGGCTACAGCACTCGAACTGCTGCGGATATGACTGCGCTACATGACATCGTCAATGGGACGCTGGATAGCTCATACCTAGTTTCGAGCATCGCTCTGAAGGTGCCGCAACGTAAGACCCGATCTATACAGTTATTCGAGCCCCCGAGACGACATTCTAACTATAGGCGCAATTCAATGCTTAACCGATTGTCACGTACGTATAATGATAAATTCACAGAGCTTGACATTTATAGCAGAAACAAAATTAGTTTGAAATCGGCAGTGCGACAACTGCAAGTAATCATTGATTTGTAATATGTATGTATAAATATATTCAGATTTACTTATTTTGAATTTATGTTGTATAAGTATGATTTACATATGTTTGCGGTTAACTATAAAACTTTTGCGGTCATTTGACATTTTTTGGTTGGTGGGGATGAGTCCTTGCCGTATGGACTTGGACGATGAGTTTTCCCAGCAAAGTTACATTTTCGGCAAAGTTACATTGGCCGTCTACAAACGCGTCTGGAGGACTGTCGTCTGTTTCCGCGCGGTATAGATCCGTTTTCTCTCAACTAACAAATATTTACGGATGTATTTTTTGTTTCATAATTTAGTTTGTAAAATATTTTTCAAATAATTTCGAACGGCGTAAGTTATAATCAGCATTAGAACATGTTTTTTTAAAGAATTATGTATCTAAGTTCATGCTGTTACTTACCTAAATAAATAAATTAAAAAAAAAAAAAAAAAAAACAAAATCCACCAGCTCTTTGACATGCATTTTAGAAGAACACCTTAGATGTTTAACAGATTCATTGTTATTCCATTGATGACAGGAAAAATGTGGCAAGTGCGATAGTTTTTATTGAAATACCCATCCAGGGAATACTATGGAGCATTTCCAGAATACAAATTGAAGGAACTTGTATGTTTATAAATTTCACTATATCAAATGTGTAATTGTGCATTTTAATGGCCGAGTGGATAATTTGAGGCCGAGTGGATAATTTGGAGACCTACATACAAATTATATATACATGTAATATAATTTACTTACATGTGTATGTCAAAAAATCGCTCGAGCTTTTCCTAAGAACACAAACTGGAAAAAATCCGCTGATGTAAAATGTGTCTGTTTGGAACGTGGCCGTGCATTTTGGCGGTGGACGTATCAATCCTATGATGTGTTGTCTCTCGCCGTAGCTAATCGCTATCGTGCTTCGTTAACGGCTATCTACCACAATCTGAATTTAGCGACAAGAACTGTCAAAATGGCAGGCAAAATATCGGCCCAGTTGAAGCGAGCCTGCATTCAGTAGATTGTATCGCTACTTAATAAAACGCTACCCTTATTGGTCGAAGCGGCCCTTTCCCAAGGCAGGAATACTCAATCTTTGGGAGCGTAGTGCACTGAACGCAGGCACGAATAATGAGCTGTCGCCGCATCGCTGTCAGTCGAGAAAATCAACGTTTTCTTTCAAAATATCCGTGCTTTTGGATCATTTTGGGGATTTAATCAAATACATTTTCATCAAATCTCACTAATTTTCACGAATTTTCGTACCAGCTGAAAGCGACTTGATTTCCGCGAGTTAGAGAGTTTGAAAAAGACTTCTGTCTCTTTCGTCTCCCGTCTCCCGAAAATCCCAGCGGAATTATAACTAATTTATGTAACATCATACCACTTTGGTCATAGCGACAGCGACAATCGCTATGTTTAACGTTTAGCGAATAGCATGGTAGCGATTCGGAGGCAAACTGTGTCATTGTATCGTATTTTGGTAACGATATATCCTTCAGTCCGTCCTCATCCGGGAACCAGGACTTCGTTCCTACCGATGGATTCCACTTGTCCCGGTATGTCTGAATTGTGCCATAACATAGGGTTGAAGAACAGTGGGTACAACTTGTTATCGCCATAGGTAGTCGTCTCAAGGTAAGTTACACAAATTACACAATTGATCGACTTTAGTATCACTTCAGTAACCTCTGTTACAGCTATAATATCGTATCTCGTTGTAGTTATTCGCTATCGCTGTGTACCGAAATACGTATGATGTAAAAACAATTTAGCGGTAGCAACAGCTGTCAAAATATAGCAGGTACACAATCACCCCTGCTGAAGGGAGTTTCCAGTCAGTGGATACGATTGCTGCTTAAATCCCATAGTGACAATGATCAGTCTTTGGAAACGTAGAACTGAACAGACGCATGAACACATCAGTTGTCATCGCATCGCAGTCACTCGATGAAAATAGGCTTTCTCTTCGAAATATTGGGTTCATTTCGGTGTTTTTATCGAATACCTTTATATCGAATCCAATTAATTTTCTCAATTTTTCGTATTCGCAGAGAGCAACGTGATCTCCGTGAGTATGAGCTTAAAACAAACTTCTGTCTCGTTCATCCTACGACGAGCGCGTAGAGCGCCAACTCTTTCTCGCTTAGTCTATAATCCAGGCGGAATTATAATGAATTTGAATTACATCATACCATAGGATAGTGGGTGATTCTGTATGTACCTAAATGAAATTAATCAAGAAAACTACTAAACAAAAGAATTCTTCCAAAAATTTTGGGTACTGATATTAGGTTTTTTTTCTACAGAAATTTATTTTACACAAAATAATGATTATTTAGAATATTTCAAAAGTTTTTTTATTTATGCCTTTGATAACGAAGAATGATGAAGGTGATATGTTTAACTTTCGGATATTAATTATTTTTCCCTCAGTAATAACAAAGACCTAAATCAAACAACATTATAGATGATTGGCAACTGGAGAATAATGCCATAAAAAGTACCAAATATCAAAAAACTTACTAGTCAAAAGCCTACCTTAGTGCGGACGTCTCGTGCGATCCAGTTAAGTTAGGTTTAATTGATTTGTAACTGTTATTATGATTTTTGAGAAAATAAAGAATTTGAATTTGAAAAAAAACCTTTTCCTTGGTTTAGTGTTATGTGTAGAATCATCCACTTCTTTGGTGCTCACTAATAAAAACTAACCCTGTATATGAATGAGTAAGCCTGTCTCGGCTAACTGAGGAATCTCCATAAAGCAACTAGTTGTGTATTTCTCCATGGCTAGCAATCGATATGGAGCCTCTTCATCAGTCATGCCTCTATAGACAATGCGTGGCAGATGCAACGATCGCAACGATAATGACATTACAATTAGCGGTCGCTGGCGCAGAGGAGAGAGAAAGACAGGGAGAGAGAGATGAGTGGTGTGGTGAGGCAGTGCAATGGTGCGGTGCAGCGCAACTGAGCAGAACGATCGCGAGAAAGTCGCTCGCGCGCGGCGGGCGATTGCGACTCCCGCCCGACAAAAACTTGACAAAGGCAGCGCTCAGCAGAGCACGCTTGAACTTGCGACCAAGCAGCCCAGCGGCTGACTCCACTGCACGCCTGTTCGGCCCCATAAAGGTCGGCGTTCACTTGCACTGCGACGTACAGTTTGCGACAAAAACAGTTTAAAAAATGATGTCTAATCGCCTTTTGTATTAAGAGCCCTATCACATATTTTTTCCAGAAAGGCAAGAAAAGTGGATTTTTGGCGTTCTAATTCCAAGAAATGAAGAGATTTCTACAAACTTTAATTACTGAATTACCTGGACCATTTCTTGATGTTAACCATAGCGGCCTTTAATTTTAGATATAACGAATATTATTTACTTATTCAGCCCATTTTCCGAAAGTCGTTATTCGTAAAACGCTCGGAAGGCAAACTTTGAGCTCCTTAATACAGTAATATCACTACAACGAAAACCGTATACTATTTTTTTTATGTCCGTCATGTATTCTTGATGTACACTACGGCTTTATTTTTTCGTTTTTTGACCACATATCCAAGGTATACATTACTTACAATTACACAAAATTAAAAAAAAATCTTCCTGTATCATTCTAATTTTCTCAGAAATAAAATAAGATTCTTATATAATACTTATACTATATTAAAGTTCACTCTTTTAGCAATACGACATAATATAAATTATTGTCATTAGAAAGGAGAAAACACTGCAAAAAACAATTAGAAATTGTGTATATATTTGCTTGCGCAAGAGAAGAGCGCTCAGTGCCGCGGTTTTCTCCCAGGGTTGAATAGTTATTTATTTATTTATTTATTTATTTATCCTATCTTTTATAGTTACATCCAAAAAAAAATGCGTTCATTTTTTCAACTCATTTTAAAAGAATACCTACGCTATTTTGTAATAAGGCTCTTAAAGTTTTCTTTATTTGTTTTATTTTAGTTTTGTGATTCCCTACCATTTTTTTACATTTACATACATGCTTGTCCAATCCGAATGAATATTTGCTATACTGTATTAATATGTATTAATATACATATTTACAAAATATGACCCTATACACTACCAGTTTTATTTTTAAGCAGCAACCGTTACAAGATTGTTATATCAAATCAAATTTATGCACAAATGGCGGACTTATCACTATAGCGTTATCTTACAGTCAGCCATTAGATAACCTAATTTTTAATTGTCATCGTTCAGTACACATAGAAGTAATACAGTCGTTAAAATAAACGAATACAAAGGATGATTATAATAAATATTATTTGCACTACACTGAAAAAAATAAGTTTACACGACGTAATTATTAAACGGAAATTGCTAGACTAATTGTGTTGCACTCTTAAATTTTGCTAAATTACGTAAGCAAACCACGTATCGACAAATTTGATTAATCGTCACGCCACTACACCTAATGTTAAAACAGTAACACAATTGTACTGGATCCCACCGCATTGTAATATTGAAACGCCGAGTCGTCCAAACCAGGCTGTTGTATCGTACGAGCGATGGAGAGTTCATATGGTACATAATTAAATAATGTTCGATATGACGCCTCATACAATCGATAAGGACACGGCTACATTGTTACAATACGATTGACTGCTCCAGACATGCAGTGCGTATTAATCTTGTTTATTATATCTCCATAGAAATTATTATGGTCCTAACAGGAATTTCAATCATTTTTATCGAATTTTGTCCACGGTCTTCTCGCCACTTAGAACAAATTTCAGCGTGTTTGTTTATATCGCGTCTTAAGTATTTGGCTACCAATCCATGTACTACATAGCAGAATCATTTTTGTAATAATGTCAATATCACCCTCCAGGGAAGTGCCTCTTGCTTGTCACTGGGCCTTAAATCCGGTGCTGATCTGGAGTAGTATAGACGAAACAGAGAATTAATAAGTTGGACGACCGCGTTTCTTCGTGAACTAAAATCGGAATTAGTTCATGCGAGCGAAACAGGCCAATACGGTAAAGCGGAATATGAAACTAATGATTGTCAAAATACACCGTGGAATTTTAATTGCGCACAAAATTTTTGGAGGTGATTCTACCCATTAAATAGATCATATATAAAAATTTTTTATTCGATAAAATAAAGTAACAAAATAACAAAGTATCTGTGTGCCATACTTTATTATTTTATTAGATTTTTATTGGACTTTTTTATTGAATAAAAAAAACAATAAAATATTTTTGTAATCTATTTAGGGGGAAGTCCCCTAACGCCGGACGGCACCTAGCGTCGGACACTAATAGTATCTCGACAAGTCGCGGCGCGATCGATACAAAGACGTAGGAAAAGGAAAAGCGTACGCTTCCCCGCAATTTTTTCACCCGTCTTTGTATCGATCGCGCCGCGACTTGTCGAGATAGGTACTATTAGTGTCCGACGCTAGGTGCCGTCCGGAGTTAGGGGACCTACCCCTAATGAGTAGAATCATCTCGTAAATTTTTGTGTGCAATTAAAATTCCACGGTGTACATTTAGGGGCTCTTATAAATCGATGCACAAAATCGAACATAAAGCGGCATAATCTAAGACCAGGTGAAATGTTTTTAAACTAATGCAGGTGGTTTTATATTCGAAAGGTAGTTTTATTGCGGGATCAGCATACGATCGTTCATTTTACATTCCGCCCTGACGCACCGCTCTGTCTCGTTCGCATGAACTATTTCCGAGCCAAGTGTACGCCTGGCTCAGCGCAGCCAGCCGTGGGTGTTTTGCGAGAAATGGCTAACCTGCGCCGGCGCTATTACGGAATATGACCATCGCAATACCATGCGCCTTGCTCGCAATTACGTGGCACAGCCATAATATCTCGCCTAGCCACACGTTCATCGCCTTGAACGGATTTTCGACGTGCTGAACGCCTCGCGATCTTGAACTTGTCGTACCGCTTCAAGTGCAAACTTCATGATATCATAAAAGGATGATTTTAGCTTTGGAGGGTGGTGCTAATGTATGAGGGCGTTGGTTAAAATAGCAGTACGACCCGCGAGATAGTGGGGACGGTGAATCCGTTGAATGTGCAATATCAGACGTCGCGTACTATATCGTTTTTTTTAATTTCAATATATCTTTAAAAATATAGTCTAATACAGTGTTAATCAGTGAGAGGTCGTCCAGTGAGTGATTCTATACATTTAAACAATCAGGAATATTACAAAAAAACGCATTTTTTTCCTTATGTTATAGGTATCATAATATCTGATATGATTGTTTTCTACGAAAGATAGAATTAGATTTGATTATTTGGTGATTTTTATCGACAATGCTTTGTAGATACATAATTTGCGCATTGTTAGGTACAAACTAAGTTGCAGGCACCAACAATGGCAGATTGAGACAAAGAATATATCAAGCGTTATTTTAGAAATAGTCGGTGAGGAACGTCCTCAGTATTTTATACTGATTTAAAAAAGCCACGGGGCTTCTTGACTTTCAAGAGTCATTTAAGTTTAATTTCAGGTATTGAAAATAAAAAATATCAGCGAATTGTTTGTGGTTTAGAGTCGATAAATGTAGTTCAATAGTAATCATTTAAGTAATTCACTTCTCGAAACGTTGTACTGGAAGACGGCACAGCGGCTGATATGACATTATCGCATAAAATAATACATAACAAAATTGATAGCCTCATCATTTGGTAAATAAACTGTCATTGTTGGTTCCGCCACAAAGAGTTCGGTCTCCTCGTACGTTCGAAATCCCTCGTGTGAGCACTAGTTACGCCCAAAACCACGGTTTGTTTGTTTGTTTATACTCTTTATTGTAAAAATGTCACAATGGGCGAGTTTATTGTCATATGACAATCTCTTACAACCGACCCTACTATGACGTGTTATATGTATGTGTGCGTTTAACATGTCTGTAAGTGTGTGTCTTGTTATTGCATTCCGTCGACAGAATTGAAAATACATTTTGCATCAAGCGGTGTTATGCACCGCTTGATGACCACATATAATAGTCGATTCGAAGATATCGACATTTTTTACTTGAATCAACCTAACTTCAGCGAGGCTGTCCTTAGCTCACTAGGCGTCTAGGAAGTGAGTATAATAATATAGTGAGTATACAAATTGTTCCAAAACACTCAGAGCGAAAATGAGAATAGCAAAGAGTATAATTTGAATACCTATCAAAGAGTTCGGTCTCCTCGTACGTTCGAAATCCCTCGTGTGAGCACTAGTTACGCCCAAAACCACGGTTTGTTTGTTTGTTTATACTCTTTATTGTAAAAATGTCACAATGGGCGAGTTTATTGTCATATGACAATCTCTTACAACCGACCCTACTATGACGTGTTATATGTATGTGTGCGTTTAACATGTCTGTAAGTGTGTGTCTTGTTATTGCATTCCGTCGACAGAATTGAAAATACATTTTGCATCAAGCGGTGTTATGCACCGCTTGATGACCACATATAATAGTCGATTCGAAGATATCGACATTTTTTACTTGAATCAACCTAACTTCAGCGAGGCTGTCCTTAGCTCACTAGGCGTCTAGGAAGTGAGTATAATAATATAGTGAGTATACAAATTGTTCCAAAACACTCAGAGCGAAAATGAGAATAGCAAAGAGTATAATTTGAATACCTATATCCTATCCTACATATATCCCATCCCTCTCCTTTCCTATCCTTGCAAAAGTTCGATTGTAATTTAAATTAATTTAATTTAGTGCAATGCAACTATTGATTTACCTTAAAAGAAAATAATGTAGGAAACAATTAATCGGCCAGCGAAACACTGTATTAGAATAATTAGTCCTAAGTTAATGAAGCGCTGTATGTTTTCCGAAAATAAAATAAATAATAAATATAGCAAAAATTTAGAATATAAGGAGTCGAATGTTGCGATGGATGTGGATATTTGTCTAAAATGTTCACATCGTTGCCAATGCATATGTAAAACTGCATTTTTATATACAAATATGATGGCCAGATAACTATTGCGGTGGGACCATTTTAGTTTGGAAGACAAGTAATTTGGCTCTTCATCTGTCACAATTTTGTGTTTGAATTTCGCGAAGTGAAGTTGCCTGCGGTTTGACATCTTTAGGTTGTGTCACTTTCGGATATTTAGTGTTTTTTCCTAGTAACGCAAGTCTAAATAAAAAAAAACGTAGAAGATTTTGAAACGTAGAACAAAAACTACCAAAGATTTTTTTTTAAATATACAAAAAATGGGGAGTCAATGTATACACCGGGATGCACGCTGTTTTTGAATTACTTGAGCAAATGACTCCTTTACCAATATGAGAGAATTTTAGAAAACCAAACTGTTTTTGGAAAACTATTTTTTTTATATGACGAAAACAGTATGCAACGCGCTGTATAATTTAGCGATACTCTCAATATCAAATGTTTCTCTCAATAACAAAAATAATAAAGAATTCTCTTCTTTCTTCCACGTATACTCAATTGCGCAATGTTTGTTTATATACGATAATCATATACTTGAAATCTTGATCCTTTACGCTAACTAATGCATTTATAAGATTATAGCATGAAGACCGCCCCAGAAACCCCCACCACCACCTCCCGCGCGCAACAAAAGCTTGCATGCACCTATATGAGGATATATAATCCCTACGCAGGTATATATTTAAATACACTAATCAAATTACCTCACGATCGGGGTTGCCAGATGGGCCCCAAAAACCGGACAGTGCTTGGCCCCACATTTAATCGGTTTAGTTTATCATTTTTTCTATGGACGACAGCCTATTTTTTTCAATACTATTACTTTTAAACCTCGCTTACAGATATATCTAATATACAGTAATTTTATTACATACAAAAAATACAATTGTAAATTACCAAGTAATGAAGGACGCAAACTATTTTTAGTCATTTTTTTCATTTATTATGTCGCATTTCCATCAGAAAATCCTGTTGTCAGCTAATATCTCGTCAATTGGCGTCGCTCTGCTCAAATTAAAGCAATTAATTGTTTTGTTCAGTGTACTGTCACAGTATACCAACCAGTAGCTTTACTCTCGAGCTACAGGGCATTGCGGAAAGAGGTTGCGAGAAATGTGGGCAGAGGGATACGTCCCGACGAACGCATTTGGCTAGGATTACGCACAGGTAAAGGCTGGCGACATTTTCGAACGTTGTATATCTGCGTGGGTCGAGTAGCGGGACATCTGGCAATCATATCCGAGCCCTTACGACTCGTGACCTATTCGCTTTGATTTCAATTTTGTTTTAAGAGAAGCTACTGTCTGGTATACTATGGTACTGTCGAAACAATACTATTTATCCAATTAAGTACCAGCCCTCTTGTATATAAGTAAAAGCGTCTGGGATGAGTCTTTCCTTGGATTCAAGAAAAAAATACTCTTGATTAGTGGTAAATGCAGACAAATGTCAAAAAATATCAATAATACTTTTAATTTTAGAGTTTTGAAATGTTATCAAGGTTCCACGAATGTCATATGACATAATTCTATTTTTTTGGAACATCAGAATATTATTCAGAGCACAGAGACAAACATACAGATTAAACATTAAAATTGTATTTTTGTCCAGCGCTCTGTTTACATAAACGAAAAACCGGACAACCATACGTCCGTTTTTTATTCATTTGAAAACCGGACAATTACCCTGAAAAGTGAACTGTCCAGTCCAAAACCGGACATCTGGCAACCCTGGTCACGATTCAAGTAATTACTAATTTACGAACTCGAATAAAACGTGAGTTGAAAAACTTTCCCGAACGGATATGGGTTAGTTAGACTTTTTTATTCAATGCGGGTGCGTCGATAAAATATACCAAGGCTTGCTCGAGAGCTGTCACATAATTGGGGCACGCTAGAGAGATACGTGCGACGATAGCGGAATTTGACATTCGGCGGGTTTACACTGTCAATTGATGTCGGTTTATACAATCTTTAAACCAAACACGTCAATAGTACACGTCAAACATAACGGTGGTAATATGTTTTAATAAATTTTGGTCTTTTAACATGAATTTACTAAGTCGACTAACCTCTGTCTACCTAAAACAAAGCGTAAGAATCGTCCGAATTCCTCCTTTTCACAATTCAATATTTCGCTTTCTATATGAAATACGACTTCAATCACACCAAAATAGATACTTTTCTTTCTATCGAATGGCATACCTACTTAAGTCGTCTTATACCTACTTAAGTCGTAGTCGTCGTCGTCTTATACCTACTTATACGTCGAATACCTACTGAAGAGTTCCAGACACCCACCCTGGGGTTTGTTTTTTTTTTAAACTTCCAGTCATTGATAATATAACGATGCTTCCAAGCCACACATTCATAATGACTTATTATGAGAAAAATAGTTTAAAAAATCATGCAGTGGAAAATCTGATTTTTCAAATTTCGGTGTTGCCATTTTAAACGCAGACCAGAATTATTTTTTTATTTCGTATTATTTATAGTACAAATGTAGGAGGTTAACCAAAACGTCGACTTAGCCTTTACTTATTTATCGCATACATATGTACCAAAACTATAGATCTTTATTGTGTAACGGTATGCAATAAAGATATATTTACGTATCTATAAATCTCATGGTAACAATCTCTCCAACGCGACCTTGAAATTTCCACCAAATACGATATTTTTCACAATCTTATATAACGACATTATGCGGGTGCTCATAAATCGCCGCGAGCCAAACTTATAGCATTAAAAAGGCGAGTGAAAATCCGTTTTGGTCGCGAGCGGTGCGACTATTTTAAAAATAATGATATCACGGGCGCTTCGTCACATTGTGGGCGCGCAAAAATAAAACTATTAAAAGCCATTAAGTACGGAGCATTGTAAATTTATCTTGACACAGAAACGTTGAGACGAAGTGGGCCACGGGCCGCCGACGTCGGCAAAACGGCGGACAAGTGTGCGCCCGATCGACCGAGACCGCCAGCAGGCGAAATGGCGCCCAACGTGGGCTTCTGCTCATGCGGAATGGCGCCCGACTTCACTTTTATTCATTTAACGATCATCTGTCCACATTCTGCCCTGCCTCTGTCTATCGGCAACGTGGTATTCGCTAAACGGGTATAAACAGTTTCATAATGGTTCCGTGCAGCTTGGGCCTGATGGCCTGCTTGTGTTCTTACTTCGGTCCAACTCAAGGTTCCGCACCCGTCCGGGAGCCTCCTCAAGGAGGGTCTTAAAACCTAGAAAGGTCGCTGTGAACTCTGCCTGCGGCTGATACCTGCAATCGAAGACATTTGGGGTCGGAAGTGCGGAACCGGGGGAAAACCTTGGGCGGAACTGGGGAGGCGTACGTTTCCTAAGAAGCGGGGCTAGCTGTTGACCTGGCGTTACCTATCCTTAGAACCGATCCGTTGGCATTTCGATCCCGAGTGGTCTTGACGGGCAAAGGGCGCCACGGATTCGCGACAAGTTCGATCAGAATTATCGCTAACGTCGGGTAGAGGCCGCGCAAGCCAACTTGAATCCGTGACGGAGAAATTCGTCCAAATCTGGTAGTACAGCGCGAGGTTGTACCGCTGTGTGCACTTTCCAGTGTCTCGCGGTAACTCGTTGGACTCTTGCGGGCTGCTGGCGTAGCTTGACACTGGATCGTGTTGTCCAATAAGTCATTGCGTCTTCCATGGGAGACAAATACCACGATGTCTTTATAACTCCGGGTTCACCCGTAGTAATCGACAACCCTCAACATTCGCTAAACGCGTCGCCGGGGGGCAAGCGGGGCTATGCAGCTTGGGCATGATGGCCTACTTGTGTTGTGGTCGACCCAAGTCATGGAACTACTTTCCTTGGACGGCCTTAGTGAACTCTCCCTGCAGCTGTAACCTGTAACCTGCAGTGCACCAGGTGAATCGCTTCGAGCGTCTCTGGGCGGTTTTCTACGCCGGGCATTCCGAGTCTATTCAACCGGCGAATTACCCGGGGAGTTGCTAAGACTTCCAGGTATTAGTCACTCCTTTTATAGCAGTTAGGGCTTTTCATATTGACTATTTATCCATGCCCTATATCGTGTAAAAGATTGTGATGGCAAAACCTATTTTGCGGAGAAAGGCAAGGATTAATTCCTTTGATGTTACGCGTTTATTCCATATGACAGCAGAATTAGGTCGCAATTACTCTCTCAGCTTTGTTGGAGTTTAATCTCCACCCCCACATCGCAGAAATCAAGAAAAGAGAGTTAAGTCTGTAAAGTCCGGTTTTCTGAAGAAAATTTCGAGGCCCTATCTCATGAAAATCCACAATAGTAGTCTTAGGGATGCCTACATTGTACCCAGCGTGTCAACGTGACATATCGTCGATCTATATGTGAGACCTCGTGCGCGCCAAAAAATCGAATTTACCCTTTTTATTATTATTGGTGAAAAGTCACGCTCCGGATCGTTCTGTCCATGTCCCGGTGGCTCAAAATGCTGTTTTCTTGTAATTCTCATTGCAGTGGCATTAAGTCGACATGAGTTGATGATTTTATCCGGTGATTCCTCTTACGTGCTTAATAGTGATTCCTCGAAAAAAACTTAACCCTGACAGTTTTAATCGTTATTACCTACAGTAAATTAATATTTTTGAAAATTTTGTCCCATTTGCACAATTAAAATAAACATGTGAAAGAAGTTATTCAGTTTTTTCCATTCACTGAAAAGTTTGCTTGTTGGCATGGACGAGTTCTCACACATAGAACGACGATAAGAATCTCTTTTCTTCTTCAACGAAGTCGTTGTCAAATTTACGAACAATTAGGCTTTCGCAACGGGGGTGCGAAGAACGCCAGCTTCGCCCTAAGGGACAACTTGCGGTGTCAACTACAACGGGCGAGCCCGTCACCACAGGACGTTTTAACGATTTTCTCGTTCTGTCGCCCTGCAGTGAACGTAGAAGACTTTGGACAGAACAAATCCAACGTCCAGCTACGTCACAACCCGCAAGAAGCCAACGCCTTACCGCGAGATAGCCAGTGTTACCTGGCGGGCCGACCCTCGCGCCCTTGCTTCCAATTGTGACCAGATTTCTCCGGTCTCTCGATTGGTTCCGAGTTCGAGGTCGCTTGCGCGGTCCTCTCCCTTACGAAGCGGTGAAACGGTGTGCACCGAATCTATCGCGGACCAAGGCGTCCTTTGCCCGACTCTGAACCGGGATCGGATGGCCAATGGTCATTTCAAGAGCAGTCGCCGTAAGGTAGACAACCACCCCCGCTCTATAGGAAACAATACAGTTCCCAGACTCCCCCGACTGTTAGTCGGAGAGCACAGTCGATTGGCTTGCGCCGCTCGGTGCGCAGACCGTCCAGGAGCGCCAGAGGTTTGATTCTCAGGGGAGACTGGTTGACCCAGTGTCCTACCCAGGTTCGTACCCCATGCGTGGAGGCCATCGGATGGGTGTTGACCCGTGAGTGTGACCGACCCTGAACACATGGGTCATCGTGGCCACCTCATCATGGGCCCATTAGCTCCCGAAGGGACAGACAGTTCCGAATCAACACCGTTGAACACTACGCCGACGAGATGATTGCGTCCTCGCCGGGTGCCCGCGCTGTTGAATTGCCCGCCAAAAACGCTAATTAGTATCTACTACGCACAAACAACGCTATATAGTATTAATAATAGGTAGAATAACAACTGTGACAAAATGTAAAGCGAAAAGTGGCGATGATACACGCTTTGCGAATGTATCGTCACAAAACAAGAGTCCTTCAAAATCTCCATACAGAGAAACACTCGACTACCGCGTAGAAGGATTATAAGGCGTATAATCGTGAATGACCCAAAAAGAGAACAATTGCTGAATAATGCATGAACCTACATATATTTGCGTCTTCTCTTTCACCGTAGGTATACCTACCGGCGTGTATCTTGGACTGTAGCGTAAGCTTCGAGGCCCGAGGCGCCCTTTGCCCGTTTGTATCTCTTGGGATCGAGTGGCCAACGGGCCGTTTCTGAGGATAGATGACAGAATATCACCTACCACCGTTTTCTAGACTATTCTAGCAAACCGGCCACTGTATAACCGCCGCACGAGTTGTTCCCACAGATCCGCACCACCAGATAGATCCCGGTACGACTGAACAGTCTACGACTGCACGATACAACCGCCGGCAGAGTTTAAACTGCTACGCTGAGAGAAATGTTTTTACTTGTAATGGTGTAATGTTTTTAATGTAGGTAATGGTGAACCGGAAATTGCCAGACGAAATTGTGTTGCACTTGTAAATCTGTATATTACGACAGGTTTACGTAAGAAAGCCACGTATTTTCAAGTTTTCGATTAATCGTAGCGCCATTACACGTGAATTTAAAATAGTCACACCATTGCACTGGATACCACCGCCGCGTTGTATTTGTAATGTGGTAAATGCCACTGCAGGGTGCTACCACACCAATCGCTCGATCATCGATCGATTTCATCGGTCGATGGTAGAGTGTATCAGCCAATCGATTGGTGTGGCAGCACCCTAATTCGTTTAAGACAAGACTGTTGTATCACACGAGTAGTTGTATTTTACGTGCTTCTTCAAGGTCGAAATTCAATGGTTAGTCCAGATGGTAAATACTAATACAGTGGTCGATAATAATAATTCTTACGATCAGTAAGGATATGGCTACATTCTAGTAAGACAACTCACCCCTTTTGGCGTTTTGGCTGTCAGACTGCTCTTCACATGCAGAGCAGTGCGTATACCGTTTGACATGCCGGCAATGGTGTTACACCCTTATCAAGGTAGTTAAATATTATCAAGGATGGCGTAGCGTTTTTACGAAATTGTGTCCTTGTTTGGCCATTATTGCAGTTCGGAGCCCACGTACGCATTAGTCTCAGTGTAACGGATGAGAACTGAATCATGAGTTAGGCCGACCAAATGAGCACAGACCACTTATCAGGCCTAAACTGTATGGAACCGTTCGGCCCCCATCTCATGAAGTGCGCGTGATCAGTGAATCTTGTTTGTGACAAGATCCACGCTATCTGTCGTCTCCGATGGTCACGTGCTTGCTACGGACGTGTATTGTAGTGGCAGCGATAGTCGAGCACTTTCGCCGCCCGCCGATAACGCGCCCGCACAATGAGCGGTCCGCGCAACTCCACAATGAAAGTTATGGCGAAAGGCGAAACCGTGCCAATGTTATTTGCTGTGTCGTAATCGCGCTGCCCCGCGATAGGGCGGACCGATCGCGCGGTCGACATCGCAGCAGAACGGAACCCAGAAAGTGTATACTCTACGTCAGTGGTTCCCTCAGCCCTCTTGTCCACTCCCGTTTTTTGCGGTGTAAACCTTAATTTGCCGCGTGAAGGCGCGGTCGTCAGTGTTTTATGGATCATTATGGAAGCTTGTCCACGGACACTGCGGAAATACGGCACGGCACCGCCGCCGTATGCACCGTATTTCCTCCTCGGCGAGACGTCCTTACGTCGAAATTTGTATCAGTGTTGTATCGCAATATATGAGAGCTTGTCCATGTGGCACCGGACGTTTTCACAGAGGACAATCATTGCGTAACCTTTTTTTCCCACAAGGCCTTTTTATTTGTGGAACCCGCCTTGTTGCCTATTTGCACCATCTTCTATGTGGGCATTTATAGCATCACGCATTAAAACACTCAAGTATTGAACGCGCCCGGCGCTGCTTAACTTCGGTAACAACGAGGAGAAACGGTATCAACGTGGCTACGGACGCTACCAAACCTTGAAGTTGTTTACAAAATGTATGTACCTAACGCGTGGTGGTGAACGGTTTCGTGTAGCTTGGGCCACAAGATCCATTTTGTTTTCGGATCGGCTTAACTCACGATTCAGCTCCTATTCAGAAGCCTCCTCAAGTGGAAGGCTACCCCGGGTAAGACTCCCGTGTCTCAGGCCTCAGAGCTGGTGGACCGGTTTCTCCCGGCGAGATTGCATCCCGGCGCCACTGGCCGGTTTGCGCACCGGTAGGCGAAGCCAATCGGCTGTGCATTCTGACTAATTTCTGAAGGGGTCTGGAGACTATGGAAATATACTGTTTCCTAAGCAGCGGGGGTGGATGTTGACCTGTTGTCATGCCACTCTTAAAATGACCTTGGGCCACTCGACCCCGTGTGGCACTACGGGCAAAGAACGCCCAGGTCCGCGATAAATTCAAACTGAATTACCGCTGTAATATAACAGGTAGAGGTCGCGTAAGCGACTTCAAACTCGTGACCAGTCGAGAGACCGGAGTAATCTGGTCGCAACTGGAAGTAAGGGCGTGAATGCATGCCCGCTGGGTTCCTGGCTATCTCGCGAATAAGGCGTTGACCTCTTACGGGCATTTGGCGGAGCTTGACGGTGGATTGTTTTGTCCTTAGTCTTCTGCGCTCACTACACGGGAGATAGAATGATTATTTCGTTAAAACTTCCTGAGGTGACGGGTTCGCCCGTTGTAGTTGACAACTCTTCTACTGTACCTAACGCCTCGTACGGCGAAAAAACCGTGCAGTGGACGACACGTGACAAGTCTTTCTTCTACGGCACGGTTAACACGCCGTACGTTTTAAAAACGTTACGTGGACAAGAGGTCTGAGTAAGGCGGAACCATTTTTATAGTTAAGTATTCGTTTTAAAAAATACAACGTGTGAATCAAATTTAGCCAAATGAGCTTACCTATAACAAATTAATAAAGGCTGACTTTTAGTGCAACTTATGTTGCAATATTCACCATATCAACCATACGAAGCTGGGAGCATTGGGAACATTGACCATATAAAATCTTTAATTTGTCAAAAAAAAGTTTTTTTTGATGTTTTTATTTATAAATATTATACTGTGAAACAATTAAAAATCTTGCTGAAATATACTTCTATTTTGACTGAAATAGTCCTAATTAACAATAGAATATTATGTTGTCATTTTTATGTACAGGTAGGTTGGCTCAAAATATTGTTGACAAATATTTCTGCGAATAATTTTATTAATTTGGGATATAGCTTACAATGAAAAGTAAATATTAAAAATTAAACTCTTTTTGAGCAAGCAAGTTGGTTATTCCTCAAATAATCTTCTTGGCTTTCATGCACAGAGACAGACGTTTATCAAAATTCGTTTCTAATAGGCTGCTCTCTACGTACACGACCGGAATTCATTTACACAGAATTAACATTTCCACAGATATTTACACAGACACAGAACTAAATTAGGTAAAATTCAACAAACTGCGTCTTATTGTCGCGCTACCAATGAGACGATTAACCTCAGATTTGCGTGCCCGGTGACGTAGAGTATACTACGGTGGGCTCCCAATCCACAACGCATGAACGAAGATACGCCACTTCGCAGTCACCGCGCCAGTCGCGTCAGCGGCGAGTGCGATTGAAGAGCGATAAAATTATGTGTTCTCGGAGTACGATTTTTTGGCGCTTGTGTAATCGCCGAGGAGAATGTGTGTAATGGAACTGAATCGCGGTGAACCAGTTTAGATAGATTCTAGTAATGACACATTTTAAAAAACGGTCAAGTGCGAGTTTGACTCGCGCTGAGGGTTCCGCATTAAGAGAGGGATTATGTTAGAAAACATTTTACACACATTGGCTAGAAAAGATTTAGCTGTCCATTAATATTTGGAAAATTAATAAGCAAATTGCATACGAGGCAGCTGTACTCCAGAAGAAAAACAAAATCTATATATGATTTACGCAAACCGAATTCTCATCCCGCCCCGCCACATAGGCAGATGTATCACTACAGTATTACTTTGATTAAAGCCAAAAGTGTAATAAAGTAGCAAGTATACCAAGAGCCATCTGTCGTGAAATATCCAGAACTAGCAATTCGCCGCCATTCGCCTGCAAAAACGCCTTTTTATGAGTTCAGATAATGTTACCAGAAAACTGGTTCTTAGAATTTGTGAATGAGGAGGAATTTTCCTGAAGACGAAATAAGGGATACAGAAGTCGTAGACTAGTTTAACGAAACCAATATTTTTCCCCACCCATGAGAAAAGCACTCTCAATTTTGAGCACTATTTCATGCACTAAGGCGACCGTCGAACGATCCTCTGTAAGTTTCGAAGAATGAAAACCATGGGGGGTGATTTTTCAATCGATAGAGATCGCGTCATACTCTATCACTATGACGTCATCTCGTATACATTTTCTCAATCGATTCAAAGTCCCCCCCCCCCCCCCCCCCATTGGCCTAAAAGTGCACTGAGGGAGTGAAAAGGCTAGCTAGATTACGTTTGATTTATCGGAATTTAAGACAGAAAACTGTGAGTTGACGGAAAAGAAAATTATCAACAAATCGGCAAAATCGGGAAGATTATTACTAACATAAAAAATAAAGCAGTTAACTACTGCAGCTAGTAGCTACCTATTATTATAAAGTGGTAACATTAGTACGAGTATGTTCAATGTTTAATCAAAACAATTTTTCAATAGTTTTGAATTTTATTGTATGATAAATCGTCTTACTTGCTTCACTACTCTTGTTTCACTTTACCTAACCCACCTTCCCCGTCCCTAACACCTTATTCCTGGAAACGAGGAAAAAGGATGAGCGTTGCCCTCTTTTAGTTGTTATCTTGGATACACCCTTGAAACCTACTCTTCACCAATTTGCTATGGAATTTCAATCTCTTCAAACTACTCAGCTGTGGAAGTCAAAGATGTCAAAGATATAACAACATATCGACGGTCCCTACAACATATAACAACATATCGACAGTCCTTGTAGGTATACCTACAAGGACCGTCGGTAAAATGCGGGGAACCTATAGGTTCCCCGCATTTCGCATTTTACTTGTTTGATATGTATGCACCAATCGCCAGATTATGGTCTCTTTTAAAAATAAAAATAGATGTCGACAAAAAAAAACTAAATTTGATGAAATATTGTATATATTTTAAGCCCCGCCCCGGCTTGCAAAAAACACACAAATTACTACTCTGTATCTCCCGACATCCCCGGCAGACTGAATACGTCTATCAATTTCGACTGCTGGGCGGCTTCTTGTTATTTGTATCGCCTCCGTATTTCGTTCGAACAAGCGAAAGATGATTGGCTTAATTTGAGCCCAGCGATGTCGTATTCGGTGATCCCCGAGTGCCTTTGTTTGACTTGAATTGATCTCATGGCAACGTCAAGGAGAAAAGTGGAGAAAATTGCTTCGAAATAACGATAATAATAATTGGCGTAGTTATGCGCTCGTCGTCTGAATAGGTTTTAAATATCTATAATTGTCTGAAATATTGCTTACTCGGTCTGAGCATCGGGCAAGGAAATAATAAATATTTCTAAACTAATTAATGTACTAACATAGACTAATTAATTATACAAATTTGTTGTAGTGGTGTGTTATTATAAAAATATTCATAATTGGGTGATAATACAAAACGAACAGGCATACAAAACTAAATTAACATGTAGTGATCTTAATTTTATTTTGGTTTAAAAATAGTGGGCCGTCATTTGCAAGGCGCAAAATGTATCAAAATTTAATGGGACAGATTTCCGCCCTGCCAGCTTACCCAACAAAATAAAATACAAACAATCAATAATTTAGGACCTTTCCCTTTCACATAATAATATGGTTAAATACAAATGAAAACCATACGTGTGTTATCATATTAATAATTAAAAAAATTAAAAGAATAACACATTTACATTTTCTTTGCCTTTAAAAGTCTGTTTAAAATGTTGCATCATTCGCAAGAGCACGATAAAATGTATTTAAATACGCCCACTACCATCTACGACAAATTAGATAAACTGTTTGAAAAAATGTGACACGAGAGTAGCTATAGATAGTAGCTGGTGGCGAAGTTTATAAAAAGCGCAATTTTTCCATGGAAAACCCTCATTTAACATGGTAGTTTATACTCTTATTATATTTCTTAGCTATTACTATAGTCTTTCAGATTATGTCTAAAACGATAACTTTAAAATTTATACCGTTTAATACATTCGAGATCGTCATTTATTTGCGTGGCCATTATTCGTATGGCGAAATTGCCTATGCATATCAGACTTTGTTTCCCTGCTACGAATACAAGATCGGTGCAGTTGCCACAATATACGCATCGTGCCCAGGAGACTTACATCGTCTGAACAACCGAGATTATTGAATATTTTAGGAAAATACTTCGATATTCAGGACTGACTTCTTAAAAATGCTTCATGCAACGGTTGATCAGTATAAGGAAGAACAGAAACTGCATATACCCGCGTGACATTTTAAAAATAGCACCACATTTATACACAATTTACACACCCTCACATCTTTGAGAGTATTATTTATCTATATATTTACAAGAGTAAATTAAGATTTTCATTACTCAAACTCAGATTTTCATTAAACAAGCAAATCGTTGCTTTAAAAATTATAAGATCACCCAAATGATGTTTGTTTTTATTAAGATGCCGTGTTTGCTAAATTTTTAAAATGTATGTTAAATAACAATTCATTATTATCATCTGAGTAGGTACTCATATTTAATGCTTACTGCTAAGTACTCGCATTAAACGCTATTTAAGGTTCGATTGCTTAAATCCATATTTTTTTCTCATAACAGTTTTACTCCCAAAAACCAATAAGGACGTACGTGCTACGCCCGCTATATTATCGCCCGAACACAAAAAGCCGTATCCCAAAGGTTCAAGTACAAAAAACAAAAACAAAAAAAACACGAAACCCACGAAGCGTACGTGATAACGTCAAATGTTCCTACGATTCTAAATACAAAAAAAGGTCATAAATGGGTCTACTGTGTAAAAAAGTTTTCTGGTATATTGCAAACAAGTATTGTTATTAATAAATGTACTGAAAAATACCCAACCATTTTTTACCTAATTTTTGAATAATAACCCAAAGGTGAGCGACTCGAAGTGAACGGCTCGATGAAAGTGCATCAGTGAGCGGCTCTCAGTAAGCGTCGAGCCGCCGCGACCGCCCCCGCGAGTCTCAATCACCTTTGTTGCAATTTCACGTAAAGCGTCCTCTCTTTTTAATTAGTTATAATGAGTGGAGTGTTTAGGGTCCCAAAGTATGTGATACTCCTTATGATATAAGAACTCTTGATAAGATCCTTATGATCTTACAATATAAGAACACCAACGTTTGTTCGTGGTTGTCAAAGACTAAAGAAGAAAACATCGCGCTGCTAAATGTCTTCTTAAAAACGGACCTGCCACGTGCCTCGAGGAAGGGACCATAAGAAGGTCCTCCTAAGAAGCCTGCCTCAGGGTCAAAAGCCCTGAAACGCCATATTCTCGAAAGCCGGGCCAATGGACCCGGCTCACATAAAGCTCCACGAAATGGCGAACATGCCTAGTGGAAGACGTCACAGGCCTGTATACAGGGCCTGTCGACCGATATTCGATTCGCGGTCCTTCATTTTCGCTCACAACTGCGCGCACACCGTCTCCGCAATCCGAGCGGCTCAGACGGAGCGCACTTTGAGCACCGGCTAAAAACCGACAGCGCGCAGCTCAAGGTTGAGCGGCGCGGAACGAGCCGCTCGAATCGAGCAAACCGGCATCGACTTGCGAGCTGAGCCGCTCACAGCGCGCCGCGCTCTCAGATCGATGAAATGTTCACCCATTTATACCCATCCAAATAGTTTAACAAAAAAAATCCTCCAGAATATCGGCCTCAAAAATCAAGCTAAACGTCAACTGGAAGGAGGCGCCGGAGGTTGCCCAATTAAAAAGATGCAAATTTCGCGAACGTCGCAATGGAGCAGTGGGTGACATCCGAGGAATAATTGTATATCGCACCACGTATTATGCGAAACGCGACGGCGGAATGGAAATTGGCGGGGATCGCAAGCAATTTAAAATGTGCCGGCCGCGCCACAATCCAGCGGCGTTGCAAAACTTTCTACGTTATTTGTCACGGCTCGTGGATGATGAAAAGTGAGCCGTGTCACCTGAACAAATCCGCCGCAAACGAACGGCCACGATGAGATTCCGTTTGTTGGCGACCAGATAACAACAGCACGGCAAATATTTATTTTTTATCGAAGGGGATCGTTCCAGATTTTGTATTCGTTGTTTCAGGTTTTGGATTGGATTTGTATACGCAGCTTGGCCAGAAAACTTGATAGCTGAAACTGAAAATTTACGACCCAGAAAAATCCCGTTATATTTATTTTATTTTATTTTATATTTTTATTTTATAAAATTATCCAATACAATTGATTTTGCGAAGCAGATAAGATAACATTTGTGTGGATTTTATCACCCCACTAGATTGTATATCTGTTCTCGGGTGATAGTATTTAAGACTTCACTTTAATCATTTCACTTCACTTTCTTCACTTTCTTTTTTTTTTCTCATTCATTCCGATCGCTCATTCATTCTTATAAATTTTAAGGTTAAGAGGCCGTAAACGAAATTTTGCGCATTTCGTGAATTTACGTAATTTTGCAGACGTGAATTTAAGGTTAAAATACTGTATTTCTATAAGTTTTATTGCACAACATGAAAGATCATTTATATTATTGTCTAATAAGTGAGCTACTTTTTTGAAAATTATTATAGAATTTTGATTAATTGACCTTAAACCGTCGACTGTTTGTGAATTTTTGCTGTAAGAGGTTTAGAATATAACATATTTACGAATCGTTTTGACATCTAAACGGTATAAAAAAATTACAATGTATTGTTGTGAAAGTCCTCTATATAATAAGTGAATCACTTTTTACTACTTTCATATAAAATTGTTGATTAAAAAAATATTTAACTTTGTCAAATTTTTTAGAAAATGGGCGAAGAAATGCTTTTGATTTTGGCCTTTTAGAACTCTCGTTCATAAAATAAAAACAACAGAAATAAACTTTAGTTCAATATCAATCCATTTCCTCAAAAAAAAAAATGCAAAACATTAATTAAAATTGGCAATAAAGTCTTTTAAAACAATCTAATTCTCGCGTTATGATACTCGCCTATGATACGATTCACGCCTCAAGTCAGCTAGTCCCCGCCGAGCGCTTCCAAAGGGTGGACGTATCTCTTTGGCTCCGAAAATCCTACCTACCTATAGTTATATTATACCATTGATTATAAAGGTATCACGGCCCACATCGATTTCGTACACGGCCTCTTAATATAAATATATAAATGTGTATATAAATAAAGAACTAATATTAAATAAAGAAAATGAAAATATTTAGGTTTATAGATAAGTAAAATAAATAAATATATAGATCAATATATAACTAAATTGACCAATACATTAAGTAGCCTAAAAAGGTTTCTTACTGTGCACATATAAAATTGTGAATTTAATTAATTAATATAATATTATCAATTTATTTTGAACATAATCAACCGAAACATATTTCTTATCAAGTGACAGATATGGACCGAAGTTTGATCCCTCAAATTATCGACAAATTATCGACGATATGTTTCTAAATTTAGGTATAAATCTGTTTGATCCCAGGTTAAATAGCGCATAAATTAAATGTAAGTGTTTGTTTTTCTAATTTACTCAGTAAATTGCAACCGAGGTCGCCTTGCTAGGCACTGGCAAGGCATGTATTAAGGCGAGTTCACTTCCTGAGTCTTATTGGAGTGTCACAGTTGTGTCAAAATGAAAAAAAACCGTTACATACTACAACTAAATATGTAAACCGCATATTATATTCTACAAATGCGATAGCGCCCTTTGCCGTATTGGTGGCCGTCTCGTCGCATCATACGAACTCAGTTTGAATTATTATAATATTGACCAACATATTGAAGGTAGGCTATTTATTTTTATATCCAACAACCTGACATGAGCCTCAAGCGACTGGCGATTTATAGAGGTTCATAACGGGCGATTTTCGGGATTTCTTTCAAAAGACAGAGTGGATTGAGGGAACGGAGAAGGTTCCCGTGATTACCGTTTTATTTAATAAACTTCTATATTTCATGAGTAAAACGCAGAAAAATACTAATAAAAGCGAGCCAAAATGGCTTATGATTTTAAGGATTACGATTTTTGTAAGTATGTACCTGTCTCTGTGTTGATTTCTAAGTCAGTCCACGGCGGATCATGCCAAAAATGTCAAATTTCATTCAAAGCGGTTCCCTCTACCTACAATGATAAATGTTATTGAAATGAGAACAAATAAAATGAAATTGCAAAGAAGCCACGCTGTTCAAAGATAAGTAACAGTACCCACTTGGCCAGCGACGATACAGCGTTATACATGGCGTGAATTAAATTAGTGTGTAAATGAAGTCGAATGCGTTATCATGATGGCGGTGCTGCTTGACCTATATTTTTTATCTCATAATAGAGACAACGTTTGAAGTGCGACAATACAAGTACTGCTTAGTAAACCAACTTAAGTATCTACGTTGCGGTCTTTTAATTTCTAATAATAAATACGGTGACAGGTAAAATTTGAGCTGATGAGTACGCCTTCTCAAGGATCTGGAGTTTTTTCTCTCTGTAGGTAATAAACCCATATTAATATCGAATTAATGTGAATTTTTGTAGATTCTAATTTGCACGTCTCAAAAATCATTATTTATTTATTCATTTATTTAAAGAAATGCGCATTTTTTAAACTACAGTACATTACATAATATCATTAGAGGCTCCGTTGTAAATAGTAGCAAAAAAGAGAGTAATGCAGCCCAGTCATTCTTTAGATCAACGCCGCCTAACTATATAGGCCTAGGCCCGTACTAAGGCAAGCGTACCAAGAAAATATTGGCTTGTGCATACTTCAAACTACATATTATGTAAAAAAAGAAAAAAAAAGAAAAAATAGTATCTAATAATATTGGGAATTAACTTAAGGCAATAAACAATGTATGTACAAATTAATCATAATCTAAACAATGTTTATTTTAGTGTGTAATGTGATTTATTCAATTATGTTATTTTGTACTTACGTGAATAATAAATTCATTTTAGCCATCCTAATCACAAGACATGAAAGGAAAATGTGAGATTTTCTCTTAAATGACATTCTTTGTAGTGTCGAGAGAATTATAGCGGAAAGATCCGTTTCCCATAATCATGTTGTCGATTAACTATGGCAGCATTAATTGATTTTGGCATTATATGCCACCATTCGCTAAATGTTTCTAGAAATATTCGCAGAAGTTAATTATTTTTTAGTTATATTTTTTTATTGATTTAAGTTATATTAACCGCCCGCCCAACCTTTGGGTTATTTTTCAAAAAGTAGGTAATAAATCGTTGAGTTTTTTTCATTTGTATTTCTTAATAACTATACTTGTTACAATATACCAGACATTTTTTTTACACAAGAGACTGTTTTATTGCCTTTTTTGTATTAAGAATCGTAGGAGCATTTTGACGCATCACGCACGCTTTGTGGGTTTCGTTTTTTTTCTTCATTTGTTTCTTTTTTTAACACGCTTTTATTAGGTCGACCTGTATGTAACTGTGTAATGGAATCTAAGGTAACTAATTTAGCCATCTTCCAAGGATCGTAGCGTCATGAAAGTTGGCAGCTGTATGTAGTTCTGTTGACAATACAATAATATAGTACTTCCGAACTGATCTGATGATGGAGTCGGAAGATATGAACTGGAACTTCATGATGGAACATCGTATCATAGCTGTGTTTGGACTTGTTAGAAAAGTCTTGAAATGAACTTTGACCACGATTAGGTTTCAAAGTCTGATGATGAAGCCGGAAGATAGGCACTGACATTCCATGATGGAATATCGTATCATAGCCGTGTGTTTGGACTTGTTAGAAAGGTCTTGTAATGAACTTTGACCACGATTAAGTTTCAAGGTCTGTTGATAAAGCCGGAAGACAGGAACTGGCATTCCATGATGGAATATCGTATCATAGTCGTGTTTGCACTTGTGAGAAAGGTCACGTAATGGACTTTGAACACGATCAGGTTTCAAGGTTATAACAAACCTATTATATATTGAATTGTAAATATTGAGTGTAAATAGTGTAAATATTGATATAGGTGCCTATATAATATATATATATATATATATAGGCCTGTACATGGAGAGTGTAAATAGAATAATATTGATATATCTATATACGATGTATATTGACGTGTAAATAGGGTAGTAGGTTGTTAAAGTTCCTACCCAAGCCAAAGTGAGAAACGTGCAGAGGACTGATTTTTTTGGTTTTTACGTGCATTTATAAAAGCGTGTTTTTAGTGTTTTTTTTAAACTATTAATTTATTTTACTTCAACGTATTTTACTTGTTTTTTTTATATTATTTTTGTTTTTGTACTCGAGCGTACTCGAACGTACGTGATACAGGTTGTTGCGTTCGGACGATAATATAACGGTCGTATCGTGTACGTTCGAATAGGTAGGGCGATTAATATAAAAAACATATGACTCACTATTTTGATATTGCAAAAAAGAGTAACACCAAAAAATAAAGAGATCTATGTAATATTTATAATACGATTTAATGTAGGTAAGTACGTGATGACAAACTATTTAATTTAAATGTACTATTTAATTTAACTAAATTATTTCATTAAAACGATAGGGTGCGTGAGTGTCTGTGTGTGTGTGTTGTAATTATATATAAATAAGGTTATTTATTGAATCATGTTGTTAAATATTCATATAATAACTCAATTAAATAACTAAATGAAATAATTAAATACCATAATAAATAAAAACAAATATTTATATAATAACATAATTATATAACCACATAAACAAATAAACGCTTGGTTTATGAGCGGAGATTGTTGATACGTAAAAATTAACACCAAAATTCAGTGTCCCAATCACAATGGCCACCCACCGTATATTACGTTGTTTTCATCTTCACGTAGCTCGGTGATATACAGTTTATGAACAGATGCATGCGTCATTTCCAGACCCGCATGAGGTAACCGCCGATTGTTATCGAATCTTTCTGTATGACGTAATGACTACAGATACGCGAATTAGAAATTCCGAACTTATTATTGGAACACCATTTGTATTATTATTATTATACCAAGCGATTGTTCCAAAGTAATATATATTACGTCGAATAATCGTAAATCGATTAACGAGACGAACGTGAACATCCAGTGAAAGCCGAGTATGATTGGAAACGTAATTATTGATGCTTGCAGAAATGCATTACAAGGCGAGTTTTTATATTGAAGATCGCGTGATCGCCCATTTACTTTTAAAATAATATATTATTTATAAAAAAATATATAATTATATACGTACATATATTACATTTAGGATTATGATGTACTTATATACTTAGATTTTATTCTGGAGTTTAACCCTTAAAGGACCATAGGACATATGTGTCATGTAACTTCAAAATCTTTTTATAAATTATCGACATCAGAATTTTAATATTAGCAAAGAAAATACTGTTTTAAAATATGACGTATATATTTTTTTTAATATCGCAAATGATTAACGACTCTGGTGATTTTAAATAAATAAAATATTTATGGCGACTTCTTCAACTTGTTTTTTTCTTCTTTTAGTTACGTATGATTTCTGAGGTAAATAATAAAATAATCAAAAATCTGAGTTAAATAATTAAAAAAATAATTTTGGAAACAGTTGAAACTTTGTATCTTTATGGACCACAGGGACACTTACGTCCCATCAATTTATACAAAATCATTGAACTAATTTTCACAAAACTTGATACACATGTTATTTAACAGTTGTACCTATGTATCAAAAATTTCCATACTCTACCGCAAAACGTATGGTCCTCAAAGGGATAACCTTCCATGTATAAATGAACGTTTAGATACAGTTGAGGATAAAATGCCTTTCGTAAAGACAATTTTTTTTAACCGCAGCGTCGTGTTGGGCCTTGGTATAGTCAATAGTTCTAATGATGGACAGGTATCAAAGCTTGCGAAAGTAATGAGTACCTAATTTTTAAATTGTATTCACGTATTAGATAAGACTTGCCCTCTCGTCTCAAAATAAGTTACCGATGTTAGTACCACCTCAACACAGGTTCATACCTAGTGAGGTGGTAAACCGATATGTCAAAAGATGAATTTCCTTTCTAAGCTAGGTATAATATGTACACTTATTATAAAATGTTTTTGGTTAGGATAAGGATTTTCTTTTTGAAAATTGTAACTTGAATTATGGAAATAAATAAATAAATAAAAATATGAGTGTCACCGGGAAGGTAAAGGAATTTACTTTGGAAAGGAACGAATTTCAAATGGTTTTTCAAATTAATATTAGCGAAATTTATTTACTGATATTTAAAGTAAGTACATATTAGAAAATTTTCGGTGTTCTTATTGGTTGCTTATAATTGCCGTAGTGTTATAACCCGTTGAACATATTTACAGGATATATGATAAATGAACCTATATTATTAGCGATAAAACTATCTCATGAAATTATGAGATGAAATTATATTATGATGATGAAATTGTCTGATGGCCATCACATCTGAAATAATCTGGATGGTACTATATTGTTCTAAAAAGCCATTTATAAATTGGAAGTTTTTATGTAAAAAAATAAAATTAGGAAATGTTTTATAAAAAATGATAAAATCAAAAGTGGACATTTTTCTTTTCAGGGCATGTAGTCCTCAATGATATTGATCAATAGTAAAAAAATAAAACGTTCAATTTAAGCATCTTCAAAAAAAAACTTGAGAAAAAATAATATTCAGAAATTAGCAGCAAGAAAAGTTTTGCACATATTTCAAAACGAAGTGCATCATTTAAAAAACAAATATATTAATTTTAAACTAAAAAAAATTGAAACGAAATATCTTGTACCAATCCAGAGGTAGAAGAGAATCGAAAATGGTAAAATATGTCATCATTTTAGATTCTTTCTGAAAAATGTTATACTCAAAAGTGGAAGTTCTCCTTTTCAAAAAATGTAGTACTATATAGTATATAGTTCAACAGTAAAAAAACACATAAATGTTCAAATAGGTGTTTTTAACATTTTTTTTAGAAAGCTGCAGCAAGAAAAGTTAGGCACATATTTTGTAGAGTCGAGTACATCATTCTAAACACAAAAATATTAGCGTTAAAATAAAAAACAGCATTTTATTTTTTTGTCGAAATTCACAAGTGAGAAATGGAGTGCCATTTTTAGCGACCATATCTCGTATCTCGGGCCAGGATTTTTTTTGGGCAAAAAAAATACGTGTATCTTACTTACTTTTTTCTATGTTTGAACATGTTTCATTAAAAAAAACTTCTGAGACTATGAAGGTAACCCCCTGCCTGAATTGACATGCAATAGGTCGTAAACGCTGCGTTACTAGCCCGCGACAATTAAAATGACGTACACACCAATAGATACATGTACTATACTTACTTTACTATAGCATAAATAACTGGTTAAGGGCCGGTTTCTCGAGCCCCAGCTAAAGTTGAAGTAAACATAGTTACTTTAATGTTACTTTGAAGCGTTTCTCCACGTTACTTTAGGCAAAAGCGTTCGCTGCCGGAGTTAGTAGTTCAGATGCGATATTTCCTTAGTCTTTCGTTACCTAAGGCATAAAAGTATTTTTCGACCTGGCCATTCGTAGCAAAGTCCGGTTCTTTCTGTGGCTCGGTTGACGAGCCTTGCCTAGGTACCATGACGTCTTTGGCTGGGTAGTAGCCGGGCCCATTGACCCAGCGTTCTGGGTGTGGCGTCGCAAAGCTGTACGCCCTGCGGCAGGTCTCTCGCGAGGCGCCCAATGGTACAGGCGTTTTATAGTGAAAGCTTTAAGACGGGAGAATATGGCATCTGCGGCGAATGACTGCTGTGCTGCGATACCCGCGCTGGCGGTCTGCTAATTTAGCAGACTGCGCGGGTGCAGCTTCCGGACATTTAGCAGCCTGGTGTGCAGCGGAGAGAGCTGGCGGATATGCTCGTGAGGCGAGGTGACGGCCCTTCGGTATATGGCGCGCGCAGACGCTTTACGTGTTCCTCCACGAACTGTGTTTCGAAGTCGCGTTCCAGAGCCGCGTTTCGGACGAACCAAGGGGCTACCGACACTTTTCTTAGCCCCCACGTCCAGCGCTCGCTGGATGTTCGTCCGCTGCGATGCCGAGGTAAGGTGGTATCAGGCCGGTGCCGCGTACGTGAGTTTCGTCCTCACGTACATCTTCGGCATCGGCAGTCGTGTCTTCGCCGAGATCGCGGCCGAACGAAGCATAGACAGCAGCATCCGGTTCTTTTCAAAGGTTCCAGAGTTTATAAAACCTGCCTGCGCACATATCGACTACCAAGCGTGCCTACGCCGCCGCCGTGTCGCCGCTGACAGCTGTCAGTTAATGCTGATTACGGCAGTACTTGCGTCTTTTTAGAGATTATATTTTCTTCAATATTCTATCGAGTTGATTGCAAAATATCATCGTTTTAGCCAGAATTTATGGCAATAGAAATGAAAGTCTTAAAGGTGGACTTCGACATTTGAAAACGAAACTCAAACTCTGTGAAACTAAGTGATCGCTCCCGATTATTTATTCCCCTCTTTTGTTTGCCAAATGCTCGAAAATTGACGACAAATCACAGTTTTATCAAGTTACAAGCCGATAAATACAACAGAACCACAAAGAAATCTCACGAAAGAAATGCGATCAACTGTCACACAAAACAGCGGATAATGGGCGGCCATGACATTTAACATTTTACCTTACTTTTAGCACCATCTCGCGGCTGTAATTGTTACCGGTAAAAACATTTTTAGCCGATTCAGCGCTTGGTTTAACTTTAGCCCTTATTTTAGATTAAACCGAGGTTAAAGAAATCGGCCCTTATTCGGTTTGATGACCTACTTGCCTACCTCTCACAACACAAGGCGAGAGTTTTGTAATAGCGAAGAAAAAGGTTAATGCTCAATTGATCGAAATTAATGAAACACCTCCCCTTTATAGCGCCGCTCGTTTATAGGTTATATTTACTCATACTATCGACGAAACGTTAATAATGCTTACTTTAGCATTAAACGAGGTTGGAGAAACCGGCCCTTAAACGGT
Source organism: Micropterix aruncella (assembly GCA_944548615.1). Classification (NCBI taxonomy): domain Eukaryota; kingdom Metazoa; phylum Arthropoda; class Insecta; order Lepidoptera; family Micropterigidae; genus Micropterix; species Micropterix aruncella. The sequence continues at coordinate 8,395,633 of OX155951.1, forward strand.
TTGACAAGCTACTTTTGTGTACCTCTCACAAAACGAGGCTAGGGCTTTGTAATAGTGAAGAAAACGGTTATGTTCAATCGATCGAAATTAATGAAAACCTCCCCGGTAAAGCCCCGCTCTTCCAAAGGTTAAATTAACTCATACTTTCGAGGAAACGTTAATAATGCTTACTGTTAATTTAGCTTTAACCGAGGTTGGAGAAACCGGCTCTTAAAACGGTTTGATGAGCTACTTTTGCCCATCTCTGACAAAACGAGGCGAGGGCTTTGTAATAGCGGAGAAAACGGTATATGCGTAATCGATCGAAATGAATGAAAACCTCCCCGGTATAGCCCCGCTATTCCAAAGGTTAAACTTACTCATACTTGCGACGAAACGTTAATAATGCTTACATTAGCTTTAGCCGAGGTTGGAAAAACCGGCTCTTAAAACGGTTTGATGAGCTACTTTTGCCTATCTCTCACAAAACGAGGCGAAGGCTTTTGTAATAGCGAAGAAAACGGTATATGCGCAATCGATCGAAATTAATGAAAACCTCCCCAGTATAGTCCCGCTATTCCAAAGGTTAAATTTACTCATACCTACTTGCGACGAAACGTTAATAATGCTTACTTTAGCTTTAACCGAGGTTGGAGAAACCGGCTCTTAAAACGGTTCGATGAGCTACTTTTGCCTATCTCTCACAAAACGCGGCGAGGGCTTTGTAATAGCGAAGAAAACGGTATATGTGCAATCGATCGAAATTAATGAATACCTCCCCGGTATAGCGCCGCTCTTCCGTAGGTTAAATTTACTCACACTTTCGACGGAACGTTAATAATGCGTTGCAGTAATCGCGTCGCGCGTAAAAGGGTTGACGCACATCAGAGCGGTAGGACGATGAATTTCGGACTCACCCCACATTTTCAGCAGCGGCGATGGACATGGGTGAGTCATCGGCGCGCGCGGTGCCGCCCCGCGTCGGCTCTGGGTGCTCCGTGACGTGGAAGGCGCCTGGGACCGCGGTCCGTCTCACCGCGGTGCGCCACCTTCACAGCAAGGGAAACCACATTTTAGCCCATTTTAGGTCATACTTACATCTCTACAGGTAGACTTTTTATTAACTGGTATCCTTCAAGGGGGTAAATCAGTACGAGCAACTAACCAACTTTTAATTTAAAAAAATGGGAAAAACATTTTTTTTAATTTTTGTTGTTTTTTATATTTTAAAATTTCAAGAACTTGACTGTCAAATAAAAGTTTGCAAACGTTTGAGAGCGTTGCGCCATTTATCGGTACGTAAAATATCGCGAATAAACAATATTAAAGATATTTTACCTGCCGCTAGATGGCCCATCGTGATCAGCGCTTTTTATACTATTTTTTAAAAGTATTTTTTTTTTCAATTTTAAAAAAAACTAAACAAAAAAACATACATACCTACTATATCATGTATTTTTATTTTTCCACACATTTTTATCGAAAAATGCTTTTGTGCTCGTAATGATTCACCGCCTTAAAAGATGTCGGTTAATTAAAACTCACCTGTATATCATGGATAATACCTCTATTTTTTTTATTTATTTTATGTTGTTTCCGTCGGCTTCGAAGTAAATGAAAAGACATTGCAAAGCAGACTTTGAAATTGTAACATATGCTATTTTTTAATTTTTTGAATGTTTTTTTCTTTTGTTATACTAGTAGATACCGGTATTTATCATTAAAGTCCAGTTTTTTTTAATACGCTTAACGCTATTGTAATGAGATGCATTTTTTTTAAAATTGGACATAATTGTCACAATAAAAAATTGGACATAATAAAAATTGGACATGATTTTTTTATGGCCTATTTGGCACCATGGCATTTAGGATTTTTTAACCTTTTAGTTTAAATTTTTAAATTAGTAAATGGGCATCAACATTAGCTGTTTTTCTTTGAATGCGCTTGGATTTGATCTCGTGCACGAATATATGGACAACAAATTAGAAAAAAAATAATAAGCATAAAATTTAATTCTTCTCCAAGTCTTTAGCTAGTCATTTTTTCAAAAACTCTTCCTAATTTCGACGTCCCGATAAGTAAGATTTTCTCATTTTTTACATTGAAAAACCATACTTTTCTTTAAAAATAAATGCCGATTGATAAGAGTAAAAAGTAAGGATAGAATTTTTTTCCAAATAATTGTAATTTTCTGAAATTACGCCTTAATCCCACTATATAAACTAAAAATTCCTTGAAATAAAGCCGGGATTAAAGGTAATTTACCGATTTACGGGAGTTATCAAGATTGACAGCAAAATTACGGAGTGTTTTTAAACTCGTAAAAGCGGCTGTAACTTTGCAATTAGTCGATTTTTTAGTTGTATTTTTTCCTAATAAACTATTTTTGACGTCCAATTATAAAGTTTATTATTTCATTCCGCGCCCGCGAACCTAGGATCAGCATTTTATATAGCTTCTGAACTAATCGATCCAATAACAATCATTCACAGTCTAAGTCTAAATATAGAAGGCACAATGATATATTAAAAAAATGTGCCAATTAAACTCTGTACGTGCAGGCAGTTACAGTATTAGGAACAGTTCTATTTCGTATTGTAACTTCACCATAATATACCTGTATTAATAAATATAGTATTAATTGTTCGTTACTTAATTCTAATTTGATCTAAAAGTTCAAAATGTTACTCCTTTCTCGTGTTTTTTAAAAAATATCACGGCCATTAAGATTGTGCCGTAAACAGTAACGTATTAAAATACCAATTCTCTAAAGCTTATTCAAAGGTGCCTATATGAAAAAGTTTACAAAAAACTTTGAATGACATTCACTCGAAACAGCAATTTTTAATTTGCAGAATTTTGTCGATCATGATAGTGGTTAGTGGTGTCTGGCGCAATTCACTTAAAAATGGACGACTCGCTCACTGCTTGCTCTTGTTGGGTATTGAATAAAATTATGAATAGGTTAGTAAATTTAATAATATTACTTTTATAGTATCTCTTTAGTTGTATATTATAATAACCTGTTTTTGTGAGTACCGTAAACTGCCCTAACTATAACCTCCTGTCCAAATAATGAACCACTCCTGATTTTTTTTATAAAATAGGCCATCCACTGGAAATGGAGAAAGTTTGAACAATTATATTTGTTTTGTCATGATCATGACTAGATGCTGAACGAACTGCTCTATGAGTGATCAGTACCCTGCGTGCAGTGAGATTGGGAAGGCATTTTTTGTGTTTCGGAGTAATTTCTGCTATTAAAGAATCTCGTCAAACACTGTCCGGTTGAAAGGATCTGGTAAGCATCCGGAACTTTTCGTATAATTAGACTTTTAGACAACTTATCTTCCATCTAGACTTTTGATATTAATTCTTGCTCTGTCTTCTCGTAGGATTTATCCCAAAAATTAGGCATTGGCGTAAGCCGCATGAAGAGATCTGGAGCGTTCTGGATATGGCCAGAAGATGAAGATCGGATGCTATATTAGCGCAAAGACGTGTCGAAAAAATAAAACCACCAGTTCTTGAGGCTTCTTCTAACATCCGGGGCATTTAATGTATCATTCCTGTTACTTTAATTTTGTTTTCGACCTATCATTGAACTGATTGGTCATTTTTTATATAATGTAAACAAAATAAATAAAAAAAAATCTACATAAAACAATTTTTTGATTGCATATTATTCAGGATGGCTTGCTGTTTAAAATCAAATACAATGCAACAATGGTGTTTAAAATCAAATACGATGGTACATTGTTAGGCACATTGCCAACACTTAATGTACAACTTTACAAAAAAAATCCAGAAACGTCCTGGGATACTTTTTCAAATACATTAGAACTTTACCGTATACCTTATATAATCTATTTTAAATAAAAAATATACCAATTGTATATCTATAAACTTTTAAGGGTTATAGCTAAAATTATATGAAAATTGGTACATAGTTACGGTAGTTAGTTTGTAATTTATTGTGAGTAGTTAGCTTTTTTTATCTTAGGTTGTAAATAAAGGTTAAAAACAATTTATCTCGAAACTAATAAAAGTAAAGATTGAATTAATCTTTTTATTGTGCACTGGTTTTGTCATTTCTAGATAATCGCAAATTGAAAAAAAATGCTCGTGTATTTTGATCACAATTGTGTGAGTACACAACTTGTTGTGTTAACTTGTCGGCGGTCCGGAGACCTCAAAGGTGAACTTGCCGAGCTAGTACTGACCAAAGGGTGATATTATAGAAGTCATAAAATTGCGATTTGGATATGTACGACTCTGGAGGATGAGAGGCGCCTTATGTTCGACCGTACTTGACAAACAATGGGAGTACAAATTTACATAAGTTTTATATATGAAAATACTATGTATTTGTATTTGAATTTTAGGTTATAAGTATAATTCACGTGTTTGTATTTACGTTAAACAATGTGTGTTAAATGCTTGTGAACAATTTTACAAAAATGCAATAAGGAGCGACACATTTTATCATAGTTTGTATGCTATTAGGGACTGAAATGAGAGACCCAACTTTTAAAACAGTCCAAGTATGTGTATAAAAAAATATAAATAAATAAATATAATTTATTAAAATAATAATTCTAATTTATTGTCACTAGAATATTAATATACGTATATTTTACGTTCACTCGATCTTAAAATTTCTATATTCTGGAATTTACTAGATGCATGACATCTATTTTTGTTTGTGCTTCCCTGTCTACCTTTATCGCTTATCCAGTGCTAAACATTGTACTATTTCAGAGCTTATCGCAACCGTAACACCACTTCACTAGATCTCACCGCATGGTTATGTGGAAACGCCAGTATTAATGATGTCCCTGCAAAGCGAAATGTCTGGATCGTCCGGACTATACTGCTGTATCCGTACGTATAAGTCGAAATTCAAGGGATAGTCTAGTCTAGACTCTAGACTCTAGACGGACATATGTACTTAATGGTCGACGTCACGATCTAACGAAGTAAGAACGTATGGACGACGTCGCCGGTCAAAAGAATAAACATATACTACATATACATATGCATACGCTGTCGTAAATACAGCGTATCATCACGGTTTTCCTAAAATAAAATTTCAATAGTTTTTCATGTAACATGTTGAGTTTCAAGATAGGTATATGTTTTTTGTAACGAAGGGTAGCGGTTTTTTTACAAATTGTTAAAGTGAAGGGAAGGGGTCTGAAATAAAAAAATGTAATTAAAAGAAATTGTCCAAAGGAATTCTGATCGAATGCCATGATTTGCCCGTCTTTTAGTCAGTCAATAAAATCGCGGACAAAACCCAAATTTTAGTTTATTTCGCATGAAAAATAACACGAAAATCACCGTAAAATCAGTAAATCCGAGTCAGAGGCAAATGCCGTCAAAGTCGCACCTCACTACAAAACCGTCTGCAGGCGAGAAGAGGTGTGTTATATATAGTAGTTTTATGTACTTTTGATTAAATTTGATCAATACTGACACTGTTGATATCGACAAGTTATGTGCATCATAAACTATGATGGAAACGAGGATGCTGCATGGCTGACGTGGAAGACATCAAAGACTACGACAATATAGGCATGATACGACGAATCTAAGTACATCTCACGAATATACCTACGTCTCACAAATCTACCTACAAATCTAGCACGGTCTATCTACCCAGAACTGGATCACTATAAACTGGGACGATGACTTCAAAGCAAAAATTTCTTTAAAATATAAATTTTCTATTTTGTTTGTGATTATTTAAACATACTTAACATTAAACAAAGTGTATCTAGGTATCAAAATACTGACTCTTTTTTTTGATTTGCCCATTCTATGAAAGAACTATTACGTGACTGTCGGGGAGGGATGGGGCTGGGCTGCAAGCGGCGGTGCTGCGCAGGATTATGCTATATTGCCGCGTCGCAGATGGCAAAACCACCGTTCATTGAAGGCGCTCGCATATCAAACTAATGAATTATTATTCCGATAAAACATTTTAGAAAAAAAAATCTTTTTGGAAAAATTTGACAAAATCATGATTCTTTGTTGCTATCAATCTCAAGAATCATTTCTTAAATATACGGCACCGTTTGCTGGAAACACTGTGTGTTTGTGTGTGTTTGTGGTCCCTTGAAGTGATGTAATCACTTGCATGACCACAAGGAAATCCCCTAATTTGAGCGTTTTCAGGAGGTGGTTAAGGCGACTATCACTGTGAGCCACAGTCTGATTTTAAATCTTCAAATCATACCGCGTTACATACCGAGAACATTTTTCGAACTTTTTTTTTCATTTATTGTATTTACATACGTATTTACATCGCATTTACAAACAAAAATGAATTTATTACGAAATTTAAAAAAAAGTTTAAAATAAAGTATTTATTACGAAAAAAAAAATTAAGACTATTTATATTTTGGGTCCATATTACTCATAAATAGCATTCCTTACATAGACGGGTGTTACACGTTCAATCTGTCATTAATTCAGTCCGTGACGTTGCTTAGACTGACGGGAAACTGGTCGTTTATTGCGTTGACTGATGGGCTGATGGACTGAACTGATGATTTTTTAAATATTTTGATAAGTTCTATCAGTGTTGACTGAAAGGATGCCAGATGACTGAAAGGATGTCAGTAAGAGCTGTGACAGCGATGGAGACGGACAATTCCGGCATGTCTTACTCTCCCAGCTGCGCAATTCATCCTGCCACAACCCCTCCTCCATCATTAGAACCGGAGAAAGATTTTATCTTGAATCGCTGCCCCTCTTATGGAATAAAACCCATCGGTTTTGTGCATATAAATATAAAAGAAATGAAGCTCTAAAAAAGTTGCTTGTTATTTAAAAAATAAATAAACCTTCGCTTCTTTTTTGTCAAAAATGATTTGACCATTTCGAGCAAGCTATCAAAACAAGCATGTTTCATACGATAATAATTTTCATAACCCTCATCTTCAGTGCCTATTATTTCAGTCGCTAAGTTTAAAAGCGTATAAACGTTTCTTTTGAGTAACCATTCTTTAGCCCATCATTTTATTTTGAAACGATTTTTTGCAGATGATGCAGCAATTATTGCAATACTGTCTTCATTATTGTAGTCTATAATAATAATATTATTAAAGCAAGAAGTGTTATTTGATCGACACTTGGAGATAGACTGATGTCGGTCTGGCTGGACTGATCGTGTAACCTCTAACCACACTTTATCAGTATACCATCAGCAGGTCATGATCAAGGTCACGGACTGAACTGTTGCCAGATTGAACGTGTAACACCCGTATTAGAAAAAAAACAGAAACAGCAGCTATTTGTAAAACGACGATTTATTAGAAATTAGATTTTAGATATATGAAACCATTTTGCCGTAAAAAAAATAAAACTGCATTTTCTGTCATTGGCACGAGGCACGTGCGAGCGAAACGCCATCTGTTAAGCCACGTGACGGAGAAATGGAAAACATCAAAACGTACGGGCCTTAAAACTCCTTCTACTAAAAAAAGTGTATTTGTACTCAGTCCTTACCTAGTAATAATAATTTGTTTTACGACGCAAAGAATGTAAAGAAAGAACTCGAATGTAAACCAAGAAAGACTCATTTATTGATTTCTAGACCAATTTTATAATTAGCAATATTATGCTTTCTTGGACAATTATTGCTTGTTAGTAGTAAAATATTAAATTTATTGTTTAATAAAAATGCTGTTCTGGCACTGTCGTTGAACTGAGTATTGACACGTCGTCGATCTATGTTAGACTTCATACGCGTCAAAAATGCGATATTACGTTTTTTATTGCTATTGGCGTAAAATCACGCTCTTGATCGTTCTGCCCACGTCCCGAGGGCTCAATTGCTAGTTGTTGATTTTATCCGGTGATACCTCTTACGTGATTAGTAGTGATTCCTCGCAAACAACTTAACACTTTAACAGTTTCAATTGTTAACACAGTAAACTATATATTTTGTCCTATTTACACAACTAAAAAAAAATCTTATGAATAAAGTTATTCAGTTATTTCCATGCCCTGAAAAGTTTGCTTGTTAGCATGTATGATGGTTTTACATATAGAGCGACGATGTACTTACTGCATAGGTTATATGGAATAAATTAATGTGAATTATATACAAATTTCGTCAGTCTGTCCGAATGTTTGGAACAATGCTCGGATTACCAAATTTCGTTCGGCCTTTGTATTTCGCGAAAAGTTCCTCCTACGACACCAAATTTTTGTGACCTTCCTGCTCGGCTTATCCAAACATGGGTCGATAGCACTGTAGTATATTATTGTGATCAATAATTTTTAAAAGGTTGTCTGACACACATTTAATTGCCATTGCCATCAATTGACACAGATTCAATTTGAGGAAAAATTCCAAATGGATTTTGCGATTGGAATAATTCGATATCTATTGGTGATGAAAAGAATTATCGTTTTAAATCTGCCTTCAAGTCAATGGAATACCTATACCTATGGTCACATTGATCGATCGAGGGACGGCGATATCAAGAAACAGACACCTCTTCAGTGTTAATATGAGTAATAATTATTCATTTATGGGTTGTCCTCGAGAACAGCCGCCCACTGCTCCATTGCTAAAATCGCAGACCGTTTGTAACGATTGACCCGATATATTTTATACCACGAGATGATTATAAGATACGCATTTGATAAAGGGGCCGCCGTAGTGTTGGACAACTCCATCTGGGCGGCCCATCTTATACAGTAGAGCCTCGATAACCTGAACACCGAAATTTTTTATCCTGTTCGGATTCACGAATCGTTCGGATTATAATATGGGGATCTTTAATATTGCATTTTTTTTTTAATAAAACGAAGATTTTACAAAATTAGAGATGTATTTTAAAAAGAACATAACGAAATCAATTAAATCAGGAATGTAACAATTACACTGACATTACCCTTTTATTTTACTTTAAATTATAATTTACTGAGAGGAATGTAGCGCCATATGAAATGCTTTGTATCTTAATTTTTTAGAAGGGTACCAGTTTCGTGAAATGTCTGTCAAACATTTTGGTCAAACTTTGACATTTAATATTAATTTTATTTTATAGTCTGTTCTTCCTTAACACCGAAAACCTGTTCATATTAGCGAAAATGACCCAGTGTTTACCGTTACAGCTAATTAAATTGCTGTAACGGTTTAAATACAACAAAAACTAATTCACAAGAAACGTTTTCGAAATTTTATCCGACAACTTTTCAATGTTTTAAAGAGTATCCTGAAAAAAAATATTGCTACCTTTAACTTACAAATTTTTACCTAACTGCTATGAATACACAGATGAAAGTCTACTCTATTCACATTGAATGAAACGATTTCATAAATAATACAATTTTAGTATTCTCTTCTCAAAACTTCCAACAATTACGTATTTTTTTCATTATTATGACAGTGGTAATTGTAATCCTAGCAATAAAACAATATACTACGATTGCAACTACACCGTATGACAGTGCTAGTTGTAATCCTAGCAATAATGGAATCATAATAAGACATTGGCAGTTTTGCGGAGCATAAAATTAGCAATAATGTCATCTGAAACGTAAAATTTCTTTTTTCACAACTGAAAATAAAAAGTAAATGAGTGTGGTAATATTAATCAAAATATATACGAATCGAACGAAAGCTAAGTACTAGTACTACAAAAACACTAAAACATTTTCATTATATGACTACTATAATATAAATTATTTCACTTAACATTAAAGTCTACGATTTATGCTATAATTATTGGCATTTTTTTTCACTTTAGTGATTAAAAAGGGAGTGTTACCATTAAAGCGAGATTTTTTCTCTGCAAGATGGCATTCATAGGTTATTTTGATCAAACATTGGGACGTCTATCACCAAGCCACAGATATGTTGTGGTAAGTATTTCTTACAAGTCTATATGCCCGAATATGAAATCGACCGCTATCGCGGTTGTTTGACATCTATACTAATATTATAAAGAGGAAAAGTTTGTGACGTTGGAGGAAGTAATCTCTGGATCTACTGAACCGATTTTGAAAATTCTTTTACCAATAGAAAGCCACGTTATTTGTGAGTGTCATAGGCTATATATTAATCCGAAAAATGAAAAGATTTTTTCGTGGTAGTCGGATTTGCAAAGTAGGTCGGAGAAAAAACGGTCGAACGAAAACGTTTCTAACTAACACTGCCTTAACGATGAGAGATATATGATTAAGTTCTAGAGAAAAGTTGTAGAGCTTGATAAAGCCTACAAAAAAGTCAGCGACAGCATATGTCTAACTTTTATATTTAAGTTACAAAAAGTAGTTTTTTTATTTTTTTTAAATAATTTGAATTGTTAGGTCATGTTTATTGGTCATATTATCAACAATAATAATTATGAATTCATATCAAAATAAGTAAATTTATCGTCTCAAAACAAAAGATTTTCTCCTTTTACTGCATATAATTTCCCTTTTACTGCATAAATGGTTAGGGAGATACGATACTCACAAATAAAACACTCACAAGAAGACACTCACAAATAACGGTAATATAGTCAAATTGGCATGCATACATACATATGCAGTAAAAATATAACCCTTCTTTTGGCAGTCAGGAAATAAATCATAGCACTCAGTACTAACCGAACCACACTCATAATTTCATCACAAGTAAAAAGTTTTACCGCCCAACGAAGTGGGCACGGGTCAGTTAGTTACAAATAGGTTAAAAACGAATTTACCGCGTGAAGTTTGTAGCAACCGACGTTTTGGAGATGTTGCAACCGCCGTTGCCCAGGGCAGCTAAAATGAAATCAAAGACTATCGCGTATACCTATCGAAGACTATCGCGTGCGATTATAAAAAATACTATCGCGTATGACTATCGGAGACTATAGACAACGGCGGTTGCAACATCGCCGCAAAGTCGGGTGCCACGAACTTCACGCGGTAAATTCGTTTTTATCTTATTTGTATTCCCGAAGTCTAATATAATCAAACACATTCATTAATTTCCTACTTTTAAGATATTGTGTTTATATCGCGGTTGAATCAAATTATTCCACGCTTGTTTTGACGACAAACTGTGAATTTCGGTTTAATTCACTGATGTCACATTTAAGTAGGACGGATGTATCGAAATTCACATCGGCTCTTGGGAGATGTGAATTTCGATACATCCGTCAGATGTATCGAAATTCATCATACAGATGTGGCCAAATTATTATCACCTCTAGAAATTTTTTGTAAAATTGTATGAAAACTTAGATTTATGACTCCAAAAAAAAAACTTTTGTTATAAATACATTTATTAGTATTTAGGGAACATTCCCTTTATGTTTTTCAAGGATTTTATCCTACGCGGCATTCCAGCGATGGCATTTTAGCGTGGGTGACCAAATCGGCATCATTTTCCCAAACTTCCTTCATGGCTGCAATCAATTCTGATTTGGTCCGCGGCCATTTTTCTGACACTTTCTGTTTAAAAATAGCCCAGATATTTTCGATAGGGTTCATATCTGGGCTATTTGCTGGCCAGTCAAGGATTTGGATGTTGTTAGTCCTTAGAAACTCCGTAACTCTCTTCGCTGTATGACAAGGGGCTTTATCGTGCATGAAAATTCCTTTTCCGTTAAATTTTTATTCATGGTTATGATCACCTGTGTCTGAAGGACTGTTAAATACTGATCCGCGTTCATTACCCGGTCAACGATATGGAGTGGGAAGAGTCCTTTGTCCGATATTGCTGACCAAATCATGACCCTTACTGGCTGTTTGAGCTGCTGTTGGACACAGGAAGGTAAATACGCCTCTCCTTTCGATCGGCGAACATTCCTGAACATTGGTCGTGTCAAACTTACCATGGTCTCGTCACTGAATAAAACGTATTTAATAAATAGAGATAATTTAAATCAAATAAAAAAAATATTGAAAAATGTGTTTTCAGAATAATATCAAAAATAATGTTTATTTCAATTTTACCTTTTCTCAATCATCTGTAGTTATGCTATACCTTTTCTCAATCATGTTAAATGTTTACTCGCCCAAGTTTTTCTTTGTTGGATCATCCTATTATTTAGCTTCTGCTTCTTGCGTGGTCGTCTTGCACATAGCCCAGATTGAAAAAGTCGAAGTCTCATTGTCCGCTTTGATATTTCTACACCAACGTCACGCATGGTACCCCTAAGAGGCTTACTGGATAGGGTTCGGTCCTCTTAAGCTTTCCGCAACAAATATCGATCCTGGCTGTCTGTTGTTTACCGGCTGCGACCGCATTTTCCTTTTCTTTTAGGATTTGTGACAACTGATCAGCTCTATTTTTTGCGAACTTACTAACAAATGATCGACTGACTCCCACTTTCTGAGCTATTTGTCCATGCAAATATTGACCTACTTCCAAAAAACGTCGAAATTTTCGCTTTAGTCACTGCACTGATATCCTTTGCTTTACCCATATTCAATTTTGCAAAATTCAAAAAACCACTGTCAAGTTCACTGTTCAAAGCATCAAATGAGATTGAAAATCATTGATTAGATGCTAGTCCTTAAATACCGCACAGGAACCATAAAATGAAAGCACTTTGTATCTGAAACTAACTAGCAAAACAATAACCACTCTAATCTGTTGCTTTCCCGAAAAAGGCCATTCAGGTAATAATTGCTCCCGGAAAGGTGTAATTTCAAAAATATGACATTTGTATTGCATTACTTCTTGGTATTTTAGGTAACCTTTGCAAACAACATGCCAATTTAGAAAAATGATGCAGCTGCAGTTTTGTAAACTACATTAATAAGTTTTTTTAAAGAGGTGATAATAATTTGGCCACATCTGTATATATTATCGACAGTGGCGACGCAAATTAGTCGCAGCGTTTTTAAAATGTCACGTAAATAACTGTTAAGTATGTTCGTCGCTGTTTTATTTCTAAATTGTAATTTTAAGTGATTTATTTTGTTACCTTATCGTAGTGCATTGTTAATAGTGTGATACTTAATAGTGGCGTTTCTTGTTTCTGAGCTATCATACAAGTCAACAAATAATACTCTTGGAAAAGGATAATAAGACTTAAACACGACCATGGTAGCAAATGTTTAAGTAACATCATTGTAAATAATTAATCTTAAGGATGCCTAATTAACTATAAAGAATAGCTACTCCATATATTTTTATTATCTTCGAACTGATCTTAAAATAGAATTTTAAGCAGAATCAAGAATAAACAGCGCCAAGTGTGACGAAATTCTATGCGGTATGCACTATTCAAAAGTTTGATAAATGTGTTTTTGGCGTTATATATATATTCTATGTCGCAACAATCTATTATTTGTTTCTTCAATAAAGCGGACTCATTTTCGGATAATTTACATCGTGTATTACTTTCCTTGAGAGAAGTGTGACAATGCATCGGGTGCTGTAATTTCGACATTACAGCACTGAAAGTTCGCATTAATTCGACTGCATCGGGTGCTGTAATTTCGACTTTATACGCAGTATAGTTGTCTACTAGTATAGTTGCATACAGATGAAATGGAATAGATAAATAATGTATGTCTCGGGGATGAACCTAATGGAGTCGAAAAATGTCTCGGGTGTTATATCTGCATCAAAGCGTAGCCCATTTGCAATAATGGTTCGATTCGGCGCATTTAATATGCGTTGATCAAAAGATAAGCTTCTCGCGTCAACCGAAACTAATTTGCGCGACGGAGGCGGTGACAACAAAGATCGACTATGTGCAGCGAGCCGCCCTGTGATACAGGTGGGCGAGATCAAGCAAATGCGCTGGAATAAAGCCAACTGCGATTTCCGAAAGTTCTCAACCGCAGATCCGGAAGGCAGAGAGAATGTTTTCGCCGAAAGCGACCGCGCAAAATAAATAAATAGTCGAGCTTCTCGGGAGGAGCCAATCGACACAGCGGGGCAAGGTCGATCAAGAAGTGGGTTAGCAACATAAATCGCCACTGTCCTGGCGAACGGGGAGCCGTCCATCCAGCGATATTGGACTTGTATATTGTGGCTCATTTTTCTTTTCCGCTTAGAATAGAGTGGGGACATGTTGTGGACGACAGAGTACAATAATGGGCGAATTAATGTGAACACATGACATAATTTCCAAAAATTCATGATTCAAGATGGATATCTTGAATCATTTTTAAGGGTACCTTAAAAAATGGTCTTATTTTAAGGGTTATACAAAAATCGATGTCATTGGTCCTTTTTAAGATTATTTATAAAGAAAACTAAAACAGCTATGCCATTTAAGTTAGTAGGTACTAAAATAAAGTTCACGTCTTTGTCTTCATAAAATGTTTACTCTTAAAACCAACTATTACACAGACCCATCTCCCGCAAAAAAAACGAAAACCGGTAAGTTTGGGGATAAATTTCAAAACAATCACTGAATATTTTGTGATAGAACAAACAAAAAATCGTTAGTTAATAATACTCTTTAATTCTCAGGAGCTATGAAATCCTGCTGAAAAGCAGTCTGTCTGTGGCTACATTTCGAAACAACCACTGAATTTTTTGAGGTAAAAAACGCTAGCTAAAAAAACCTGTTCGGTAGCTAAATTTTTCGGAGCTAAAGTTATAACATACCACCTAATGCAAACGTGTACAATTAAGAAAACAACTATCGGGTGTTCGCGGCAACCGGGAACGCTATTCGAAACAAACCGCTGTTGACCAGGTTAAACGAGTAGGTATTCAGTTCAAATATTCTAGTCCTATTTGTCCGGTGCCCGCAGCGGCTTGTCAGGCCCGACAAGCCGCAGCCAATCGCTCACTCAAAATTGTTGAATTGACGGGAGAGCGATTCGTAAGCGCGTCCTTAATTTGTATGACATTCTCCATTAGCTTGAACGACTCGGAGAGGTATTGGCATTGAATCGATGAGATTATTGTATTGTAGTTTTAAATTTGTAGGTCTGCAAATCATACTCGAATGTATATTGAGTCATATGAGCTCATGATGTTTGTCCAATAGTTATTATCTTAGACTATGTTGCTGAAAGATCGCTACTTACATCATTTTAACCAGTTTTTCATGTTTCAATGACATTTTTTTACGAATTTTATGTGTGTTTATGATTCAAACAATGGAATTACAAAGTGAGAAATAGGTACATAGAGTTCATTCGAACAAAGCAGACTTGGAACTTATAAAAACTGAATCAAACGGTAAATAGATAGATATATAGATATACATTCTTTATTGCACATTTTAAAACAAAACATACAACAGTCGGAGTTATTTCTTAAATTAAGCGATCTTTCGGCCAAAATTTAGAACCATGAGGTAACGAAGAATTACTTCAAATAAATGGTTCATGTGGCTTGAATTGCAAGGAAAGTCACCGGACTTTCCTGGACACAGAACATGCATTTAGAAATTCTGGCTTAGATAGGCTAAATAAAATGATAAGAGGCGGTAATTCAGATAAGATTTCTGGACCTGTAAATCATTGAAAATTCGAAGAATCTCATGGATTCCACGCCCAAAACATCCAACAAGTCATGGCAGCTATATGAGAAAATCATCCTTATTAAAATAATCAATAATACGGCCATTTTAGTTCCTGATTAAGTTTTAATGACCAATAAATACAATTTTGAAAATAATTACGTGTTCACTATAATTCACACAAAAAAAACCAACCAGAGCTTAATTTTTATTGACCAATTATTTTCAGTTACATTCTTTATTCAGATGATGCAGCGGATGCGACTATTATTGTATTTTTATCAGACAGCATAAAATTATAAAACAAAAACAAACCTAACAACCAATTCAGAACACATAACAAAATCATCGAATCGCATTTGATATTTCTGTTGCAGGTTTAGAAATTAAAAAAAAAAAAACAAATCACTTTCATATAAAATCGAAGACTATCGCGGTTGTTTGACATTATAAATAGGATAGAAAACGAGCCCGGCCCCCCACCACCGTTATAAC
This sequence comes from Micropterix aruncella, assembly GCA_944548615.1. NCBI lineage: Eukaryota > Metazoa > Arthropoda > Insecta > Lepidoptera > Micropterigidae > Micropterix > Micropterix aruncella. The sequence goes on from OX155951.1 coordinate 8,411,545, forward strand.
CTACGCAGTGGCGGCAGCGGTTTGCGGCCTACCCGCAAAACAACGGACTGACAGCTCTTCAGTCTACCCTAGACAACGGCGGCTGCAACGTCACCGAAACGTCGGGTCCTACAAATTTCACGCGGTAAATTCGTTTTCTATCCTATTTATAAAATCACTTTCATGTCTTACAAAAGGGATGACAATCTAATCAATTGCCCTGATCTTAAAGTTGAGCAATCTTCGAAAACTAGTCCATGTAAGTGTTCGGCAACGTGTAAAAGCTTCAACATTCAAGTTAATATTTTGGTCTTTCAGCGTAATATTATATAGACCAACAAAAGTATCAATTAAAATATTATCAATTATCAATGAAACATATCAATTAAACGGCGGCTGCAACGTCACCGAAACGTCGGGTCCTACAAATTTCACCTGGTAAATTCGTTTTCTATCCTATTTATAAAATCACTTTCATGTCTTACAAAAGGGATGACAATCTAATCAATTGCCCTGATCTTAAAGTTGAGTAATCTTCGAAAACTAGTCCATGTAAGTGTTCGGCAACGTGTAAAAGCTTCAACATTCAAGTTAATATTTTGGTCTTTCAGCGTAATATTATATAGACCAACAAAAGTATCAATTAAAATATTATCAGATCAGACCTTAGAAAATATCATCAGATCTTATAAATTATCAATTACACTATTAAAAAAAACATTTTCAGATGTCAATCAAAATGTAATTTAACGGTTTCAGAAAAAATACATCTGGATTTCGAGCATAAAGAGTAGTCAAAGTAGAAGCACTTTAGTAAGACTTAGAATTAGATTTTGTTTTGTAGATGTAAAACCTTGCATTTAACTTTTTTTTAATACGCATTCAGATAATAAATGCCTCAATATGCCCTAATTAAAAGGTCATATTGCAACAACTGTATTATTTAAATGAGCCAGAAAACAAAAAATGTTTAAAAATGTGCATAAAAATGTTACAATACATCTAGTATGTTCTTACATAACTTAAAAACCTTAAGATTACAAATCGGGGACTGAAAGAGCTGACAGCTCTTTCAGTCTACCCTAGACACCGGCGGCTGCAACGTCGCCGAAACGTCAGGTGCTAAAAAATCACGCGGTAAATTCGTTTTTTATCCTATTTATAAAGATTACACATTTTACATTCTAGCCATCGGGTTCGTCAGATCACATTTAGTTATTTACCATATTTATCAATCAATAACATTAGCTGGTGCATAAAACCTCTCTAAGCTTTAAATACGCTGCTGTGAGCTTTATAATACCCATTTAAATGGTATTGATATGTTTAATAATGCCATAATCACTTATAAATACTCCGTAAATCAAACCCTATGCGATACAATAAGCTGACTAATTGTTTAGCTATTTTTATTGATTATTATTATTATTATATTTTATATACGCCATTACTAATAACATACACGCTCACACTCCACACCCACACCCTCAACACACTCCCACAAACATATACACACACACCCTTAATACTAGACTCTTATGTAGTACTAAAATTGAAGGTACATTAGTTTTATTTAGTAGTTTCTTTTTAAACGTACTTAATTTATGTAATTTTATTGAAATCCTTAACCGGTTTTATTTGTTGTAAATCTGTATACATTTTTTAAATATTATTACTGTAATACTGTGTGATTTCTCAATAAATAATTGAATTGAATTGAAAGACGATATGGGTCATTTTTTTAAATAAAATTTTTGCCATTTTCCAGATATTACAAAGATTTAGTATAATAATAATAATAATAATAATAATAATGTCGGAATAACAATTAAAAATTTGTACTTGATATTGCTCAAAATGTATGAAGAAAAGCACAAAAACTTATTTTCAAGCGTACATCTTTCGCAAGATTGTAGTCTACTGTAACGATGCGCATTTTCGCTTCGTCACGAGCGAATATTAATCATTAACCTGAAATTTATTGAAGTAATTAATGTTCAACGACCGGATTGCGCAGGGTACGTAAGTAGTAGAAATCTTTGAGTATTTTTTTAGGCAAACGGGCAGGATGAGAAGAACGATTGTTTTCGTCATAAATGTGAACTTCCTTTGACTAGATTCTAATAAGACTCAAATGGGAACTTATTTATTTCGATACTTGAGATGAAATATGTAATATACAAATTTCAGGATTAATATGTAATAGATAGTACTAGATGACCTGGTGAACTTCGTACCACCTAAAATTGATTTGATTGTAACTCTTCATAAGCGTTTATTGATCCTAATCAACCTTCCAAATACAATACATTGAAATCTATATATAATATGGCCGAATCATGTACGGTTTGAGTTCCGTTTGGTAATTAAATGAACGTCGTTTGTAATTAAAATAAATTCAATGTAATTCTTCTTCGGCTTTTTCGACTTTCTCGACTTTTTTTAATTTTTCGACTTTTTTGACTTTTTCCGACTTTCTCGACTTTTTCGACTTTTTCGGATTTTTCGACGTTTTCGACTTTTCGACTTTTTTTACTTTTTCGACTCTTGACTTTTTCTACTTTTTCGACTTTTGACTTTTTGAAATTTTACACAATCGCACGGAATGAATAACAGTTATGGATGGCTGTCAAAACAATAGGATAGCCGCGAACGCCATCTATTGAAAGTGGCCTATTTCCCAAAATGACCAATTTCGATTTTTTCTATTTTCAGTTGTGTCTGAGTTTTTCCTAAACATTTTTTTTTTTAAACCACCCCTGAAACAAAATATTTTTAAAAAATATTCAAATCGGTCGAGTCATTTCCGAGATCTTGCGAGACTAACGCACGGCGATTTATTTATATATATATATATATATATATATATATATATATATATATATATATATATATATATATATATATATATATATATATCTATATATATATATATATATATATATATATATATATATATATATATATATATATATATATATATATATATATATATATATATATATATATATATATATATATATATATATATATATATATATATATATATATATATATATATAGATAAACACATATTCACTACTATTTAGGAAATGAAGGCATCCCGTATTTGTCCCTAACTGTCTAACTGACTGTCTATAACAAATATAGAAACAAAAGAAAAATTCAGGATGTTTAAAATTATATACTTACCCCTGTACTATACTTCAAAAAATATTCACAATGAAAAATTATATTATCTATATATAATTAGGTACTATGTAGGTATCTGCACTCTCTAATAAGGAACTTTTTATAGAAACATGAAATATTGAAATATTTTTAATGACCGGATTGCGCAAGGTGCGTAAGTTTTCTAATAAGGGTGGGTCGATGTTGACAGTCTGTGGCGGTCGTGTTGTTTTGGCGGCGTCTGTCAAATCTGTTGTTTATTATTCAGTCACTAATGCCAAATCACCATGGCAGGTTACACTATTGAGCAGCAATTTAAAACTTTATTATCGAAATGATTGTTCATTAGAGCACGTTTACGTGAATTGGCTACCGTGCGATTTGACTCCGCTAGACTTTTTCATGTGGGGTTTTCAGAAGTCGCAGGTCTATGCCAATAAGCCGCAATCTACCGATGACCTTAAAGTCAACATAACACAGGCCATTGCTAAAATTCAGCCGGATCTGTGCGGCAGTCATTGAAAATTGGACTGCTCGGATCCGTGCCACCGTACGAAGCTTTGAACGATGTCATATTCCATACATAAAGAATTCCGTTATTACCATATATACACAGCTTGTTTCATTGCACAGGCGGTCAATATCGACCCGCCCTTATTGGTCGTTGTATGTAAGCTGCGATGTACTTTTTTGGAGGCAAACGGGCAGGAAAAGAAGGACGATTGTTTTCGCCTTAAATTTGGACCTCCTTTAAATAGATTCTAATAGTACTCAAATTGGAATTTATTAATTTCGATACATGAGATGAAATATATAATATACAATTGCAGAGTTAATATGCAATAAATAATAAGTATAAACACGTATGCACTACTATTTAGGAAATGAATGCATGCTACAATTGTCACTGTCTTACATAACCTCTTAGAACACTTAGGTATTCAAATCTAGACAGGTCAAAACGTCACTCGCATATAGATAGGTAAATAATCTCTACCAAACATAGAAACGCATGTAGATCTAGTGTCTCGCATGTAGATAGGTAAATAATCTATAACAAACAAAGAAACGCATGTAAATTTACTATCTCGCATATAGAAAGGTAAATAATATATAATAAACATAGAAACGCATGTAGTATCATCTAGTATCTCGCGTGTTGATGGGTAAATAATCTATAAAATAGAAACGTATGTAGATCTAGTATCTCGCATGTAGATAACATAGAAATGCAGGCAGATCTAGTATCTCGCATGTAGATGGGTAAATAATCTATAACATAGAAAACGTAGATATAGTATCTCGCATGTAGATACGTAAGTAATCTATAATAAAAATAGAAACGCATGCAGATCTTGTTTTTCGCATGTAGATAGGTAAATAATCTATAACAGACACAGAAACCAAAGAAAAATGCAGGAATGTCTAGAATTACATACTTACCTGTTCGAAACTAAAATATATTAAATATGTATATACCTACTATTAAATTTTTAATATTAACAATGAATTGTATTATCTATATATATTTAGGTACAATGTAGGTACATGCTTTTCTCTAATATGTTATAAGAAAACGTGGTAAAATAAAATCTTTTTATGGAAACATACGTCTACAATTGGTATAAAAGAATTGGTACAATTGGTATTAGGTAATTGATACCTGGCCAATTTAAAAAAAAAAGACAGTATTTAATTCAAAATCATTTTAATGCTAAATCTGATAGAAAATAGTATCGTTTTTGTTTTAAAATACATTTTTTCTAAATAGTTTTTATATTGGTTTTTAAGAAAAACTCACTTAATAGGTGTTATGACTTGTATTTTTTAAAAACTAACTTAACCTACCGAAATGTAGGTGTTTGACATTTGACATGACTATATCTCTATTAAGTCTGTTAAAAGATTACTGCAGTTTCGGAATCAGGGTGGTGAATATAGCCATGTGAAGTCAAAAAATCTTCAATGTAGAACTGGTAGCAATACCTAATAAATACCGGTATAAAATACTTACATACGTAACAACTATCTATATAAATACAATTTACTTCAATAAAATAAACAAGACCTATAAAATATTTTACTAATATTATTAAAATACTACTGTAATCATTATGTAATGGTTGAAAGTGTAGTTGCCAAGAACATGTGACTGGAGATAGTAAATATATTTTTATTATTTTATAGTTTATATGAGATTAATAAACTAGTTTCTATGAGATAAAAAATCTAGTCCTATCTATCTAATAAAATACTAATTTGCCTCTGAAGCGTGAGAAATTAATTAAATGAAAATACCACAATAGTGATAATAATTAATTAGTGGGTATTACCAAATTCCTCTAATAAGGGAATTCGTTGAGAAATTACGGTTATAAATAATTGTTATCAATGTCTAATTTTAAAGTTTACTGGGTCAGTGCTACAAGTAGATCCAAGCCAAAGGATGTGTGGTCGTAGGATACATTATTTTTGTTATGGAACATTCTTCTGGCGTTTCGTGTATCTCATCTATAAATACAATAAAACGAATATACCGCGTGTTTATTATAGTACCCAACGTTTCGGCGACTTTGCAGCTGCCGTTGTCTAGGGTAGGGTAAGCTACAAATTTCACGCGGTAAATTCGTTTTATCCTATTTATAATGTCAAACAACCGTCGATTTCGTATCTCAGCTACTTCTGATACAGAATGTACTAAATATTTGTTTTCGCTCCAATTGGTAAATAATAAGATCAGTGCTACAATCGGTCCAAGCAGAAGGATGTGTGGTCAAAGGTTATATTATTTTTCTTGGTCGTAGGTTATACGGGGTGTTATTACAGCACGGGCTTTTTTTTCTGTGGGTGAATCAGTACAACGTAGTAAGCAACTCTTGATAAATTTTTTTGGAACAAAACAAAATATTTTTTTTTTTGGAAAAAAAATATTTTGTTTTATTTTTTTACATTGAAAGTTTAAAGAAGTTAAAAAACAAATTTACAAAACAAATTAAAAAAATAAAATAAAAACAAATTTTAAAATATTTTTTTTAAAAAAAAAACAAGTTTATTTTTTAGTTTTTTCCAAAAAAATTTATCAAAAGTTGCTTACTACGTTGTACTGATTCACCCAAAGAAAAAAAAGCCCGTGCTGTAATAACACCCCGTATGGAACATTATTCATATTGGTAATTCATATATGTAACTTATCTATTTCTGATACAGAATGTACTAAGTACTTGTTTTCGCTCCAATTGGTAAATAATAAGAATTTTAATGATATCTCAAGATAGTGAATTTCGTAGTTGTTAGATACTTAAATCTAGGTTTTGAATAAATTATAACTAAATACTTACGTTTTGTTTGAAATGAAATGTAATGTTTCCTTTGAGGAACCAGTTGCGAGTTTAGCACTATTGTAAAATCAATTTTCGTAAGACGAACCACACAAATTTTTCGAATAAACACTGTCACTGTTTTTCATTCTGTTGCACAGTTTCACAATCTATCCTAAACATTCACAGGTCCAATCCAGTTCGGTAAGTGTGGGGTCCTTTCGATTTCGAACCTGAAATTAAGAAAATAATCGTGAGCGTGTTTTGGGAGGAAACAAACATTCGGCAGCCATTTCGGCGGCGAGATTTCATAACGCTCTTCCGAAACAACTTTCTTTACATTGTAAATCAGGGGGCGTTACATCACGGCCGATCACTGCCAAAAATTACCCACTTTCAAAATCGCTGCGTCGTTGCCATGCCATGCGCCGCTAATCGGATAAGCTGTTTAAAACTTTTTAAAAAATGTTTTTCGAAAATAAAACCGTTTTGTTTACGCTTGCTTATTGACATTGTTTGCAATATATACAAACCGTGTATATATGCGAATAGACTGTCAGTGACGTCAACTTCACTGTCACTCTGTCAATGGCTAACCCCGCGGGCTGGTCAATTCCCTTGCAAAACTTTGATAAGAAACATTTTCAACATAATTCTGGCAAACATATAAAGAAATGATAGTTTAAGATTATTTTTTAAAGAAATAAAATAGTGCGGGAGAGCGGTGAGGAATGGCGTAAAGTAGAGGCGGACGAGCTTCGCTCTTTTTGAAAAGTCGACGCCTAATCGCGACGTTATACTAAGGAAAAAATATATTTTTTACAGTAAAACTGCTAAGGTTTTCGATTAAATATACTTCAATGATACGGATTACTGTAAAATTCGGATTAAATCGCGTGAAAATGTAAAGGGGAGTAGATTTTAGTCGACTCATAATCGACTCGGCGACGGGCGGTCGAGTCGCCGAGCGCTACGCAGTCGCAATAAAAATGGCGGCCGCAGCTCGCAACCGGTCGATCCGTCTCTCACACACACTAAACACACGATAAATCAACGGCACGACCCCAAAAAACGAACGGCATCATGCTAACGTACACACATTTCACAAATGTCGACTCGGATACACATCCGACACCCGCACTTATGACGTAACTGGCTCAACCTTCACGGCCGCGCATTGTGACCAAAAGTGTGTTGTATACTATTTACCTTGCACACAAATATGTCGGGACACCGCGACCGCGCGGCGCTAACGTCCCTATTATTCCGCGCGAAGGGGCGAATTGAGTGCGCGGGTGGTTCACACCTTTTTCAACGAAATTACGAAGTTGCAATTTGACGAAATGGACAATAACAAGCAAAACGTGACACGCAGACAGGCAGCCCGACCGCGGTTCGCACGGCGGCCCAGAGTTGCCATACAAAACGCGACCTACTATCGTACGATCGTCTGGGAAATTATTGTATCACACAAACGACCGGCATCAACACAGCTACCTATTAGCTGCAAATATCTCAATAATCCCTTATAATCATGCTATTTATTTCGTTGCTATTGAACAATGAGTTTTTAAAATAGATTTGGAATGTCCATTATCGTAGGCGCACGGAGACTATCGTGCTTTGAACAGCGCAGCGGCTAGCCGTGGCGGTTGTAGTTCAGGCCGGCAGAGCGCGCGGTCTGCGCCTGCGCAGACGGTCACCGTGACGGCGAGACAAGAGTTGCTGTCAGCTGTCACTCCCGTGCTTCGTGACGTATACATACAATACCTCATACATATAAAACGCAGCGATTTGTATTATACATACATAAATATATAGTATACGATTTGTATGCATACAAACGTGACGTATTATACATACATATGTAGAGCGATTGGGCCCGCTGCACAGTCTTAGGTAATAATATTTTTTATTTTATTTTTAAGTAATCAAATTCATATCTTACTCACTATTGATTTTATCGGTATAAAAGGCAAGTGCATAAAGGTTTTCGAGACAACACGACAAACTTTTCATGGTAAACTTATATATACTATTACGTGAACTTAAACGGGAAACTAAAGAAACCATGATTGTTTTTCTATTTTGACCAGAAAAAACATTTTCGTACATAATTTTCTTTTGTACAGATTATTATTACATATAAAAAAAGTTTAGTCATCTGCAACTTCATTTAATTTAGGCCTTGATTAGGGGAGGGTGGGGCAAGACGGGCTACTTAAGGTTGGGCAATGAGTAAAACGCAAGTTTTTATTATTACCAATTCAAAAACTTTACTTTAACATCCTTTGGTAATCAAACTACAAATTTACATTTAACAGGAATAATTACGTCTCACAAAAAATATTAAAATAATAAAAATACAAAAAATGTCAAAATGGCCGTCTTGCCCCATAGGTGGGGCAAGAAGGGCTAGTCCCATGGGGTAAGATGGGCTATATATTTTGACTGCAGCTTATATTTTCTATTCGTCTGGTGCGCATAATCTGCAGACGTGAGTCACTTCAGCGTCATCATCGTCAACACCCGCGCAACTACAATGTGCCCATTTTTGACAAACCAAACAAATTATCCATCCCTCCTCTGAATCAAGGTAACGACCGTTGCAATATAAGCATGGAGTGTTTGCAATTTCATCTTCACTGTCTGAAGATGTAAAACTATCCGGCCTAGTGCGTATCTTCCTTTTAATTTTGCGTTTTTTTGCCAATTGCTTTTGGTCTTTTTCTTTGCACTTTTTAACTTTTTCTTTTTCATCTTTTTTCCTTTGTCTTTCAATTCTCCTATTTTCTTTGTCTTGTTCAGTTTCCTTTTTCTTTCTAATAGCTTCTTCAAGTTGTACCATGTACGGCGACGAAGTAATGATCGTTGTTTTTCCACGTGTTCTCGATACTCGTTTCTGCTGTTGAGTCGCAGGCACTGGAAGTATTTTCTTTGGGCTAATTAATGCAAATACTGACTGAACTGAATGAGACGGCTTCACTTTTTGCGATTGTTCAATCCACGAGGAACAGCCAGGTTGAGGATTTATTATAGAATTAAGGTCATTTGTCTTCTCTCTTTGAACTTCGTTTGTATCTTCGTTGTTTCCTTGAACATTTATGCTAAGAGTCTCATTTCCTTCACTTTGAGTTGTGGTTTCATTTCCTTCATTTTGATTTATAGTAGATGGTGTAACTTGTATGTCGGTTGTCATAGAAGCTATGAAATCGACGTCGGTGAATACGTTGGAGTCGTACGGCCAGATTCCACATTTTTTAAAACCGTTCACGGCTGTCGACATTGTAGCTGCTGCTATGAATGCTTTACCGAACAATTCTGCCACCTGCCGAGTACTCACTACAAGACCAGGGTTACTACGAAGCCATGAAGTTACTGCTTGATCGTAATATGTACTAAGAGGCTTCATGAAAGCAACGTCAAGTGCCTGAAGACGATGAGTTGTATGTGGCGGAAATGATAAAATCTCAACGCCATTCGCTCTGGCTTCGTCAATAATATCAACGCTTTTCGTATGTGTGCTGTGACCATCGACTAATAATAACACACGGTTTTCTTTTGTGGCCCCAGTGTACGAGATAAACTTTTTAAACCACGCTAGGAATAGTTCTGTTGTTATCCACCCCGAGTCACTGCATACACCCCAAGCTCCTTCCGGTGCATTTACCATCAAATCTGGCTTCATGCGCTTTCTGGGGAAGATCATCATAGGAGGTATATAATGACCAGTAGCACTGAAGCATATCTCTACTGTTATAGTTGCTCCTCTTTCAGCGGACGTCAGTGCACCAACTTGTTTGCGGCCCTTCAAAGCTAATATCTTGCACCTGCTTTTTGGTACAACTGAAACACCAGTTTCATCACAGTTATAAATACGGTTGCCAGTGAATTTATGGTTATCATAGAGTTTTCCCAACAGTTTATAAAAATCTGACACTACGACTTTATTGAAACCTGCTGCTCTAGCAGCGGATGTACTTTCGGGTTTCCTGATTGCTATTTTTGGATGACGTCGTAAAAATCCAGACAGCCAGTCTCTCCCTGCCATACTCACGTATTCTTTAAATGGATGTAACTTATTATTTCGTACCGCGAGTTGGTACGCCAAAACTTTTACGTCTCTAGTTGTAAGACCGAAAAGCCTACTTTCCATATCTATAATATAGCTCGCCAGTTCGTTTTCTTCTTCAGTGGAAAATACTGTGGTCTTTGGGCCCAATGGAACTTTTATATTCATTGGTATGTTCGGAGATTTTCGAGCAAGATTAAATTTTCTTTGCAATGTTGTTCGTGGAACCCCAAATGTTTTTGAAGCCAACAAAGCACCCATTCTACCTTCTAGGATTGCTTTGATTGCATTTCTCATGCTTTCTTCTGTCCATTGCGCCCTATCAGTTGTTCGTTTATAAGTCCTCACCATCCTAAAAAGAAAACAAGGAAAAAATCACACACGGAAAAGACGGGGGCAAGACGGGCTACCCTATAGCCCATTTTGCCCCCTTGGTTCACTTTAGTCATAAACGAGATTTGTCCTAAAAGTAATTAAAGTAATGTTTAAAATGCCTTATTAGATTAAAACTGTATTAAAATGTGCTCCTTATAATACACACCACTTACTCCGAGCATAATATTTTTACCATCAAGTCGCTTGTGAGAAACGAAGTAAATATAATAACAAACTTACATAAATCTAGTTTTTTCACTGCAGCTCGGCGACGCGCCCTTCTCCTGTGGCTGTTTTCGGGCAACTGAGGCGCGGGGCAAAGATGCGTCAAACGCAAGTTATTTCCTGTTGCTAACGTATTTGGTTAGGTAGAAAACACGGGTGCCCGTCTTGCCTCCATAGCCCGTCTTGCCCCACCCTCCCCTACTAAGGTAAAGCGTGTTTTGTGTTCAACTTTTGGATATTTAGATTTTTCTCAGTAATAAAAGCTGAAATCCATAAAAGGTGTAGATTACTTTAACTGTTTGATATAAAATAAACTACCGTATAAACAAATTTCCTTATATCCAAAAACATGTTTTTTTAAAAATAAATTGTTTCGTATCACGTATAGTTTCTTATGTAATTTTCTTTACATAGTTTTTATATAGGTTTATACATATAATTATGACAATTTAAATTTCCGCCTTAGAACAAGCTAGAGCATAGTTAGGTGAAATTAATTCCTATACCTAATTGACGTTATAGGATCACTGGCAACGGTTTTGGCCTATCATATCAGTTTTTTTGCGAGAGCTACTAGATTTTTGACTATGGCATTTTGATTGCTAATATCGTCCATTTTACTGTATAGATTAAATTAAAATTCAAATTAAATTAGAGCTACTCCTCGTAAGGTTTGTCGAGCAGTCACGAACACCACCCCGTATAATTTACTTTCGGCGTTTCTGCCCCGAGTTATGTTCTTCATAAAACGTTATTTAAATTCACTAGATTAACCAAAACCTAGCGGACGTTAAAATATGCGGGTAAATGAATAACATAAACGAGATATGCATGTATAGAATAGAACCGATTAGATTACAGATAAATAAATATGCTACAAACCAATTTTTAATTGATTATCAATTTAATGGACTCTAATTTAGTTAGGTTAATCGGTGGTATTATCGCAAGATATTATTCATATATACCTAATACCTAGATAAAATATAATTTTCAAATTATAATCGCCTTCAAAATCTCCCCACTCTCTTTCCGATAATACATCGTTATAAAGGTGCTCCTAAATAGGCCACAATTTCACTGCAAATAAGTGGCTGCAATACATTTGCCCGAAAAATCGCTAGCAATAACAGCTATACTACAATACACGGCAATATTTTTAGTATGACCCGGCCATATAGCCACACTTGTTTGGTACACTGAGAAAAATATAACGATGTAATACACGGAAATACGCATGCTTCAACAAGGATTACGTATATAACTCGACTGTGGTCTGCTATATGACGCGACTGTGGTGACTGTAGTCCATACGTATGAATTAACATGACGCGTGGAGGTAGTTACCGTGTCGTAATGTTATTTCATTACGTCGCGACCTTGGGATCTCGCTTCTAACATGACAGCATGATACATACAGTTATAGCCGGACACATGAATCATGTTGAACTGCAGTATACTGTTATTTTCGTATTAACCGTATAGTAAATGTTACAAAATGGTAATGTAAGAATCAATCCAATATTTTTCTCAGTGTATGGCCGAAGCATTTTTATATGTTGCTGGCAGGTTGCTGGACGATCGCTTCGCGATCGAAAATACTGCAATATTGCCCAGCCAGCTTTATTGTTACACGACTGCCCAACAAAAAAGGAGTGTAATGTGTTTAGGGTTCATCTATGTATGTTATCCGTTTCTTTATTCCACTATAACTTCTAAACGCTCGAACCGATTTAGAAGTATGTGATATTGTTAGAACCGTTGTTATGTCACCCCGGGCGTCATAGAGTGTCATAATACCTTAACTGATACGTCAAAATATCAAGTAAACAGTTGTCTAAATGTCCAATCTTCAAAAGTGTAAATAAATTAACATAAATATATCGTGTTTAGGGTCAAATCAAAGGTCTGTTTGAGTACATTCTGAAAATATATATGTATATGAATAAATACATAAACTAGCAATATTTCATTTAAAAAAACGTTTTAAAAATATATAAATACAGTAGTTTACTTTTTTGTAACAGCAGTAGTGTTTTTATTCCTTTTAATATATTTACTTGTCATACAGAATTGCATGCAATAATTGATATTATATATTAGTGTATTGAAATATTTATATACATCATTAATACATAATAGTATTGTGTTTTTCTTTATTATTAACTAGTGAATTCACAAGAAGACCTTTCGATTTGTATACATATCATCAAAAACATTAAGGCTTAGACATCTAAAGAGTCACGCCTATTGAATTAAGGTCGAATCCGAATTCTCGCCCGTCTCTAATGATGTATATAAATATTTCAATACACTAATATATAATATCAAACTAATATAGAATATCGGCGGCGGTAACAATTCCTCGTAGAAGAGAGTTTGTAACAGTCGTCTCTCGCCGAACGCTGAACGCAAGGACGTAAGACAGGATACAGTGAGTGTTGTCTGCAAGACGGATTTTCGAAATTCGCGCGCTCCGAGCCCGGCCCCCCACCACCGTCATAACCTACGCAGTGGCGGCAGCGGTATGCGGCCTACCCGCAAAAAAAACGGATTAACAGCTCTTTCAGTCTACCCTGGACAACGGCGGCTGTAACGTCACCGAAACGTCGGGGTCTACAAATTTCACGCTGTAAATTCGTTTATATCCTATTTATAATATTAGACATTTTTTTACACAAGAGACTTTTTTATAACCCTTTTTTGTATATAGAATCGTAGGAACAATTTGACGTATCACGTACGCTTTGTGGGTTTCGTTTTTTTTTGTACTCGTACGTGCGCGATACGTGTTGTTGCGTTCGGGCGATATTATAGCGACCGTATCACGTATGTTCAATTTTCAATTTCAATTTTCAATTTATTTTATTTCCAAAAAAATCTTAACAGATTGTAGAATAGGTATAGTCATATAGGTATAGTCACGTATATATATAACAGTTCGTATAGGTATAGTCACGTATGTTCGTAGCAGTGATAGCCGGGCTATATTGACAAAATTGTGGCAACATATGGCCACATAAAAGTTGGCTTGTCTAGGAGCCATAACATAACATAAACTAAAAAAATAATAATAAGCACACAACCCAGCGTCATGTTAATCGGTTAAATGGGGTATGTGATGCTCGAGACATTTATCATCCGACATGACGAACTCTGCTTATTCGTATAATTTATTTTTATTCGCGGCAATATGAAAATCGCTCTCTTGTGATGCGCCGACCAAAGCCTGAATATTTAAACGTCAGATCCAGCGCCCTTGTGATGCGACGCGAGGGTGCCGACGTAAGTGCAATTTTCATTATGCCCGAAGTGCTGTCGAGCACCACAATAATCCTGAATGGAGCAATGATGAGCTCACATTTCACAGAAAATTGGCACTATGTCATGCGCTAAGAAAAATCCACAGTTTCGCAACAATGAAAATCGTCGGTGCGCGAACATCATGAATATTCGGCGGTGAATTAAGCATCAATCACGCGAAATGATAAAGTAACTCGAGTGGCCTCTGTCACCTTTCCTTTTCCTCAGATTAGAAGTCATCTCCTTAAGCGGTTAGAGTGCATCATTCGGAATGTTCCACGCGGTGTCAATCTTCGAAGTTCCTTTTTAGTCACCCGATTTTTTATTAATTTAAAAAATATTTTAAACCAAAATTAGCATGACATATTTTTAAATTCAGCTAGCGGCTAAAACAACTTTAATAATATAATATGTGAAGAATTCCGGGTTACCAGATGGGTTAAAAAAACCGGCCAGTGTTTGGATCGACTGGTGGTGTTTGGGAAGGGGTTAGACGGGGGTGGGGTTCGTTAGGGGGAAGGGGGGTAGTGGGTAGATTTGGGAGCTAATGGGCCTTGTTGCAGCTAGGCCACTAAGACCTATGTGTGTAGGGTCGGCCAAACTCACGGGTCAACACCCATCCGGCAGCTTCCACGCAGAAGTGCGAGCCCGGATAGGACTCTGGCCTGCGGGCCAGTTTCCCTTGGGAACCATCTTCGGGCGCTCCTAGACAGTTTGCGCACCGTGCGGTGTCAGCCAATCGTTTGTGCATTCCGACTGATAGCCCAGGGAGCCTGGAAATGGCTTTGTTTCCTATAGAGCGGGGGTGGTTGTTAACCATACGGCAACTACTCTTGAAACGACCAATCAACTGCCCGATACTGGGTAAACAGCCGGGCAAAAGGTGCCGTGGTCCGCAACAGTTTGGTAGACACCGAATCGCCGCTACGTAGGGGAGGGGACCACGTAAGCGACCTCGACCATGTAACCAGTCGGTAGACTGGAGTAATCTAGTAGCAACTGGAAGTAAGGGCGCGAGTGCCGGCCCGCTTGAGTGGTTAACCTGGTTATCTCGCGGTAAGGCGTTGGCTTCTTACGGCCGAGTGCAATGGCGTAGGACTGTTTTCGCCAAGTCCCAGTCTTCTACGCTTACCTCACGGGAGACAGAACGATCAAATATCGTTAATTCCTGAGGTAAGGGGTTCGCCCGTTGTAGTTGACAGATCCAGTTGGTGGTTTTTGAGGGGGGGGGGGGGGGGCGGGGGGGGGGGAGAGACGACGAAGAAAAACATACATGTATACATAGCTCACATCTGAGTCTCTACATTTAAGAGTTAGCTGTAGAACCGGCGCCGCTTCTAAAACAATCATTGGCCCATAACTCTGCTCAGCTGCGTACTACTTTATTTATATCTTACTATTTTATTTTATATAATTGAAGAATAAGAGCTAATGGAAGAACGCTTTCTTATTGTATAGCTTCTTATACAGCTAATATGTCGTCCATTTGAGCTTTTGTGCCTAAATTAAGAGAAGTTATTGTTTCGTACATTTTACTAGCGAAAGAATACTATTTCTCTATTAATCCTTCCTTAGTGATAAATATGTGCCTAAATTAATGCAAGTTATTGTTTCGTACAAACTACTACGTACTAGCGAAAGAATACTATTTCTCAAGTAACAGCCGGCTTGTATAAGTCGATTGCGTCTGTTGTGGATATTTCCTTGGATTCATGAACATATTAATCCTTCCTTAGTGATAAATACAGTCGTGCCAAATTATGTGTTTCATTCATTTCATGTATAACATTTCAAAACTCTATATTAAAAAGAATTATGTATTAGGTATGTACCTAATGTTATCAAGGTCACATGGAAGTCATATTACATCATTGTCTCTTTTTACACGACTGCCCGACAAAAAAGGACTGTAATGTGTTCAGGGTTCATCTATGTATCTTTTCCGTTTTTTTTTATTCCACCATAACTTCTAAACGCTTGAAACGATTTAGAAGTGTGTGGTGTTGTTAAAAATCGTTATGTCCTCCCGAGTGTCATAGGGTACCTTAACTGACCAAATATGTCAAAAATTAAGTAGTTGTTTAAATATCCAAATGTCAATAAATTAACATAAATATATCGTGTTTAGTGTCAAATGAAAGGTCTGATTGAGTATATTCCGGTAATATACATGTATTTATATGAATGAATACATAAACGACTATTATTTTATAAAAAACCGTAATAAAAATAATTATAAATACAATAGTTCACTTTCTGTAACGGCAGTCGTGTATTTTTTTTTAAATATATTTACTTGTTGAAAAATCAGTATATTATTTAGAGTGCGGGGACACGAATTTGGATTACATATTAAAAACCGTATATTTGTCCCCGCGCTCTTTTAGCATAAACCAAAAATCGGATAATAGTACGTCCGTTTTTTGGAAACCGCACAAGCCCCTGAAAACCGGACAGTTCGGTCTAAACCCGGTGGCATAGTGGTTAGGTCGCCTAATCTTACATTGTTATGTCCCGGGTTCAATTCCCGGCTGGGTCACTATTTTCCGTTGGGATAAAATTAACGGAATTGCATTTCAACGCTGTCGATCGAATGCAATAACAAGACACACACTTACACACAAGTTCCACACACATACATATAAACACTTCATAGTAGGTTTGGTTGTAAGAAATTGTCGTATGACAATAAACCCGCCCATTGTGAAATTTCACAATAAAGAGTAGAAACAAACAAACAAACGAACAAACATCCGGCAGCCCTAGACGATAGTGATGGTACTTTGCCGGAAAAAACAAATTAAAGGAATTGATTAGATTCGTTCGCAATAAAACTAATGTTGTTTTAAAATCTGTATCGAATGTAATCATGCATTTCTATCGTTAAGTAGTTTAATCAATTCAGAATGCATATTTATATGCGAGGAATGCGATCATGCATTTATGAATCACTTTTATGAATCAGCCACTTCTTTTTTTCGGAACCTTAGCCCGTTTTTATGTATGTAGATAACTTAGATTTTGTTTCTCGATTTTCTTATACCTTTCGTTATTTTAGATAGATATATCGTTTTTGCGTATATAATACAGAAGGTTGTACAAATATATAATCTAACACTGTTTTCTATAGGGCGTATAAACATTTTTTTGTTACAGTAGTAGTGTTACAATTATTATTTTTTCAACCGACTTCAAAATAAAGAGGAGGTTATTAATTCGGATGTATTTTTTTTAATGTTTGTTACCTCAGAACTGCATCATTTATGAACCGATTTGGAAAATTCTTTGTTTCATTTGAATGGATATACTTCCACATTGGTCCCATTTTCATCAAAATCCTGTTCTGATGATGGGATCCACGAGGAATTGAGGGAACTCCTCAAATATTATCATATAAAGTTGAAAATTTACATGTTTGTTCAGTTCCGACGACAATGCATTTTATTTATATGATAAGCATGACCTGATTCTACACCCACAGTTGGCTCCAAGAAGTAATTCAAAAATAATATATATTTTTTAATTAATTATATTTCATATCGTATAATTCAACTATGATTACAATAGAAACAAGTAAATATATTAAAAACAATAAAAAATACGACTACAGAAAGTGAAGAGTATTTATAATTATCTTTATTACGGTTTTTATATGAAATATTTGCGGTTTATGTATTTATCCATATAGATATGTAGATGTATATTTCTGGAATGTACTCAATCAGACCTTTTAGTTGACACTAACACGATATATGTATGTTAATTCATTGACTTTTGGACATTCAGACAACTACTTACTTGATATTTGGACAGTTAAGGTACCCTATGCCACTCGGGATGACATAACGATTCTAACAATACCACACACTTCCAAATTGGTTCAAGCGTTTAGAAGTTATGGTGGAATAAAAAAAACGAAAACATACATAGACGAACCCTGAACACATTACACTCCTTTTTTGTTGGGCAGTCGTGTAAAAATAATGTCATAAAAATAAAATCATAAAAATAATGTCAAAATTAAAAAAAAAGACAAATTAGTTCATCCCGATCCCATGCAATTTAGTTGCTCCTCACGCATCTAACTACTCTCTAGGCTTACTTACACCTGTACCTTGTGCAATTTACGCCATAATTTTCGATTGCGAGCTGACATAAAAAATAAAGTTTATTATGTAGACATCTAAAAAAACACAATATATTTACTACCTATTTAAAGTTTCAACATAAATAATAATAATAATAGATCTATTTGACATCTTTCATAGATATTTTGAACAAACTTAGTTGTCAGTTCTTTCTCCGTTCCAGAACGCCCCAAGTCCAATAGCCATTTAGTAATTCTAGTTTCGAAACTATCTATATTATCTAAATTTTAACAGGTTCTTAAAGTTTATTGTACATTCGAGGTGCAATTTACCAAGCCTGCCGTTGTGCGAATGTCGTTCTTAACCTTCAACGTTTAAACCTTCTGAAGCCCTCGTAGTTATTTTCCGGCTGCGTACTTGTTCATTCTATGTTAATGCACTAGCAAATACACAAAGAAAAACCAATTGAAAACAATGAACTTGAAAGAACTTGAAACAATGAAAGAACTAGTTGAAGTCCGAACTTCATTTTTTCCATTTACCTACAAGAGAGAATCTCTCGTAAATATACAAAAAATCATCTGTGTCACCCCAAGACTCTTCAGACAAAAAGACAAAACCTCCCCGCCAAATCCCCCCCCCCCGCCAATCCAACCCCCACCGCGCGCCAATTCGTAGTATTTTACTTGGTATTAAAATGGTATTTTTTCCAAAACATATATAGTATTTTCTTAAATTTGGCGGACTTTAACCGCCCTACCTTTGGGCTATTATTCAAAAAGTAGGTGTTTTTTTCATTACATTTCTTAATAACAATATTTGTTTACAATATAACAGAAAACTTTTTTACACAATAGCCCATTTATGACCCACTTTTGTATTTAGAATCGTCGGAAAAATTTAACGTATTACGTACGCTTTGTGGGTTGCGGATTTTTTCTTTTTTGGTTTTTATGTTTTTCTTTATTTTTGTACTTGAACGTACGGGATACGTTTTGTTGCGTACGGGCGATATTATAGCGGACGTATCACGTACGTTCGTATAGGTAGGAGGGTTAAATATTATTTGCTTCGCTTGTATAGGAGATATTATTATTACAACCGAAATTTCCCAGCATGATTTCGGTTAAACAAGGTATTAAACCTGTATATCGAATTTCAAGTCTCTAACGACAATATTTCGAGATTGATGTATGACTAGCGCGCCCTCTGGTGTGCCGATTTCAACTACGATATTTTCAACTCTTACCATGACAGAATGATGCCTGCATGCCAAATTTCAGCTCAATCGGATGAAGCGTTTAGGCGCTACCGTAAAGGAATACACACACAGTCGCACACACAAACACACACAGACTCAGACAGACTTTAGTCTGGAAACGGTCCTAATCGTCTCAGTGGGGGGCGGGGGGGCTCAAAATGGATATTTCCGTCTTCACCTCGATTTTTTTAGCACCTTCACAATACTTTCCCTTGGGCCGGGAAAGTAAAAATATGTTTTACAGAAATAATAATTGAAAGACACCTCTTTTCTACTTTTCACTCTTTTATCCTTTTTTAGGACAGCTATTTTATTATTTCGTATTTTATTGACCTCCTTTAAACGACTCTCTTGTGTTTACCCTCCTTTTTATTTAGCTAGGTACAATATTCTCATTTCCCACCTGTCTGTATATTCAAGATGTTTGCCCCTCCCAGTTCCGTTTTAACCGTGGCATCATCATGCATCCTCCCCTCGAGATGTTCCTGTGCGGCCTAATTTTCTACGCAATGAAAAGGATTCAAAAAGAAATAAAAAAAATACGTGTGGCACTCGGGGACTGCCACGGTAAAGATATTGCATAGCATTTTTAACAACTTATGCAATTATAATTATTTCATTATTATCGATATAAATACAATGAAAGGTAATAAATATACAACAAGTGCTAGACAACAACAAA
Organism: Micropterix aruncella; assembly: GCA_944548615.1. NCBI lineage: Eukaryota > Metazoa > Arthropoda > Insecta > Lepidoptera > Micropterigidae > Micropterix > Micropterix aruncella. The sequence goes on from OX155951.1 coordinate 8,432,018, forward strand.
AGCAAGGCTTTTGACGGGCACGCTTTCAAATAAAAATATACGTGTGGCACTCGGGGACTGCCGCGGTAATGCTATTGCATAGCATTTTTAACAACTTATGCAATTATAATTATTTATTTATTTTATTTATTTTATTTTTTCTGATATCAGATAACTGCGCTCTATCGGAAAACGTTAAAATTATTCCGAACCATTTGCGGCTACGGTAGCAAATGATTCGGAATAATTTAAACGTCTTCCGATAGAGCGCCGCGCACGAATTTTTTATTCGATAAAGCAAAAAAAACGGATTAATCGAAAAAATCGTAGATAAAAAGATAGATAATTAAATTATCTTTAAAATGGTGCAGGTTTCATAATAATACGCCAGATAGTATTTGCGTAGTAATCGTTTTTGTGTTCGGTTAGACCTAATTTCACAAATTAATTACACTATGTAATATAAACAAAATCTAAAATATTCAAATCTAAGAATATTAGGAAAATGTTCTTGTTTAACATATATTTTTTTCGAATCGTAAGCAGTACTCGTTTAACGTAATTATCAGTTTAAAATCATTAATTTTCGTTAAGAAATTTCTTCATTCGGTCTCCGCGCTGGCCAGGCCCGCGATAAAAGCTATGCAATAGCTTAAGGCGACGTACTACTTAAAAAATAAACCGTATCTGAGTTTTTAAGCCCCGCCTACTTACCCCCTCCCCTCGCGACGGGGCAGGTGTTTATTATGTTGACTCATCTCGCAGCGATATTCACTCGCTATCGATGTCTGGACTAAACACACTAGGTATACACTATTGCAATGGGATTTATATTTTGGGATTATGCAAGTGTCATGTACCTACGCTGGTGAAGAAGGCTACGCTTTATCATCATCTAAACTTGAACATTATATTACTTTCCCGGCTGCCACTGGTAGGGAAGGTGTTGTGATCGTGCGGAAAAAAATGTTTAGATAACGATAGAGATGTCCATTTTGAGGTCCACCAAGATGATTAAGACCATTTTCAGAGAAATGTATGTCTGTTTGCCTGTATGTAATCTCTCACGATAACTGCCGAGCCGTTGAACCGATTGAGTTGAAATTTGGAACATAGGGATAGTATCACCCTGGAATGCGCCCATTAGATTTTGGCTGTCAACTGTTAAACCAAACTATCACTGTCAAAAATTGACAGAAGCCATATCTTACAGAATTTCATTTGCGATATGTCATTTGAAATCCCCTGAAAAACTGTATTAAGAAGAGTCACCTGTCACTAATTAATTTTCGACATTTTAAAATTATTTTAAATGGTGATAGATGACAATTGGAGAAATGCCGTTAACTGTTTTGGATACAGTTTTCCAAGGGCTTTTAAATGACATAAATCGCAATTCATGTTCCGTGAGATACAGCTTTAGTATTTTTTTGATAGTTGTAGTGACAGTTTTTGATAGTATTTTTTGGCAGAAAAAACATTTAGAATCGAATTAAAAAACAACATTGTGTATCGAACTATTTATTCGCGGTATAATAGTTCTTTGAGGAGGACATAACGACACCCATCGCCTTGTACATTATCATTAAAAAATTATTTAATTAAAAAGTAATATAATTTATTTTTAGATACTGTAAGCACATCATTGTAAACTTTAAAGAAATACACATCATTAAAAATAAATAATTATTAATTAAAATATAAAATCATTAAGACAAAAAATCATGAAGACATTTCTGGTTGGCAAAGTAGTCTGTTATTTCTGAGTAGATACATACATATTAAATGTAAAGAGACGAATAAATACATTTAAAATTGCGCAGTACATTCGAGACTTCCTTTTTGTAGCCTTGACAGTGTCGCTTTGTAGTGGTGAGCCGACTTTTGTAATTAAAATTCATCAAATGATAATACATTTTCAAAAGCCTGTTCATCATTATTAATTAGATCTGTACTCAGCACAGATTTGGAATATCGTGTACTTTTCGGTGGCTCTATATTGCTTGTGCTTTGCTTTGGAGTGTTATTGGCAAGTACATTCTCTGTGAGTTCTTTGCTCACTTTGTGATGGAATCACTGAAAACTAACTACCGCTTAAGCGTTGGACAAGGGAGAGGAACCGATTTCTTTCGTTTTATCGTGTCGTTTCTTTTATTTGCTTCTTTCAAAGTGTATTCAGGCTCCCTTAAATCCATATTCCTTCATACTCCTGGATCGATAATTTCAGGTAATACACAGTCCATATAAAAACAAACAAGTTTTTTCCATGACATTTGTCCAAATCAAATCATTCGTCTGTATATATTCGGTTTTGAGGAGATCGTTTTTACCAGACCAAAATGTAAATAGGCACACTTCCTTTCCAGTTATATGTATCGTTCCAGTTACAGTTTCTTTCCAGCACACTTTCTTTAAAGTTATCCACAATACCACAGATAGTTCATACCTTGTTGAAAACTTACGTTTTTTCGTTCCTCAGCGATTAATTCGCAATTCACGCAAGTTTGAGGTATCTCGTGCCAATACCAACTACGGGAAACATTCCATCGCTTATGGGCTGATATGCACGTACGACTCTTGTTTCTCCACCATCGACATTTTCAACCTCAACCAACCGACGTTCGTTAAAGAATTATTCAAATCAATTGCACCTAACGAGCTTGTTAATACCTATAGTAATTAGTTATATACTTTCTATACAACAAAATAAAATTCGAAATTTAAATTCTAAGTGTCAACATATTTTAAAATTTTCTCCCCTCTAAATAATAATTAAATAATAAATTTTAGTGATTATAGTGCAATTCTATAGTCTGGATTAACTCGCGGCTAACACGGGACGCGTCCCGAAGGATCTGATCGGTCTGAGCTGTTCACTTTAAATATTCGACCAGCGTGTCTATGGAAAAGTCGACCATCGAAAACAAGCGAGCTGTAGTTACTGGCTGAAGGCAGATCGACTTTGCTGAAGATACATCGGAGGACTTACTGAAGGTGGTGGTGGATTTGATTGACCAGCCACCTTTCGAAGACTATATGCAAAGACTCTCAGAAGGAGGTTACCGCAAGGTATAAGGACGATCAATTGTGCGCTGGCAGCTTAGAAGGATTACGAGACTCTTGTGGAGGCGATAGTGGTGGACCTCTGCAAGTGGCGATAGCTGACAACCAATGCCTTTTCAACATAATCACCGTTATTGGAAAGAGCCCTTGCGGAAGTGCCAAGGGACCTGGCATATACACTGCCGTGAAGAGTCATGTGAAATAAATGGCGTTTTAGGAGTATGTCTACCGGCGAAAAATTGTCCAAAAACTGAGGGGGATTTGCCAAAAGGGAAACTATCACAATTTTGTATAATGTCGGAACAAGAGACTGTATGCTGTATTCAACACAGCCCCATGAGCAACAACACGAGATCATCAGAAAACCAGGATAAATCCAATAATGCATCTTCTATATCACCGCCTACTACAACAACTACCAATAAGTCACCGGTCATCTCTACAATAGCTCCAGAAAAAACTCAAACATCACCACAAGCCATAACTACCAATTTCATAAATGACAGTGTGAAAAACGAACTAAATCCGAAAAAATAGCTCTGCAATATTGAGTAAAAATTTAACAATGACAGTCATTGCTGCGTTAGCGATTAATTGATTTATTTTATTTTATCTGCATCCAAACTTTTCTCTGGTCGTAACGGTCTCCGTTCCATCGGGTTCAGAAGAGGGAGGAAGAGAGAGTGCACCCGTGGTCGCGCGCCCACCTGTGCACTATAATATAGCCTGCGCACTTGACTGCTTCCGAACAGTGGACTCTGAGAAGACTAAAGAAGTCACTAGAATCTACAATGCAGTCGCTGTGGCCGATCAGGGCTAGAAGGATATATATACAACATATCAGTAGCTACCACAAATATTTATAAATATCTATAAATATTTATTATATATCTGTAAATACCTATAAACATCAATAAATATCTGTATTTATATATCCACTATACGACATATCTATATCTTTATTTATATCTATATACATATACACATACCATCGTCTAACTCCTTCTTCCTAATCACTTCCAATTCCCTACCTCTCCCATCGGTTTTCTATATATTTTTTATATTTAATATGAACTTTGTTTATTTTATAATTAATTTTTAAGTGTAATATGCTGAAATCCAAATGTGTAATAAACGATTATAGGCGTAATGTTTTTCTTTTTTTTCTACATTTATGCACACGTATGTATATTGTATGCGCTGTATTTTTCCAGAAATAAAATAAAAAATAAATAAATAAAAAGAAATTATATATGGACCTGTCCTTGAACTTGAACGTACCAGTGATGTTTGATGCTGATTTCAAGTTTTCCATCTTTCTGTTTCCAAAATGTCACTTTTCTTTTTCTTGTCGCTTCCGTTAACCAGATTCTATGCGCTGTAATGGGAAATTTGACTTCAAAAATATAATCATCAGATATTCCATCTGGAGAAGCTCCCAAAAATGGAAATTTAGGGTCAATGAATAATCCACATTGCTGAATTTCCACTTTTTCTAGACATATTTTTCATTCTAGTGCAGTTGTTTCATTTTCTTTTCCATGGCAAATTGATGCTACGTTGCTCAAATCCCATTTTCAGTCATGGATTTAACTAAATTGGCGCATTTTGTGTGTTGTTAACTATTGACAATTTTGCCAAAGTTAGACGCAGTTACCATTTTTCTTCGTAATTCCAACCACTCGCTGCTTTCACCTTGAATAACCGTAAGTTTTTCAATTCGCAATCGATCATTTTTCTATTTTCCAATTCTTGAAATAACAGAGCTTTGCTTTTTTCGAATATTTCTGATGGAACATCGGGTTGGTTGCAATGTTCTCCATAATGCGAATTATTGTTTTTTTTTTCAAAAAAACTTTCTGCTTTTATTTCTTTTATAAAGAATGGATTTACTTAAATGCCTCTGTCTTCTTTATTCCACTTTTGATATCCTGCCAGAGGGACTTTTGCCTATATATTTTTTATGTAATCTTGAGAGTGGCTGTTTTGTATTAAATGATATAACTGCCGCATTACATCGCGCTTGGTAAGACTGCTTTTGGATGTAATTTGTCCTCTTACCACCAATAAATTTTGCAATGATGCCGTTAAACCTTTCGAGAACATTACTATCTACATCATGAATTAGGCTTCTTGCATGTATTGCTACCTACGTTTTAAGTTATGTAACGTATTCTTTCCCAAATAATGTCACCCATCAAACAACTCATTGCATCCAGTGTTTCATTTTCCGACAAACAATTTTAAAAACTTCTACATTTATCATGGTTTCCAAATGCATCTATCGGGGCGTTCAAAATGTCATTATACAGGCAATCAATTTTCTCATCAATTGAAAAGTTTTGACATTTATTATAAGCTACTGCTGATGTAATATTTCTTCGCATTTTTAGTTTTTTTTTTCACAGACATTACAAGTTTAATAAAAGCTTTTAAAAAGTAGATACCTACGTTTTGTTTTTTAAATTACAATTCTGCCTATCTGACGGTTTTCTATATTAGAACGGTCAGAATCGTAGCCTAATAGTATATTATATTTATACATGGTGTATAGCTCTGTCATATGGCTCTAACGCAAATGTATTGGCATTATTTACTGTCCCCTTATATATGACACATTTTGACTCGCGGGAAGCAAGCTGAAGTGGCGCACTTGTTTTAAACTCGCATAAGATCACACCGGTCGTAGGTTCAAAACCTACCGATATGTATATTTTTTTTTTGTTTTTATACATAAAGAAACATTGTTATCAAATAAATGAACACTTTTTATTAAAAAAAAGTAATATTGTAAATTTAAAAAAAAAAAAAAAAATATTAAATATTATTTTACTTACTATTGTTTCTATTTTTCAACATATGATTTATCATGTTTTTAAACCTCTTTCATTTACACGGTGAAATAGCCATCTAAAACCGATATTTTTTTACTTCACATCTCCGATCCATCGAAATGTCAATTTGGTAATAATAAGTCATGAAACAGAGCGTCGCGAACGCAACCGCATATGTCGGCCTTCGAAGCCGAAATGAACCACGTTTCTAAGAGCCAATAACATTTCATTATAAAAGGTTGGCTGTTATGCCATTTGAGTCAGTAATTGATCCCCACATAAGAACCATATTGACCCAATGTCGCTTGCGGCATTTTGAATGCCAGCGCGTCGTCGCGAGAAGAGCGCGCTCATCTCATTGTATGACAAAAATAATATAAACGGGCTCTGCAAAATATTATTTTTAAAATATACTGATATTTTATTTGAAAAAAATAATCGTCAGTACTACAAGTTTATTGTACATAGTTTATGTAAAAAAAAACAAACTTGAAAAAAACACACAGTAATAAGTAATATTTAACAGTGAATATGGATGAAAGTTACACTTTTTATATAATTTTTTTTAACAAGAAAAACTTATTTTTTTAAATTTATGCGAAAGCATTCCTCTTTACAACTATTGTTAAAATGCCGTAGTATTTTTTTTGAGTTTCTTGATCGTGCAGTTTAGTGTGAGGCACGTTTCAAAAAATGCTCTAAAATGAAAATTTCCTGTATAGCTCCCAGATTTAATTATTTTCCTCAATTTTCCAATACTAAAAAAAAAATCTGAAATAGCTATCTACTTAAGAAAGGTACTGTGAGTTACGATAATTTTTTTTTGTTGGCTAACATCATCAGTTATTTCAGTATGACTGTTCAAAAATTGCCAAAAAATGTAATTTTCGAAATTTACCTACATCGTCGCCTTAAAAGTAGGATTGCCGTCGCCGATCACGCGTACTTATTACACATACGTAGATAACATTTATTAAAAAAGGCCCGGTCATGTTGTTTGGTGCGTCTTTTTGTATGTTAAAGTCTTTATCGTGACTATAACTACATTTTATGAACTGTAATGTTTCGTGTGGTTTAATAATGTGTATAATACCATAGGTTACAGTTACGCGTTCAAGAGTTGCAGACAATTTCATCAGAATTCTATGTCCCGTTTATTTATTTTTAGAGGACCAGCATTAACGGATTTAAGATTTAAGGATTTAATATTTTAGTTTTTCTTTAAAATAAATCTACACGTATGTACACGTAAAAAAAACTGGTACGCCTGCCTTAGTACAGTCCTAGGCATAGTTAGGCGGCGTTGACATAGTGATCAAGATGCTGCAGTGTGCTCTGTTTTTTGTTGTTGGCCAAAGAGCGAATAATTTGTAATTCTGCAGTATATGTATACCTCATGCTTTACTTTATTTTTTTAAGCTATTGCATAGCTTTATCGCGGGCCTAGGCCAGCGCGGCGACCGAATGAAGAAATTTCTTAACGAAAATTAATTATTTTTAACTGATAATTACGTCTAAACGAGTACTGCTTACGATTCGAAAAAAATATATGCTAATCAAGAACATTTCCCTAATATTCATAGCTTTGAATATTTTTGATTTTGTTTATATTACATAGTGTAATTAATTTGTGAAGTTAGATCTAACCAAACACAAAAACGACTACTACGGAAATACTATCTGGCGTATTATTATGAAACCTGCACCATTTTAAAGATAATTTAATTATCTATCTTTTTATCTACGATTTTTTTCGAATAATCCGGTTTTTTTGCTTTATCGAATAAAAAATTTCGTGCGCGGCGCTCTATCGGAAGACGTTTAAATTATTCCGAATCATTTGCTACCGCAGCCGCAAATGATTCGGAATAATTTCAACGTTTTCCGATAGAGCGCAGTTATCTGAAATCAGAAAAAATAAAATAAATAAAATAAATAAATAATTATAATTGCATAAGTTGTTAAAAATGCTATGCAATAGCTTTACCGCGGCAGTCCCCGAGTGCCACACGTATTTTTTTTTGTGTCTCCTATAATAAAAGGCAATCGTTTCCTGTCAGCAGCTGGCGATTCATACGACTAGTTTATAGGAAAGATAAAAAAGATCACGAATTCAAGCGAAATAGGTCATCTCTACCAAATGCACGAACTGTCGATATTAATTGAAAATTATGCAGACAGTTTCTCGTAAGACAAAGTTTATCCTAAGTGCGATTCGTTGGATGGAAAACCTGTATATTTATGGCTTCGTTTTGTAGCGCGTTCCATGAACTTTCGTTGAAATCTGACCCAATTCGTGTAACTTGCACACATAACAATTTGTTCTATGGACTATGAATCTGAGTGTTATGGCAAACATGAGTAACTAAATGTATAACCAGATGCGAAAGATGAGCAGAACTTGTCACGTTTAGGAATAACGTGACGCGTGTCGTTTGCAATGGTTTCCATGACTAACTAATTTCTAGCATCAACAAAGAATAATAAAGCCCATGAAACGCTTATGTTGAAGATGTCAAAACAAAAAAAAACTACGCGCTAAGAATACTAACACGAAGTACACATAAAAAACAGCCTATATGGCGTATTGTGCACATGTTGACGCTTGCAAGAAGTATGGAATTACGCTTTGGGGTAATTCGGTAAACGCAAAGGAAATATTCATCGTAAAAAATACGATGCCTACGAATGTGGAATTTCGACAAGTGAAGACTGCAAAGCACTTTTCTGCAAAGTCTGTGGTAACATTCATATCCATTCATATCCATTCATATATCTTGGAAACCTGCAAATTTGTGAGGAAACACTGTAGTATTTCAACATAAGCAATTCGGGGCAAGGCTAGGCGAAACGAACATAAGTTCCAAGCACCTAAGCCAAATTTAACATGATTTAATAAAGGAATGTTATACAACTCAATTAAAATATATAACTACGTACCTGGGAATATTAAAGAGTCAAAGGGAGAAGAGTAAGCCACAGGACTGAAAAAATGGCTTTTAGAAAAAAGCTACTACACATTAAATAAATATTTTCAAAAACAATAGTAATTTAATTATTAGTCTCGCGTGCATTATTTTATAAGAATTTAGCTGAGGCTTTATAATGACGATTTCATAATAAATTAAATGAAAGGATTTTTAAATTAAAAAAATTATGAGAAAATAAGGATTTTTAAATTAAATGAATTTTCTATTTTTATCTTACAACATGCGAAATTTGGAAAGTTATTTTAATGTTATGGGTGATTTCTAAATTATATATTTTTTTCTATTTCTTAATGATTTAGGCTTCATTACCTGGTATCAAAACAACAATAACTCAAAAAAGGTAATAGGACAATAGTAATAACCCAAAAGGTAATAGTTATTTATTCCAATTATACAATTTTTCAGTTACATCAACATGAATTTGAAAAAGTCATCACCCTCATCATCATTAACTATAATATAGTTTTTACCAAGCGATCAGGAAGGTTTTGATGAAAAAGCCAGTAGTCGCGAAGAATAACATTAGACACACTGCTACTAGTAGAGTAGATGTCTCAAATTAAAATTTATAAAAACGTCGATTTTAAATTTCTATTTTATCCTACATGAGATTATAGGTTTTTATTATTGTTTTTAGGAATGCGAATCTTTTTTTTATTTGTTACGATTTTTTGGATACTTTAATATGTTAACATTTGAAGCCCATTATTTATATTAAAATTTTATTATTGTGAATTTATTAATATTTTTTTAATATTATTATGTTAAAATTTGAATCTCATTTTAATTTTAAGTATGATTACCTTATTCTATTTTTAACAATTATGAATGTTTAAATACTATCTATTTGTACCATGATTATTGTTAACAAAATTATCTTTTCAATATTTCTTTGACGTCCAGTCCAGCTAATAAGAAATATTAATAACTATTAGTGTATACAAGTTATAGAAATATTTTAAAAAATGTAAATTCCCGCCTTAGAACAGGCTATATCCCAGTTAGGTGACATTAAAATAACATGAAATCGAAGACTATCGCGGTTGTTTGACATTATAAATAATGACACCCGCAGTTTTGGCGATGTTGCAACCGCCGTTGTCCAGACTAGACTGAAGCACTTCAGTTTACCCTACCCTAGACAACGGCGGTTGCAACATCGCCGAAACTTCGGGTGTTATGGACTTCACGCGGTATATTCGTTTTTATCTTATTTATGACATTAAAATAAGACCACTGGAAACGGTTTTTGTATTTGTACTTTCTTTGCTTCGCAAACAATGATTAAGTATTTGCTCTTTTCTACACTGTATTATTTATGTCAACATTGTATTTTTTTATTTTGGATTTAAATAAATAAATAAAATAAAAAAATAGCATGTTATTAGTTTCCCGCTACTGTATTTTTTGTCTATGGCATGTTAATGTACAGGTTGTCCATTTAACCATATATTATTTATTGTGAGTTACGAAATTCAATTTAAGAAAAATCGAAACACATTTTTATTACAGTTATTACCATATTCGAACATTTACGATGATTTTTTTGGTATATTTATTTACGATTTTTTCGAACTTGTTACTCTTTTGAACCAGGTATCAGTGAAAATTTATATTTAGAAATATATTTATGAAAAACGTGTGTTCAAATGCACTTGTAAAAGGGGCATCTATCAATTACGTATTGCACTTTAAGGGGGGAGGGGTGAGAATTTGTTACGAATTGTTACTGTAGAGGGAGGGGGTCTGGTCTAGTTACCTATTAATGCAATAAAAATCTAAAAAAAGTCAAACATATATACAAATAAAGCGAATCGTCCCAAGGAATTCAGTATAACATGTAGTGAGCGTCGCTTAAACTGTCATTTAAATAGAGGACATGCCCAATTTGAAAAATTAATTTTGCTTAAAAAAAACGCGGAGAATCGTCGGAAATCGGTATTTTCGTAGCAGTTACAGCCAGAGTATAAACCTACCATAAAACTATATGCATACGAGGACAGGTAGGTTATATGTAGTAGTTTTGTGTATATTTAAAAATACATATATTAAATTTTATAAATATTGACGCTGTTTATATCGGCAGATTATTTGAATCACAAAGTATGATGGAAACGAGGATACTGAATGGCTGGACGTGGAAGAAATCAAAGACTGCGACAATATAGACATGATACTACGAGGGGTCAACCTCCTCAGTGATTTCCGTAATTGCATGCATGAAAACTTGGAGCACCAATAATTGGGAAGGTGACTGGAGTACAAACACGACTTAAAAGTATGTAGTTCAATTTCCATTTGAATGCAATGATTTTTTAAAAACATTTATTTTAAAACATACTGTACATCGAAATACTGAACTTTAATTTATAAGTTTTTAATTCACTCATTCAATTTTTTTTTATTGGTAACATCGTCTGGGGGGGGGGTTAACATTACTTAATGTTACACATGGGGGAGTAGGGGTCAAGAATGACTTAAAAATGAGTGACGTAATACATAGGTAACACCGACAGTTTCTGGTGCCCATAAATAATTTTGGCAAATAAACAAAAAAATATTCACCACATTTGAAAATGGAACTATTTTGCTGTAAATAAAGTTTGTTCCATGTAATTGTGATTTGCTTTTTCATTGCGTCCATTTTAAAAATTTGCGTGTTTGTAATACGATGGATTTAACTCGTGAACATTTTCGGTGTATGATTTTAAGTGTAATTTTAAAGCTCAGCAGAGCTGAGATACTGCCGGCCGTATGATCAACAAAAAAAACAGGCATGTGACCTACCGTGAGATGCGGGTATCCTTAGGCATAGGCATGGGTCAGGTAGAATCAACCCTGCACAAACATTTGCCTGTCAGAAAGCTGTGCTCGCGTTGGCTCCCCTACAATTTGACGGAACGCGTCACTTGGTGCAATGCCATGCTTACCAGATTCGGGGAGCATAGTAAATTGGCGTGGAACATAGTAACAGGTGACGAAACATTGATTTACAACTACGACCCCGAAACAAAGCAGAAATCGAATAATCGCTGCAGTGCGCGTGCAGTGGCGCGAATCGAATAATCGCTTTTTTAGGAAAACTAGTCACTTGGCTACTGTTGCTTTGGAGAATCATCGCACCCTCTATGCTGATCGGTACACGATCATTTTCTTGCCGGAAGTTATTGACGAACACCTTAAAACAACTGTAAACGCTCAATCGTAATCTTGCACCATGACAACGCCAGCAACAAATTTTTGAAGGTTGAAAACGTAGAGCTCGCGAGCTATCCTCAATACAGTCCCGACTTGGCACCTTGTGACTTTTTGTTGTTGTCAAAAATTAAGAACCAGAAGACGTTTAAAGGAATTTAAAAAAACTTGTTTCCTAGGTCACAATGGAGGAGTGGAATAAATGTTACGAAAATTGGTTTATACCTATGAAAATGTGTATTAACGCTGAAGGAGAATATTTTGAGAAACAATAGATTGCTTTTCGGCTATTCCTTGCAATTTTTCTTATTCATTCCGGAAACTTTCATTGCAGCCCTAAAATATAAGTGACCCCAACGGACTCATGGCGCGGTGACAGAATTTCTGGTTTATACGGGCTGTTGACCACTTGCAAGTATTAAAAACGTTTTACAAAAACCTATTTATATTAGGTCCTTACCTATGAAGTTGCCGTTCCATAGATAACAAGTAACAACAAAATAAAAAAATATTTAAAAAATATATTTAAATAATCTAAATATTGACCCCTATCTATGGAGTTTTGCTATTTAATGAGAGTTGGTTACAGCATTCAGAGCGTTTTTCGATGCCTCTTCGGAGTTGATGTTTTCTGTGTAACAAGTTACCTGATTTCCGAAAAAAGTGGTAATCTGTCGGAGCACGGCCCGGCGAGTACAATAGTCAATAGTCTTTTATTTATCCAAAATTGCAAATACAGCTGGATATGTCATAATCCTAATCCATTGTTTAAAACATAATGATAAAAATATAAAGTAACAAAATTTTGCTTTTTTTTCAAATCATTAAAAATAATACTAAAAATAACCAAACGTCGGACAAAATAAAAGATAAATATATAAATAGAAAATACAATGGGCGACGAAGAATCGCAACTCCTGATAAAGTTTATTGTGCAGTGCGTGGTCGTGCAGAAGCAGTGGCGAAGAGCGATTGACCTAGCTCGGTGGTTTAATCATGGAGCTTCTCCATCGTTGCTTGCAGTTCTCGATACTACAGATTATTGACAATAGATATACGGCCGTTTCATTGAATTTTTAATCTCTTATATAAAAAGACAAGTTCCGATTCATTCACTGATTGACTCATCAACGCCCAGCCCAAACTCTTAGACCTAGAAAGCTGAAATTTTTAACATAGGTTCCTTTTAGGACGCAGGCGCTCACTAAAGGTGGATTTTTCGAAATTCAACCCCTAAAGGGGTGAAAAGGGGTTTCACAGTTTGTATGGAGAAACGATATAGATGTAGCTTTTAATTCGAAACTTTGTAGGATTACTCTAATAAAAAAATAAGGAAATAGGTGTTTCATGTTTTTTCAAAATTCAACCCCCAAAGGGGTGAAACAGGGTTTCAAAGTTTGTATGGATATACGATATTAGATGGACTTTATAATTCGAAACTTTGTAGGATTACTCTGCTAAATAAGTAAGCAAACACGTGTTTCATATTTTTTCAAAATTCAACCCCTACCTAAAGGGGTGAAACAGGGTTCCAAAGTTTGTATGAATAGACAATATTAGAAGTGCTTTTTATTTCGAAATTTTATAGGATTACTCTAATAAAAAAATAGGAAAATACGTCTTTCGTGGTTTTTCAAAATTCAACCCCTAAAGGTGTGAAAAGGGGTTTCACAGTTTGTATGGAGAAACGATATAGATGTACCTTTTAATTCGAAACTTTGTAGGATTACTCTAATAAAAAAATAAGGAAATAGGTGTTTCATGTTTTTTCAAAATTCAACCCCCAAAGGGGTGAAACAGGGTTTCAAAGTTTGTATGGATATACGATATTAGATGGACTTTATAATTCGAAACTTTGTAGGATTACTCTGCTAAATAAGTAAGCAAACACGTGTTTCATATTTTTTCAAAATTCAACCCCTACCTAAAGGGGTGAAACAGGGTTCCAAAGTTTGTATGAATAGACAATATTAGATGTGCTTTTTATTTCGAAATTTTATAGGATTACTCTAATAAAAAAATAGGAAAATACGTCTTTCGTGGTTTTTCAAAATTCAACCCCTAAAGGTGTGAAAAGGGGTTATAAAATTTAAAAGTAGAAACGATATTAGATTTACTTTTTAAATCGAAATTTTGTAAGATTACTCTAATAAATAGTAAGCAAACACGTGTTTCATATTTTTTTCAAAATTCAACCCCTAAAGGGGTGAAAAGGGGTTAAAAAATTTGTATGGATAAACTATATTAGATGGACTTTTTAATTCGAGACTTTGTAAGATTACTCTAATAAGTAAATAGGGAAACACGTGTTTCATATTTTTTTCAAAATCCACCCCCTAAAAGGGTGTAATAAGCAATATTAGATGTGCTTTTTATTTCGAAACTTTGTAGGATTACTCTAATAAAAAAATAAGAAAATACGTCTTTCGTGGATTTTCAAAATTCCACCCCTAAAGGGGTGAAAAGGGGTTATAAAATTTGTATTGAGAAACGATATATTATAGATGGACTTTTAATTCGAAATTACTTATTTGTAAGATTACTGTAATAAACAAATAAAAATAGGTGTTTCATTTTTTTTTCAAAATTCAATCCCTAAAGGGGTGAAACCGGGTTTTAAAATTTGTTTGGATAAACTATATTAGATGGACTTTATATTTCGAAACTTTGTAAGATTACTCTAATAAATAAGTAAGCAAACAAATGTTTCATATTTTTCAAAATTCAACCCCTAAAGGGGTAAGAAGAGGTTATAAAATTTGTATGGAGAAACGATATAGATGGACTTTTAATTCGAAATTTTGTAAGATTATCTAATAAACAGATATGCAAATAGGTGTACCAAGTTTTTCAAAATTCAACCCCTAAAAGGGAGAAACGGGGTTTTAAAATTTCTATGGATGAACAATAATTTTAGATGAACTTTTTTTTCAAAACTTTGTAAGATTACTCTAAAAACAAATAAGCAAATGGTGCTTCTTGTTTTTTCAAAATTCTTACCACTTGATTCGAAAAAAGGGATCTATCTTAACCCAAATTTAACGCGAGCGAAGCCGCGGGCAACCGCTAGTACATATATATTCTTATATCATAATTCTTTCAAAATCGATTTTTCTTATTGATTTAAAGAGTGGCCCCCACACTCCTCAAGCATCACGATTAAACACTCGCGCAACTTACACAGTTATATACGTGCAACGAAAACATCTAAAGAAACGCGGGAATGAATATTCATCGGATCGGAAAATGGCCCCAAAATAGCTGATTCGGGGGCGCATAATCAACTTATGAGGTCACGGGCGTCCAAATGGGGCTTAGGTACGATTTACATTCATTATTTTGTTAACATAGACGAATAAAATACGATTTTATTTTGTGTAACCGTGTCCTTAATAATTGTGATGTCCTTATCCCTTGCGGGAGGGTCGCCCCCACCAATTTGGAAAAAAGTAGGATAGGGGGACCAAAATCCCTGAGATTTGTAATAAAAACCCGGACAGCTGCAAAAAAATAATTTTAATACACAAAAACAGGCAATTCTCATAATAAAGCTAGATTACAATAACTACTTAATATATATATATATATATATATATATATATATATATATATATATATATATATATATATATATATATATATATATATATATATATATATATATATATATATATATATATATATATATATATATAATACATAAACTAGATATTTTGAAGCGAAAATGCAATCATTTTTAGATATCAAGAAAATATACATAAATCGTAAATGCAAAAATATTTCTTCTTGTAAACACATTTAATTTTTTATAAAAATACAAACGAGTTATCCTATTCCCTATATGCGCTAAATATTAGTAGAGTATGTATATATCGAAATATTTTAGTTTTTAAAGCACTACTTAGCTAGGTAGTACAATACATACAAACAATGATGTTGTATCGTAATGCTTACTACTTTTTTTCTTTTTTAATAAAATAGTATTTTTTTAATATGTACAACATAAACAAAGTAATAAAATATCTCATCTAGGCTCAAAAAGAAATGCCCACAGACTTGTCGTTTTAATGAATTATTTCATGCAGATCAAAGTAGTCGATTCGATTCACAGAATTTGATTCAATTTAATTCGCGGAACGTCATTTCATCAACGAACATCATTTCGGCCGACTTTGTTTCGGCGGTTCCAGGAACCAGGCTATTGTTTAAAACCGTGCCCATTGGCCTTCATTATTGGAATGGTTGGAATATTACATTTTAACTACGTTACGTATGTATTACTAAAAGTTGTGGGAACAGTAGACCTCGCGTGTATTAGAATCAATAAAACGGTCACCATCTTGAAACTGAATCAAATAAAAATCAGAATAGATACGAATATGATCCATATCCAAAATATTGGAGAGAGGTACAGTGATGAATGCATTGCACCCACAGTAAAGCAATCTCCAAATTTCATGGTGTGGGGATGCATCACATCACTT
This sequence comes from Micropterix aruncella, assembly GCA_944548615.1. Classification (NCBI taxonomy): domain Eukaryota; kingdom Metazoa; phylum Arthropoda; class Insecta; order Lepidoptera; family Micropterigidae; genus Micropterix; species Micropterix aruncella. Next base: position 8,448,563 of record OX155951.1, read on the forward strand.
GGTGTTGGCAGTCTGATTATGCTAGAAGGGTCAGTGAATGCTGAGAAATACAAAAACATAATCCTTGAAGGTGTTTTGCCAACATATGAGAATTTGACTCAAATTCTCAAATTGATGAACCAGTATTTTAGGACGATTCTGCTCCTTGCCATCAAGCCCGATCTGTGAGGTAATTTTCAATATTTGTTTTCCTTTTTAATTGTTAGATATTCTTAACACTATAGTCATTTAATTTTTTTCTCAGGTATCACAGTTCAAAGAATCATTGGGATTGAAATCACTTTCATAGACAGGAAACAGTCCCGATTTAAATATCATAGAAAATCTGTGGTCCTGAATGGGTAAAAATATTCGCAAAAAATCGCCCAAAACTATTATGGAATTGAAAAACACTATAGAACGCGTGTGGTATGAAGAAATAACAATTGAATACATACGCAATCTTTATAAATCAATGCCGAGACGCATTCAGAGTATTATCCGTTCCAAGGGGGGGGGGGGGGGGGGTCAAACAAAATATTGATTTGATAATTTAAATAATAGATTCGCTTTAAAATCCTTCTAATTTTATTTTATTTTATTTTTTTGAGTCAAAATTATATAACACGTGGATATAGAAACGACAGAGAAATGATATAAAGAGACCTACAACTTTCGTAATTACACTTTTTTCACATAACCTCAAAATTTATGTGAAAAATTCAAATAATCAAGTTTTTGGTTTTTTATTTTTATCTTATGCAAAAAAAATTTTTTTTTTTCACGAAATTTGGTGAAAACTTACTTTTTTATGTCCTAAAGACACTGTAATTTTTTTGATTTGTAATATTCATTTTTTCACCTTATTTTGACTTAATATCGAAAAAACACCCTAATTTTCAATCGAAAATTCTCGTGTCGAAATATCAGCTTTTTAAAAAAAGTCGAGGAGTTTTTTGTTCGTTGAAATCTCTTCTTTCTGATAATGTAAAAAAATATATACATTACTATGGTAAATGTTCTCAGAAAATGCAAGGAAAAGAAAAAAACTCGAATCCGATTTTTTTTTAATCACTATGTACAATTTTGAGCTATTTAGTAAAATTTACACTTTAATTACTTGAAAAACGTAAGATTCTATGTTACATTGATAAACAAAAAATACAAATCCATAAATCGCACGTATTTATTGTCGATTCTTTTCTTGCTAGACCCCACTAAACGATTCAAAGCTGCTTTTTTTATTTCATACACTTGCTTATCATCTGCTTTACCCTTAAAAACCCGTTTTTTACCCTTAAAAACTCACCCCCTTCCACTTCCCGACCTCAGATCGCCCGTAAATTATTTTTCCTTTCATTTTTGTTATATTCTCGTCCTTTTTTAACGGGTTTCATCCTATTATTATTTTTTTTGGTTTCAAAAATTATCGACCCTGGTATAAAAATACAGTACTGCATAGTAAAATTGGAGCAGAGGGGCGTAGTTGAGGGGTAAAAACATAGCCTAGCCGTGGCCTTTTCGACCCCGGTTAATCCAGAATTCGGTTAATTTGGGCTCGGATAACTGCGGCCCTACTGTACCATTATTGTCTTTTGACGTTCAGCATATGTGCACAATGTATTTACACTGAATATTTTTTTTGACTTTGACTAAAAAAAGGGCTCTTCTACAAATAATGTACAAAGATAGGGTTGAATCCGTCGTATATTACGAAGGTTACAGAAAAATACTAATATATGTATGCTAATATTTCTTTAAATGGTAATTATTGCAGTAAACGATTATTAAATTATCAGCCAAATGTTTTTCTTTTTTTTCTGTATAAGTATGTATATTGTATGCGCTATGTTTCCTGAAATAAATAAATAAATAAAACCCCCTGATATTTAAATGACTGGAGTCTTTAAAGCAACTGAAATAAACTTGAAAGAACCACAGTGCAATATATCAGTGACATGTTGGAAATTAGATGATTATCAGCATATTAAAAACAACATACGCTACAGGGATGCTAAGTGTTCTCTGTCCTGCATGTAAATAACAACTAAAATTGTAGCATTCAAAACTTAGCAATATTACATAATAATGAATGCAGAAAATGGCTATAGCATGTGAAACGAGACATGTGAACATGTGTCTGTAGCATGTGACAACTGGCCTACTACAAAAGCCTGATCGGAGCTCAGGCAGCTCGTTATAATAGAGGGAAAATTCATAGATAAGAAGGAGAGGGAGAGGATGCCACATGGTTTAAAATATTGTGACAGCAACATGATATATGACATAGGAATAAATATTTTTTCAATTGTCATATTTTGCCCTTATTTCAAAATAACAGTTGCATGCAGCGGCGGATACATATGGGGGGCGCGTGTCCCCTCCCTTGACGCGGTCAGCCCATCATCAAGCGCAATTCACGCCCGCCCGCGTATCCATCTACACGCAATCTATTTGCCAGTCAAATACTTGTACTTAAATAGGTAGCATGTTAGCCTTTGCTTGTGACTTGATGATTTATTATTACACCCATAGCCCAAGATATCTTTTAGCAGGGGGGGGGGGGGGCTTTGAGTTTTTTCTGTATCCGCGGCTGGTCGCATGGGAATAAAAATATGGAAACTAATATGAAAACTATAATGAAAACTAAATATATTTATTAGGTATTGCAAGATAGAGGTATCCCTCGATCTTGCCTCGAGGTATCTCGAGGTATCGCAATCGCTATCACTCGGAACGTCTTTACTGTTCACCTTGACTCGGTAAAACTTGCCGTTCATGGCCTGTCAGCCAAATCCCCATTTTATCTCTTCAAAAATATCGGAAAACAATTAACTCCTTCCTAGAAAAAGTCTAAAACCGCAATTTACGTATTTCAAATTGATTGGAAGGGGGGGGGGGGAGATGAACGCTCACATAGCAAGACAGCTATTCCACGTATAGCACCGGCCCGGAGTGCACTGTTCACCTCCCAGAAGTATAATTATGATTATGATGGACCCAACTCCAGTCGGTGAGTTCTATGGCAGTTCCATCTGTATTATGTAAAGTATGGATTGGCTTCATGGCTGCCAATAATCAATACGGCATAATAAAATACCTCACGAAACCCTAAAACTGATTATATCAACTTATTTTCCTACTTTATAAAACGATTTGCAAACATATTTACTGTTAAGTATTGTATTGAAGGTACCTACATTTACAATTAATGCTTAATGGTAGATATACCCTGTACAAATAACCTATTAAATTCTGGTTCATGTTACCATAAAGGCTGATTTACATCGATCCAGTAGCTGGATCCAGCGTCACTGGGTTCCCTCGCTGGATCGCCACCGTATCAATGTAAACCTGTTTCCATCCAGTTCAGCGTCCAGTATCCAGTGCTGGATCGGAATAGACCGACTGTCTATTTTTCGGTCCAGTGACCCCCCCCCCCCGCACACCGCGCAGCCCGGGCCAGTGCCGCTGAATTCGTATAAACACTACGTGCCAGTGTTTTGTTTGACATTTCGAAAATGACATCAAAAAATTGGTCTGACGAAGAGCTTATAAATTTTTTCCAATTATGTATATAGACAATAATAATGGTATTATTGCAGTATAGGAACCTCTTCTATATTGTTGACTTTTTAACGTCACCAGACTATATTCACCACGCTGATTCCGAATCTGCAATAATATTCATTCGGTCTCAATAAATAAGCGAGATACAGGCATTCAAAAAAGCGCCAAACCCATACATTTCGGTAGGTTAAGTTTTTTTTTTCATTTTAAATAATACATAAAAACCTAATTGGCAGTAGGTTAGATGAGTTTTTTTTAAACAACCTTAAAAACTGAGTTTAAAAAAAAAAACTTTTTTTTTGTATGTCAATTTGGTCTTAAAATTTTACGCGTCCGAAGCTTTTTTCTTTCACATTTAGATCATCATCTCATTACAATGATCGAATCTAGTAGTATTTCTTTATTTTTTCGATTTCTGTTAAAGGTTCCTACACTGCAATAATTTTATAATAATGCCTCTGGAATATAAAATCCCAAATTCACCGAGACAAAAATATGCGGTCTAAAGCATTGCGGAATATTTGCGTAGGAATAAATGTTAAGGGCCTAACCATAGATGATGTTAAAAGTAAAATAAAATCATTGAGTATAGTAATAACGGTATAACTGCAGTATAGGAACCTCTCCTGGATTTTTGATTTTTAAACGTCACCGGACTATATTCGCCACGCAGATTCCGAATCTGCAATAATCTTTTGTCGCTCTCAATAAATAAGCGAGATATAGGCATTTAAAATTTGCATACTAAACGTCAAAAAGACGGCCATATTGCTTCAGAAGTAGTGTCGGAATATACTTAGTCGATATATCGCGAGTTCTATAATATCGATAACAATTTGCGATATTAGAAAAATGATGGCATGGTCGTGAAAAAACATATGCGATATTAAAAAAAAATAGTCTATTTTCGAGGTTTTTTTCAATGACTTTGCGTTTTGATAACAAAAGGTATCCTGAAACAATAGAAAATTCCTAAATATCTGAATATCCCCGCAAGCAAAAATTTTTTTTCGAATTTCGCGCGAAATTCGAAAAAAAATTTTTGCCTGCGGCGCTATTGATGTTAACATAACAATGTGTTAGCGATAATTCGGATTTTTATCGAGGTTTTTACAAATCTACTTTGGTGATGATGACAAAAGGTAAACTGAAACAAACTAAATTTCTTCAATATCAAATTAACACCATGTGTTAGCGATCATCTAAAACAATTGGACAATTTTCGTAGATTTTACGAAATGACTTGGTGTATTGATGACTAAAGGTAACCTGAAACAAACGACATTTCAGGATATCTTCTGTCATCAATACGCAAAGTCATTGAAAAGACATCGAAAATAGTGCCCTTTTTTAATTTTCGCGAAAATATGTATTTTTCCAATCGTTTTTGTTCAACATATTTCAATTAATCTTAAAACTCTCCAAATTGTCATAATTTCTGTAATATCGCTAATTGTTATCGATATTACGATATACTCGAAAGTGTCAACACGGTAAGTACAAACAAAATGGCCGCAACTTTGTTGACATTGGGATAACAAATTTGAACGCCTATATCTCGCTTATTTATTGAGATCGAATAAAAATTATGGAAGATTCGGAATCAGCGTGGTGAATATAGCGGGGTGAATTTTATTTTGGGCCATTTTAGCCTATTTGTTTACATATAAAATTTAAAGTTTGAATGCCTATATCTCGCTTATTTATAGCGACCGACACAATTTTCTTCCAGATTTAGCATTAAAATGCTACAATCTATTAGTGTATATATATATTTTTTTTTTTGGTGAGAGGTTCCTATACTGCAGTTATTCCGTAATAACGCGCAAAGTTTCCTCGACAATGCCTTTAATTTGCTTTTCTTTCTCACAAGCTAAAGACTCATTTTTGCGAACGTGTAGTCACCCAATGATTAACAGATTACTACTAAATGCGTGTAAATGGCACAGCTCAGTGCCCAAGCTGTTCCAGCGAGGGGATCCAGTGATGCCGGATCCAGCAACTGGTAAATCAGCATTAAAGGGACAGCATTGGGTGTAACACTGTTTCATGTAATAATAATTAATCTACCTACGTATTTTATTACATACCAGGTAGGTAGGTATGGAGAACGTAAAACAGTTATTTAGGTATCCAACAATAATTATTTCGAATTTAATGGCGCGTGCTGGATTTTGAAAACTAATGTGTACAAAACATACCAGACATTTTATGTAGACCTCAGATATTTCGCAAACCGTGAAACTAGAACGAAATTTTCCGACATAACCTACGAAAAACGACAGCAGTAATACCCGCCAAACCAAACGACATTCGCACAGAAACACTAATAAGAAACAAATCGATAAATTCTTACCTTTACAAACTAGTCCATCCAACAAACTCCACTAATCAGCCAGTAAAATCAGCAAGAGCAAAATTAAATGGTCCCAAATATTTTCAAGGTCTCTCACATTGCAAAACCGAAAAAACACACAAATGCGATTTATTTTCGCGCGAAAGTAGTTTCTAAACACAGGCCACACGTAGAACTTTAAAGAGTTTCGTCCGAATTAGTTTATAATGGTCAAATCGTCAAAACAGTAAATAAAACAAAAATGAAAGCAGACGTCACAGTCCCCTGTCAGCCCAGGTTTTCTTCATTCAATTTTTTTATGGCCTATGGGCACTTGTTCTTTTGGCCATGCTAAGAGTGTTGCCACTTTTTAATCTTTATGAGGAGCGGTGCGTTCGATGGGTCCCATCGAACGCACGTGCAGAAGGCAAATTTGCAGACGGCAATCTTGAAGACGGCATTCTTGCAGGCGGCAGTTTTGCAGAAGGCAATCTTGCAGAAAGCAGTTTTGCAAATGTCAAAATGACCTAACCTAACCTAACAGAAAAACTTAAAACATTTTTTTTAATCTTTAGCTTGATGTATAAAAGTCATCCACTGCAAGGATGCCGGTAATTAATGTCACTTCGATTTTAGGGAAAGAAAAACCTAACCTAACAGAAAAACTTAAAAACTGTACTGAAGGTTGCCGCCTGCAAGGTTGCTTCCTGCAAGGTTGCCTCCTGCAAATCTGCCCTCAACAAATTTGGACCTGTCAAAAGTGACATTTGTGCAAAATTGCCGCATGCAAAACTGGCGCCCCCCGTTCGATGCCAGTTTAACAAAATAGAGAACGGGAGATTTATATGATCAGTGAACGGGAGTGCGAAGGCGAGCTGTGAGTGAATGCGTTCACCGAATAGAAAGAGATAGGGGCATATGAGACTCCCTCTATCCTTGTCTAGTTGCGCATGCGCGTTTATCCATAGCATAGCAGACTTATGGCGTCGAAGCGTTGCCATAGTGATATAAACGCGTCGCCATAGTGATATATGTACGTGGCTCCGTGAATGCACGACTAGACAAGGATGGAGGGGGTACTATAGGCAGCTGTCTCTTTCTGTTCGGCTGACGCATTCTCAGGCTGGTCACGGGGTCTAGTAGTTATACGGGCAACCGTTCGATGTTAGATCTATTCTATTTTGACGAAAACAGGAGGGGGCATACTGACGATGGAACTCGAAACAAAAATAAATGGAGGCAGCTGTTTAAAATGGCAATTGCTTGGATTTCCCGGCACAAAACTATATTTCCCTTCTCTTCTACTTTTGCATTCAGTGACAATTCTTTTTCTTCGCAGTGTTTGCCCCCACGACGATCGTCTCGTCCATTTTAGCGTTTTTGCAGTGCGATTATGGACACGCGGTTTTACACCCTCGGACATCTATTTTTTAACTGCCCCATCATAATAATTATCTGAGTTACAGACCTTATAAACTATAAAATCCAATTCCCTGTAAGAATTTTTCACTTGTTATCCCTTAAAACTCAAAAAATCGGTTGTCTGTAAAGTCGGGTTACTGTTAGTTGAACGTGACAACGTCATAAGACAATACTGATGGAATGGTTGCATTTTTCAAAAGAAAATTTTAATTTTTATTTGTTTGATAGATATTTTGTATGGATATGGAGAAGGAGGTAAATGGAAATCACAATTGAATTGATCAAGTTACATTTATTTGTACGCATAAATACAATTATGTCATATTTATTTTTTACAATGTAGGTACATAGTTTTTACAAGTATGAATGTGCGTTGAGCAATTGTTTTACAACTTTTATTTACAACTTTTAAACTGTGTGATATTTAACTTCTTACAATTTGTGTTATGCTGTTGAGAATAGGACGATGATAGGACTTAAATGGAACGCCTCAGAGCGAGGTAACGCCGCATGAGTCATGTTTTTTCGTGCGTGCAGCCGGCTCATCGAATTATAAGACGTTGTCACGTCAAAAAAAGTATTATGTAAATTTATTTCCCAATAGGTAATATTTCTGTTTAATGTCTTAGTAGGTACCTATATTTCATATTCTTTTCCTGTTTGTACCGTCCCTTATAATGTTCACTTTATATGTCAACCTATATTTGTATAATTAAATCTTTCCCTTGTTTCGTTGTTTCAGTATTGTGCCGTCTTATAGCATTAACAAACCAACGTGACAGTATACCAGACAGGATTTTCTCTTAGAACAACATTGAAATCAAAGCGAGCTACGTCACGAGTCGTAAGGGCTCGCATATGGCCGCCAGATGTCCGCTTCTCGGCCGGCGCGGATATTTAAACGTTCAAACGTCGCCAACCTTCGCCCACGCGTTACGCTAACCAAAGGCGTTCGTCGAGACGTACCCCTCTGCTTACTTCCCTTGCACCCCACCCCCAATGCCCTGTCGCTCGAGAGTGCGTTACTGTTCTCTCGGTATACTGTGCTAATAACGTAGACTGCCCTCCGAAAACAACATGGCAGAAGGCATCGTCTATCTGTGATTGCCATAGATACAAAAAAAGAAGACTGTCTCGTATCTACATGATCAGTGGTCTTGTCTCTCGTCTTTATCTATCGCTCGAACAAATGCGATTGTTGGTTGACTGAAAGATATTGGTGAGTAGCAATAAGGCCGCCATTTGTACCGTGTCTTTATTAAACAATAAAGAGATTTTTCATTTAAATTGTCACCAATATCGTCTATCTCTGGCAGGGCAACACCGATTTGACAATCGTTTTTGACAGTTCGTTTTCTTAAGTTTCGGCGGTTTTTGTTTTCTTTTTATTAGATAAGTTTTATTGTTCATGGATATGTCGGAGTTTTCTCAGTTGGATAAAATAAGCGCCGACTTTTCGAATGTTTGCCGCATCTGTTGCAATTCTAAATCATCGATGGTTTCCATATTCACTGCTCACTTTTCGAGAAAAGTTATGTCCTTGGCTGATATTCAAGTGAGCATTATTTTGGGTATTATGTATAGGAACCTATTCTGCGTTGTTGATTTTTTCACATCACCCGACTATAATCACCACGCTGATTGTGAAACTGCAATAACCTTTACTCGGCCTCAATAAATAAATGAGATAAAGGCATTTAAAGAATCGTCAAACACCTACATTTCAATAGGTTTAGTTAGTCTTTTTAACAATGCATATACACCTATAAGGTGGTAGGTTAAGTTGTTTTTTAAACTTCTAAAAACTAACTAAAAAACACACTCATGCTAAGTATTTTTTTTAAAATCAAAATATTGCATCTCGGAGGCCATCATCTATCAGATGTAGCATAAAAATTTGTGTTTTTATTTTTGTATGAAAAGGTTCCTACAATATATACATTCCTTATTTTGTTTTTATATACGGCATTTAAAGTGAATTATTCTCTACTCTACGCCAACTCCAGAATAACCAAAAATTCGATTCTAAGCAATTCCAAGGATCCAGCAATATCGAAGCACGTAGTAAGTGGCCGTAGTGAGTCAAATGATCTACAAGCCCGCGTTGACTTCCACAAAAAGTTCCTTACTGGAATCAGCCAGAATGCCACTGGTCTGCGGTATGGCAGTACAACCATGAGCAATGTGGACTTGAAGAAGTCTCTCTTGCGGGGAGATTACGACAGCAATAGTATGGCTCACGCTATTGGCCTTCAATGCCAGAATGATTAGACAACAATTGGAGACTTTTGCATTCCTCCTCCAATGCACTGGAAAGTAATGTTGTATGACTGGACGCCAGAGATGCTGAAATTCAGCATACACTTCCAGACCCCAGTTACCTTGCTCGTTGGAGCTATGCCGAGGATAGTTCATGTCCACTTTGTAGCAACACCCCTTGCACAGCTAGACATATTCTAGCTGGTTGCAAGGTGCCTTGGATCAAGGACGGTACACTTACCGCCACGACAAAGTCCTTGCTGTTATTCGCGAGGTACTTAGCCTCTCAGTGGCTCGTGCCAACAAGGGTTCCACAGTATCCTCCAAACCCCCAAAGCAGTTTGTGCGGGTTGGCTCTAAAGGCAAAAAACATCTCACTGCAAAACCTTTCTCAATAATCGAGAAAGCTTCAGATTGGATTATGGAGGTCGATTCGGTCTCTAAGCAGTATAAATTCCCTGAAAGTCTCGGATGCACAGCCCTGCGTCCAGATATAACTCTTTACTCTCTGTCTCGGAAGATGGTCCTTATCGTAGAATTAACTGTTCCATGGGAATCAAATATCCCAAAAGACCACGAGTACAAATTAAATAAATACCATGACCTCGCAAATGCCGTCACCCGGAACGGCTTCACTGTTCACCTTCACGCGGTGGAAGTAGGCGCTCGTGGCCTGCCAGCTAAATCTTTGTTTCACCTTTTTAAAGATCTTGGTCTCTCCAGGAAAATTATCAACTCCTTTCTAGAAAAATTATCTAAAACCGCGATCTCTGCATCTCAAATTCTATGGCTTCGAAGGGGGAGTGAATGGGTGGTAAGGTGAACGCTCACATGTGGCAAGACAGCTGTCCTAAACCTACCACCGCCGGTCGTTAGTCCGGAATCCACCCTTCACCTCCCAGAAGTGTAAAAATAAAAAAATTCAAAAATAATATATGATGGGCCCGATTTTTGGTCGGTGAATTCCATGGCAGCTCCGTTTGTATTTTATTTATTTATATTTTTTATCTATTTTAGGTATGGGAGTCTGATGGTTTACCAGGACAAATATGCAACGACTGCATTGTGAAATTAGACGTTTCTTTTAGGTTCAGGAAACAATGTGAGCGTTCAGATTACATTCTTCGACAGAAGAAAGCTCAGATTGATGAAACCCGTAATTGTAATGCGATGTCTGCTGGAAATCGATTTGAATTATTGGAATGTAGGGCAGATAATATGCGACTGCAACAGAGTAATAAAGTTACTTAAACACACCAAGATAAGAAAGCAATGGAGTACGCACTGAACCCCTATTATTTGGACCATGTAGATATCTATTCAAAAGTGTTTTTCATAACTTTAATACGGTTGTTAAATCATTTAGAAACCACAGAATAACGAAACCAATTTTATCAGAAAACCGCGTTTACCAAAAAAAAAACCTTTAATCCTAGGTGCTCATAAACAGAGCCTTTTGTGCAGTTAGCGGTGGTATCCATGATCAGGATAGTTTGGAGATCGCTCGAGGTGCACTATCATTGACAGAGACCAATATAAAACTACCTGCTGGGACGTAGCAAAGAAATAGTTGGAACAAGTGAAAAAAAATAACCAAGTTTGGTTAAACACGTTTAACACTATTTAACTACTGCGTGTGTGGAAGTCACCTAGATCCGGATTAGCCATACGGCCATGTAAGCCCTGGCCTATGGGCCCACACCGTTCAGACCCCCCCCCCGAACAAGTAATCATTACAATCATATTTTTTTTAATTGTTTGTAATAGAAAAAAAATCATTGAATTAAAATTCTAAGTAGAAAATGTTGATCGTATAATTGTAATAAATAGCATAATTGTTATAAATTATCGACAGTTAGGGCCCCGAGATTTTGATGGCCTAATGGCCTCTACATGTGTTAACCTGATACTGAAATCACCCAAAAGATATAACAAATAACCTGTAGATAAATTAAACAATATCTTCAAATAATTAATCAATCGATTTGTACTCTTTCAAGGCGATAAAGAATCGCCCACGCCGACGATCTCACATGGTAGTGCGGTAACCCTTTTTGACTGTATGATAGTCAGCATACAAGTTCTCGGGGCTTGTCATAAGTCATGATGAGAACGATTTTTACATACTTTTTTAAATTCATCAGATAGCGTAGGTCATTTTTTACTATGCACATGACTAAATTTATTGCTACTAAAACGTCCATAGAGCTATTTAATTTTCTTGTGATTATGAAAAGAAACAAAGTATCAATGCTACAATGCCTACTTATTTTATAGGTGTAGTAAAAACCAAAATACTTTTAAGTGCAATATTTTTTATCACACCTGTCATATAATTATATTAAAATTTACCCCTTGCCTTTGCCGAAAAAGTGACAGCCAAGGAACCACCGAATTGAGGAAGTTTGGAAATGCGGTCTCCATTAATTTCTTATCTCGGTGCTTCAATGAAGTTATTCTCGTGACATTTTGCACTTCTTATTGCATTATTCCAGATCACAGCCATTATGACTACAATAAAGATAGTTTGAGCTTATCGTTTATGGACGTAACGAATCTGCAAGGAATTAAACACGATAAATCGATGGAATTACTCTACAAGTGCGATGTGTGCTTGAAAGTTTTCAATTCAAAAACGAAATTATCAAAACATATTCCGATACACTCGGGGTACAAACCTTATCAGTGCAAAATGTGCAAGAAATCTTTCACGACTAATAGCAATCTAAAGGTATAGTGGATATTATTAGATATTGTGTATATTTTACTATTATTTTTCGCTGCACTTGTCCGCGTGATCGAGAGTATTATATTTTAGAAGCAATTTTGGTATTAAAAGTATGCTAACGCACATTCTTCTTAGAGACAGTGCCTGGACATGGCGCTATTGCATATCTTCATGAACTAAAATTGGAAATTAGTTATTGCGAACATGGAGCTATGCTTTAAAGCGGAACATGCGATGAACGATCATCCCTTTTCCGCACCGAAACTAGATACCTTCCGAACATAATAAAGCCTTTTGAATTAGTTTGAACGTATATCGTCCAGTTTTAACTTCAGCCGCTTGACGTTCGTTGAGTAGTTTTTATGCGGGAAAAGTGACAACTGTTCATTCCCTTGCTGTTCTAATGCGTTGCTCTGCAACGCATATAGTGCATATGCAAGTGCAAATTTTCGGTCAATCAACCCAGCAGTACCAACCACATTAAAAAATCTATTATGTACAAGATAAAATGTTGGAAGTACTTGAATAAAATTCTCATTTTGCTTGTGTCCATACACACTTTTTGCTTACCTTTCTTTTCACATCAGCATGTTGGTTGACTGGAAGATATTGTTATGTAGCAATAAGTCCGCCATTGTACCTTCTTTTAATTGTGCAAAAAAGAGTTTTTTCATTTCACTTTTCATTACATCTGGCTACAGTGCCAAAGTGCGGCCGATCAATAGACTTAGTGATATTTACTTGGACTTGATCAGTTTTCTTTGAACAAGATTGGATCGTGTTGTTGGTGCTGCGTTCAAAAATTGGACATAGAAGACTTAACATAAAAGACAATCTAATTGAGTACTTTAATATCAAAGGTGGACCTCTGTAATTAACTTGAATTAGAAAAAAAAACAGTTTCTTTGATTTAATATATTAGGTGTATTTTTCTTTATTTTATTTAATACTTGAGAAATATGTTGAATGATGTTGAAGATGAAGAATGGTGTTGTGGTAACCAATATATATATATTTTTGATAAATAAGTGTTGCAAAAATACAGAGTTTGAAACCAAACCCGTGGGTAGGTGTGCGTTGTTGTAACTAATACCAAATTTCAGTGTAGAAAAAATCGTATTGCTGTCTGGTTTTGAAAGGAATCTACCTCACTATTAAAAAGAGCATCAACAGTTTCGTGTTAGAACTTTATTTTAACTCAATATTGACTTGGGGTGGCAAATGTCCGCCTTCGATATTGAGGCACTCAATTCATACTGACGATGAAAATGACAGCTGCAGAGAAATAGTTTATTTGACGTTTGCAATAAAAAATTAAATTATTGGTTTCATATTTGAGATTTTTATTCCATTTAATTTACTTGGTCGCTTTATCCTGTTCTTTTAAGACAATGGTCGGTGCTTAACTATTTTCCTTTTATTTAGAAAATTTTTCTTTAACCGCAATGATCTCACAAAGTAATCGCTGAGGATGTGTGGCACCAGCGTCGACTGGGGCCCAGAATGGTGTGAAGTAAACGACGCACCGCCTGAGCGAGCATTTGCATTCCACTTGATCAGTCACTACACACCGTTGTCAGGAACCAATTGAGTCTGCCAAATTATGGGCAGAAAATGGCAGAAAACATCCCCATCGGAATTCGTCCCTTTTTCAGCATACCCACAATATATGCCTACTGTTCCAGAAAGCAGAGCCAAATCCCGCAGTTGTGAATTGCAAAATATGTCTATGCCACTTTCGTATTCAGATTTACGTTTGGAGATTTGTCAAAATTCAATTGCCAGCTTTTGCAAAAACCCCACATACAAAACTATTTTATATAGTTTTCGATTGGCATGATTTTAATGCCGAGCAGTATCGCATACATTAGTCAAAATTGAATTTCAAAACATTAAAAAAAAAATACTTTTATCAACAGGCCCACGGAAAACTACATAGTGAAGAACGTCCATTCACATGCCACATTTGTCAAAAAGGGTGCAAACGAATAAAAGACCTAGAATTGCACATGCGTAAACACACAGGGGAACGTCCGTATGGATGTGACGTATGCGGAAAAGCATTTGCATCATCGAGTATGATCAATTTTATTTTATTAGTTCATTTCTTTTCTCTTTATATGTTAGTAGTGGAATGTTACCCGGCGACGCTCGGGTATCTGTTTTCATTCCCTCCCCCCCCCCCCCCAAGTAGCCTATGTTAATCGCCATTCCTTCCACTTTCAAATTTATAACATTTTCGAAAATATACAGCTCAAATACCTATGTCTACCAATTTTAACGGCGATTGGTTGAATGGTATAAAAGTTTGCTGCAGCGCCATCTGGTGGCAAGTTACAATACAGTTAATATTATACGAGTTCAAATGTCTATGTATACCAATTTTCATGGCAATCGGTTGAGCGGTTTAGAAGTTGATGTGCTGCAGCGCCATTTAGTGGTATGTTACAACAACACTGATATCATAGAAACTTACTTCATGAAAAAATACATATATATGCCAACTTTCATGGTGATCGGTGAAACGGTTTCGGAGTCTATTAACCCCTCAAGCGGCGGGTGTAAATCTTGGCAGTCAGCTGTCATTTCTGAGAGTTGAAGGTCAAAAATATAGCACTTTAGAAAAACGATCATAAGAAAGAAACTACTTGATGGATCATGAAAAGAAGAATTGTAGAATGATTGCATTGAAATTTGAAATATAAAACATTAAAACCTCATTTTGTTGAAAGTTGGAGAACTGAAAAAAACTCACTTATTCAGCGATATCGACGTTTTATCTCAAAATACGAAACCCTATCTAGAAATTGTAAACACATTTGTGTACGTTATTACATGCTTTACCAAATCTAATAGTTGGTTTTATTTATTTTCATACCTATATCTGAAGAGAAGCTACATAATATCCGCCCAGAATACAAACATTTATATTAGGGATTCTAGACTGCGAGAAGCACGACTGAATAATCGTACAATACAGAATTGATCCGTCTTTCTCACACATATCTAACAGGGGGTGGTTGCACTGTGATTTTGGTGTAAATTCAGTTCGTTGAGAACGCGGTTTGTCACGCCGCACTCGTACCCGTTTTGGGACGTTACTGAGCATTGACTACAATACATCGTACCCGATTCGGGACGTTAGTGTCTTGAGGGGTTAAGCTCGGACACAGATATACCAACATTCATTTTTATATAATATATATATTATTTCATTTATAGGTAATTTGC
This sequence comes from Micropterix aruncella, assembly GCA_944548615.1. Lineage (NCBI taxonomy): Eukaryota > Metazoa > Arthropoda > Insecta > Lepidoptera > Micropterigidae > Micropterix > Micropterix aruncella. Next base: position 8,464,087 of record OX155951.1, read on the forward strand.
GGGCGCACACTCGTACGCACACTGGCGAAAAGCCATACGTGTGTTCGGTATGTCAAAAATCATTCTGCCAATCAAACGAACTAAGCAAACACAGAAAAATACACACGAAAGAAAAACGAACATGTGAAATCTGCAACAAATCTTTCAACGGAGAATCAGCGCTGATTGTTCATATGATGAGCCACAATGAGGAAAAAACGAGTACTTGTAACTTATGCTTTAAAAGTATGTATTATTTTGAATGATTTTAAATTAGAATCTATCTTCATTACTTCCGTTTTTACAGATTTTACATCGTCGGCAGCTCTTGCGGTACATTTACAACTGCATCAAGTTGGAGAAATAATGATATAGAATTCGTTAAGTTTTATTAAAACATATTAATATTTTGTGTTTGTTTTTTTTTTAATGTATAGAGCACCTGGAAATAGTTTAAAGAAGAGCAATGAAGTTAGTGCTATCACTAAAAAAACAAACCCTATAAAGAATGACTGAAAGAACTGTGCCTGATAACATCAGATGAACGAGGCAGCGAGGAGATCTAATAGAAACTTACAAAATGCTTCACGGTTATTACAGTGTGCCCAACCTCAAGAACATGTCTACCATGAATACTAACAAACAACTGCATGGACACTTGTTGAAGTTGAATAAGGCGATTGCAGCATCAAACCACAGAAAACTTTTGATAAATCGTGTAGTGGAATGCTTGGAATGCATTGTCGTGCTTGGATGTCGTGCGTGCATTGATGGAATGAATCGGGCTTGGAATGCGTTGTCAGTGGGAGTGTTAAGTACTGACTGTCAATAACTTAGTGCAAAATATACAAGTTTAAGTCGAGGAGCGCATTACGGTGCGGTACATAAATAAATACCATGATCTCGCAAGTGCCGTCACCCGGAACGGCTTCACTGTTCACCTTCACGCGGTGGAAGTTGGCGCTCGTGGGCTGCCGGCTAAATCTGTTTCACCTTTTCAAAGATCTTGGTCTCTCCAGGAGAATAATCAACTCCTTAGAAAAATGATCTAAAACTGCAATTTCCGCATCTCAAATTCTATGGCTTCGAAGGGGGAATGAATGGGTGGTCAGGTGAACGCTCACATGTGGCAAGACAACTGTCCTAAACCTACCACAGCCGGTCGTTAGTCCGGAATCCACTGCTCACCCTCCCAGAAGTGTAATAATACTATATGATAGGCCCGACTTCGGTCGGTGAATTCCATGGCAGCTCCATTTGTATTTTATTTATGCCCAACGGAAAAAATACAAATTCTTGAAGTGTGCGCACTATGGTGGAATGTTCAGACTTATTAGTCATTTCTTGTCCATGAAAATCCCTGCTGGCGATCTGCGTGATAATTTCCGCAGTGCGCGGGGTTCTATATAACTATAGTGTGGATAAATCCCTGCCGTGACACAACGCAGCCAATCTGCAGCAATCAACAGAATTTAAATGCAAATCCTAACAAACAATATTTTCTGGCAAATGCCCAACTAGAAGCAGTCAAGCAACAAAAAGATCTTGGAATAACAATTACTGATGATCTCAAATGGGACAAACACATAATTGCAATTGCTAAAAGAGCCAACTCTACTCTCTATCTAATAAGGAAGGCTTTCCAACATCTGTCAATAGAGGTTTTTATCAAGATCTACAAGGCATATGTGAGACCTATTCTTGAGTATGGCTATCAGATCTGGAACCCTCACTTTTGCAAAGATGTAGATATCCTGGAAAAGGTTCAGCGAAGGGCAACCAAAATGCCAGTGGGCCTGAATAATAGGAATTATGAGGATCGCTTGAAATTACTTGGAAATTCTACACTCAAACAAAGAAGACAAAGAGGGGACCTGATTGAGACATATAAAATTCTAACACATTATTACGATGTACCTGCACTGATGAATATTTACAAATTCAACGTCAACACAAATCTTCGAGGTCACAACAAAAAACTCAACCGTATAAAATTTAAATCTAATCCTCTTAAGAACGTTCTGCAAAAAAGAGTGGTGGACATGTGGAATAAACTACCATTTGAAGTGATTAGTGCAAGCTCTGTCAATCAATTTAAAAACAGACTCGATTTGTACCTAAAAACTTGTTAATATTGTTTAGCTTTACAAGATCTGATCTGGACGTATCAGCAAAGCTGCCTGTCCAGAATAAATAATAATAATAATAATAACTGATTTTTTTTCCATAGTGCACAGCGCTTTTTTCTTTTTTCCACAGCACTTCCATGTGATTCAATAGGTCACAGATTTTCCGAAATAAGTGCATGCATGATACACTTACAAGCGTCAGTCTTATGCTGCTAGTGTATAATATAATAATAATAAGAATGTATCCATGGATAAACTAAAATACGATAATTCCATAGTTTTATAGATATTTATTATACACAATTTCAACTTTTACAAACAGCACTTTCGAGACATTCTTGTAACAAAATTGCATCCCATTTCGCAGAGTCGATTTCTGGAATGAGCCACAATATGGTACACGATACATATCAATTGGATCGATCAATTAAAAATATAAAACGAGACTAACTAGCTCGCTTGCAATCATTATAAATCTAATCAAAGAGACTGGTATTAAACCGGAAAATACAACGTAAAATAGTTTTCTCACACGTATATTTGAAAAATATATGCATATTTTTTAAATTGTTTCAAACTGAGATTTTTTCGATCTAAATTACATATTTTAAATACAGTAATAGTAAACCTACAGAGAAAGCAACGTTTGCTAACCTTTATTTACTTTAAAGATATATAAAATATCAAATAAACTAAATTTTTCACGAGAATAAACTGTAATAATTTATTTTTTTACTATTCAGAAAGAACACTGCATTATTGAACTAATAAGTTTTATTTTGTAATAATTTAAATATGTTAACCATTGCATTACATCTGGTGTTGAGGCACAGAGGGGCCTCAATGTGAGAACAAGATTCTGGAGGTCAGCCTGAAAAAATAAAACACTGTTTATTTATGAAGATATAAATATATACTGAAATAAAGCTCCAAGTGGACTATATCTTTGGATAAACATTAATAAATATCACCACTGATTATAATACAGAGTGCGGCAGCTAAATTTGCTGATTTGAAAGGTCAATAAATAAAAAAAAATCGGTTGTGTCACCCTAAGATCTGATTTCATCTGAATATTAATTTCATAAATAAAATCGATGAGCGGCCGGTGGTCGGACCCAGTTGGCTTTTGTTACAACCGCCTTGGATGAAGTTGTGCTATGCACCAACATATAATGTTTATATTTGATTAAAATGTATGGCAGAATATAAATATTATTAGTGTAGCTTGTGTATGAGACGTCCCATCGTAAATAATAATATTTTACTAGGTGATTTCGGCCCAAAGTTGCACCTGTGTACAAAATAAGATTGAAATTTAACTAGTTCGCCCCTGGTGGACCCATTTCAACCACAACCCTTTTTAACTCTCGCCATGACCAAATGATGCCTGCTTGCCAGATTTCAGCTTAATCAAAATAAGCATTTGGGCGCTATCGTAAAGGAATACACAGACAGACAGACCCACAGCCAGATGTCTATCTGGAAATGGTTTTAATCGTCAGGGGGGGGGGGGGGGCTCAAAATAAATATTTCCATCCATATTTCCAAAAAAAAAAATTCCGCATTCACAATACTTTCACTCTTTGTCGGTTGATAGGCCAGGAAAGTAAAAATATATACAACATTAATTCTTTTTTCTCATATTCTACATAATGTGAAATTTCAAGTTACATTTTAAAATTAGTAGCCGGCAAGTGATGCCCCTTGTCAAAACTGTGAGTTACTCGATTTCTAAGTTTTGGTTGACTATCGAGCATAACAATTGGTTGACTATCGAGCATATAGAGTACCAGAACTTGCTGCTGATGGAATTAAAATATTACGGTTTAGATGGAAACGCCTCGAACTTAAGAATGATCGATGGAAAGAACGAAGACAAGAATGCATCTTGTCTTCGCAACAGGCAGCAAGTGACTACTATTGAGGACTGCATCTCCATAGCGGGCTAGATAGCGATAGGCATACCACAGGGATCTTGTTTGGGTAACACACTGTTCCTCTTATGTATGAACTACATTACATGTGCCACACCGCGAGCTGAGCTGATACTGTATGCAGATGACACATGCGCAGTAATAGAGAGCGAGCGTGTACCATCGTTAACCAGCAATACCCAACTTGTGCATGGTTTGACGCTAATGGCCTGATACTTAACATTAACAAAACTAATGTTATGTATTTCAGCCTTATACCTACTAAAACCGAAATACATGTGACCGTCAAAAACGAAAAATTAACTCAAGTATCCTCAACAAAGTTCTTCGGATTCGTAATCGATAACGAGTTGCGATGGCATTTACATATCGATGCTTTATGTGATAAATTGGAAAGAGTGTGCTATGCACAGGCACTCTATCACATCGCTTCATTTCTCGATTTATCCGCGCTGCGCATGTGTTACTTTGCATGTGTTCATTCACTGCTAATGTACAGCGCAGAGTTATGGGGGCGTGCAGCCGACAGGCAGAGGACCTTCGTTATGCAGAAGCGTGCAGTCCGCATAATAGCGCGGGTGGGGCTTGATACGCCATCTAGGCCTCTGTTTAGAGATATCTGCATCATGACGCTGCCGTTCATTTATATAAATGAAGTGGCGCTGTTCGTACGCAGAAATCTAGCCGATTTTAAAGTGAATGGTGTGCATCACCACTATCCAACAAGATACCGAAGCATGCTGCGTTCGGTAAGTCATGCATTATCCAAGTCGGAGAGGCTGGCCTATATCGCCGGCCCAGCGGTTTACAACAATCTCAGCGAGCACATTAGGCAGGCGCAATCTCTTGGCGTGTTTAAGAGCCGCCTTAAGAGGTAAGACTAAAATGCTTGGTGGCTTTGAACGGTGACTGCAGAATAAAATTTTATTTATATCTTTGTTACGAAATCTTCACCAATTCGGTTAAAGTGATAACTAATCCAAAAAAAACTACCTACAGCGCTTTTTGAGCTTAAGTATAAGTGCTTGCATGATTGTGTACACCTCCCACTGCAGATGAAGAGGGTTCTGGGACTCTGATTCAAGAGCGGATAGTATTCGTATTCATTGGCATACAAAAACTTTACGAAACGGGTTTGCACTTTCTCTAGCATTAATTTCATTAGCATAGCTACTCATAGGGGTTTTAAATGGCTGAATTGACCTCCAGCCTGCTCAATATCAATACGTATAGCAATCTCATCATATACAGATAGCAGAACCACTTCAGGTTGCAAAGCATGAGTCTGAGCAGCCGAATAGTGAGCCCGCGAGCGCTTTCACGTTGCTATGATGTGTGAGTTTGCTGTCGAATTTAATACCGGGGTCGATCACTACCATGCCAGTATGTAGTTGTAGTCGGGCAGCTAGTGATTTTTTCAGTACTGACTTTCCCAGTCACCAAACGTTGATAGGATTATTCAGTGTCTAATTCTAAGTAGTAGATATGTATTTTGTAGGGGGGTTTTCCAGTGGGTTGAGCTGGATAATGCTTTTCAAAATATGGATGTGCTTTTTTTTTTTAACACTAATGAAAATTAATTAGAAAAAAATAAACGCTTTGACACCTTATTAGTAGTAGCAAGGTTCATAGTATCTGTTCTTTATTACATACCTATGCAACATATGTGTACAGTTTACGATCATCCGGCATCCTTGCAAGATATTCTCGTTCTATAAGTCCTTCGATCCGTTTCTTTATTATAACTGGAGATGGTAAGAAGCGGGTCCGTAATTGCTCAGTCACTTCTGCTACGAGAACATTGTGCTGTAACAATTAAATATGACATGAAATCATTATCACCCACACGGCATAGTTTTGGCCGTCGCCATGAGCAAACAGTGACGGAGTGATAGAAGCATCTGCAACATTGCATTCTGTATGTAATTAGAGATGCAATGATAATCCCTTTACGATTACGATTCTGATAATTAAAAAAAATATCGCAGATTAGGATTCCAGATATTCCCCACCTCCACAGCTTCATTTTTAACTATCAGATTCTGGGTGAGCGAGTTCAAAAATGGCCGTACGAGCACCAAGGATGAACCGCGCATTGGACGTCCAAAAACAGCCACAAATAGAGAAATGGTCGACAAAGTCCATGATCTCGTGTTAGCTGATCGAGTGAAATTAGCCAATCATCAATCGTTGCGCGAAACAGTAGAAGCCACGGGCATCTCATATGAATAAGTGCAAAATATCGTGCACGAATATTTGGGCATGAGAAAGCTGCTGGTGCGTAAGTGCCGTGTTTGCTGATTATGGACAACAAGCGAAATCGTGTGACCACTTCAAAAGAATGTTTGACCATGTTAAAGCGTGATCCAACGAAGTTTTTTCGCCGATTTGTGACTGTGGACAAAAGATGGATCTACCACTACACATGAGAGACCAAACAGCAGTCGAAGCAGTGGACTTCTCCATGCGAATCTGCTCCGAAGAAAGCAAAGACGGTCCGGTCCGATCAGCCGGAAATGTCATGGCCACCGTTTTTTGGGATTCGCAAGTATGGATCCACATTGACTTTTCGCAGACGGGAAGAACGATCACGGGGCAATACTAGTGATTTATTGGCCCAATTCGAAGGCGTATTGAAGGAGAAACGGCCTCCTATTGCAGCGGAAAAAAGTGCTCTTCCACAACGACAACGCTCCGGCCCATTCATCCCGAATCGCCATGGCTAAATTGGTTGAATTGGGCTACGAGGTGGTGCCGCATTCCCCATACTCTCCAGACCTGGCAACTTGTTTTTGTTCCTAAACATGAAGACTTGACTCGGGGAGAGCGCTTCAAGTCAAACGAGGTCTTCTAGAATGCGTATTTTGCAGAGTTCCCGAAATCGTATTATTCTGGCGGCTTAAAAAAACTAGACTACCGCTGGGAAAATTGTATCGCCCTGGAAGGGGATTATGTTGAAAGATAAAAACAAAAACCTGTTTAATTACTGCGTTTTCTTGCCCATTCTGGAAACTTTTTAATCTACCCTCGTATAGAGTTCGAAATAAGGAGTTTAAACGGGGGCGACCAAATACATTTATGATGTTATTCTGTCAGCAAACCTAGATACTCTTATTTCGCAGCGTTGCGAGTACGAAAGGAAGCTAATCAGAGGTTGTCAATATAAGTTTGTCTAATACTGTTTAATACTGACACCTGATGAGTGGAATTTGAAGGAAATGAGATCTGACTACTAGGAAATCGTCTGATGAGAGATATCAACAGAAAAAAATGCCAGAAAGCAGGTTTCTAACAGATATGCAAGCAATAGGTGCGGTCTTTACTCGGCATAGGTATTAATTATATCAGTAGGCTGAGCAGAAGATGATTTATCCTTACCGGCATCTTCTTGCGAGCTTTCATTACCCGCACGATCGCCGCTTCGATCTCGTGCTTACGATCTTCGTCAACTTTGCACCGAGTCTCTCTTCTCTCCGGTTCCGATTCTCCTTTCGCCGCTACCGTTTGAATTTTTACCCTGCAAAACATATCAATTGTTTTATAGTATAACTTGAACATATCTAAGTTAGAAGGATAATTCTAAATTGCATATAATACTTCTTGACCGGTCGGATCTTTTGAGTAAAAAGTACTGTACTGGGTCCAGTTTTGTTCGCCTTGTATCTTACCCAACCTTAACCCGGTAACTCCCTAACATCCCTTGCGGGACCAACGGCTGACTCCCCCAATTTCCAGGTTATAATTTTTTATTATGTCAAATTTCAATGCGATCATTTTACAGTAATTTTTTTTATGATCCGTAGAGTGGTTTAAAAGTTATGGTCGTTTGTATCAAGGTCGTCGACTCGCGTCGATTTTACGCGCGAAAATGTCGCGAGCAAAAGTGATAGCTGAATTTTTACTTCGCGAGAGGAGGGGTTAAGGCGCAATCCCAATGAACAGATAAATATAGTAATCCACGACCGTAAAAATAGCAATTATATGTCACTGGATCACGTTGGAAAGTACAAATTAAGTTAAATATCTTGGGGCGATAATTGATAGATATTTATGTAGGGGTTATATATAAAATACTAAATAATTAGTTTTAGTGATTATTTTCATTTATTTTTACTATAACTCTGCATTTATAAACAAATTATATCTATATCTTCCTATCTAATGCAGTGTAATGTCCACTCTAGCACAAGCTAAGCTTAGTGAAGCGATGTGTAAGATGGTAAATAATAAATACACGACTCTTGTTATGGTTATTCTATTCTATATATGTATAGTGTATTTCAAAGCTACTTTTAGCAACTTCCTGAAAAAAAAATATTTTTAAAAGGTGACCTATGAGAGTGCGAAACTTACCTATGAAGTTTGGATGTAAACGAATCATTTACAAAAAAGACGTGAGATGGCTCGATTTCCTTAGTCTTGGGGTGTTTGATGAGAACTCTCTGCGTCGCTTTGCCCATTGCAAGTGATTGCAGCGCTCTTATCAAGTCCTTTTCGGGAACGTCAGTCTCATTTTGTATTTCCTAGACAAAAATAGGACAAGAAACGATAAGCACTTTTGGTCAGTATATCCAATACAAACCTAAGCTTCAATTTTTATGACAGCATCAGGGCTTTAAAAAACGGGTAAGTGACACCTCCGTTTTTCTATTTTTTGATTTAGAAAAATCGCAAAACTTCAGTTTTTTTTTAAATCAGTTTTAAAATGACTTATAGTGCATTCACAAATATAATATGACCCTATAACTGACCCCGAGCACATGCGCAGTAGGCGAATGGTTGGAAGTTGGGGTATCCCTATATTTGGTGTTTGTCGACAATGGATCAAAAGACCTACAAGAGTACAATATCTCACAAAACAATGTATGGCTACTTCGTAGATGCATCCATTAGAGGCATGCGAGAGCACGATTATATGTTTTAAGCTGCCCGTAGACAAATTGAAACTGTATACACTGTAGTGCTGGCTTTAGCATTATTTTCATGCCTAATAGCACTGTCCCGCTTTTCCCCAAAATTTTAGAAGCGGCAAGCCTAGCGTTCCGGGCGATGCGCCACAACAGTAGACATTTATTTCTGCGATGGGCCCAAGTCGAGCTACCGTTTACGTAAGGTATCCGCTGCCCTAATATGTTACTACATCGTTTGCGACATTCAGAAAACAAAAGAATAATAATATATTAGACACGTAAAGGTAGGAAAGGTTAAGTACCTCATAGGTGAGGCGCTCGCGGTTGTTGAAGAGCAGCAGCACGCACATCTGGAAGGTGGAGACCTGGATGATGTGCTTGCGGACGCCCGGCGCCGGCGGAGACGCGTCGCCGGGCGGCGGACAGGCGTCCGGCGAGTCGGCGGCCGGCGCCGACACGCTCGGCGCCGACCCATTCGCCGCCGACACGTTTGTCGTCGACCCGTTCGCCGCCGACCCGCTCGCCGCCGACCCCAGCGCTGACCCGCTCGCCGATGCCGACGCCGATCCCGCGCCGCGGAACACCGCATTGAGGTCGGCGCTGCCCAGCTGCGGCTGCAGAGACAGCTGCCGGCCCGAATGCTTGCCCAGATAGAACCTGCGCAAAATCGAAACCTTATCATTCCCCTCAGGCTCGCGTACCCAAATATAATATTCTTCATTCTCTACGGATGGTCTGTTTAATTTAGGTTCCCTCACGAATTCCGGTTCTAAGGCAAGGACCGCTCCTTAACATCCAAATTTAAAAACAGCCATAGGCGCATAACTCTTTACTAAGCCGTCTATAATGTTTTTGAATAAAAAAAAATCCATCATTTCAGAATAAGTGCTAACGGAAGAATACTTTGATGAATTTGATTTTGGAGCAAATAAACATGTTAAAATAATTTTATAAAACATCAATTTTTAGCCATATTTGTATGCCACATTCGAAGGTAAAGAAGTTACTAGCTAACAGATAAAGCATCTATAGAGAAACTCTTAATTTATATAATACAAAAATATATATATAAGAATGCCATTTTAATGTATTTTATTATTTCCCGAGACTTCTCTGAAACTATTTCAGTGATAAAAATGTAATCCTTCAAAAATGTAAACCCACAGTGCGCCGATGCTTGCATATATCCAAAATAGATTGATCCAAAAAATTTACATGATTTTAAGGTAAGTGTTAATTATGAATAAGCAATTATAATTAATTTAAACCTAACCTAAAGCAGATAGAATGGGCCGTGAACACCTTCGACCCCTACAAATCACCTGGACCGGATAGAATATACCCAGTCCTACTACAAAAAGGGCTAAGCCAGCTGCTGGGCCCTCTATCAAAGGTACTCAGAGCAAGAATAGCCCTCAGACACGTCCCTCATGCCTGGAGCAGTACAAGAGTCACGTTCATCTCAAAGGCAGGCAGAAACGGACACATCTTTGTCAAAGATTATAGACCCATTAGCCTCACCTCCTTTCTCCTGAAATCGCTGGAGAGACTAGTTGACGGCTACCTGAAAACCAACCACCTAGCCCTTCAACCGCTTGTTGATGCTCAGTATGCCTATAGGGAGGGCAGATCTACGGACACTGCCCTACATCACCTGCTGAGCACAATAGATACACAGTCAGCGGCGAAAGGTTACGCTCTGGGAGTATTCCTGGACATTGAAGGAGCATTTGACACCAAATTATATGCAACTATAAAAAGAGCTATGTATAGACGAGGAATACCAGAGACAATAATTGACTTGACATTGAGTATGCTATCAAATAGGAACCTGACCGTCTATCAAGGCGACACCTTCATCACGGGAATCCTAGTCAAGGGCTGTCTACAAGGTGGAGTCATCTCCCCCTCTTGTGGAGCATCGTTGAAGACAAACTTCTAACAGATCTACAAAACCAAGGCTTCTATGTCTAAGGCTACGCTGATGACGTAGCCATAGTGGTAAGAGGACAAATCACTTAAGACCACCCAAGACTGGTGCCAGGCCAGAGGTCTGTCTGCTAATCCAAACAAGACCAAGGACATGATATTCACCAAAAAATATAAACCCGAACCCATTGAGTGTTTCAAGCTCTGGGATAAGGGGATAGAATACGCAGCAGTTGTCAAATACCTTGGAGTCCATCTAGACCCAAAGCTTAATTGGAAGCACCACCTCGAACACAAGAGAACAAGCTTCTATGCCTCTTTGTGGATGGGCAAAAGAGCCATGGGAAAAAACCATGGAGGTTTAAACCTAGGGTTGCCTTATGGCTTTACAGGGCAGTACTGCTGCCTAGACTAACCTATGCTGCAATAGCGTGGTGGTCCAGGGTAACTAACTACCTGAGGGCTGCAACCGGCGTCATGAAGACCACCCCAACAGAGGGATTAGAGGTGGCACTCTGCTGCCCGCCTCTGGACAAGCTCATAATTCACTCCGCCAGACTTACATCATACAGACTGAAGTGTTTGGGCAAGTGGAAGCGAGGAGGGCACAATCATCCTGAGCTGAACCTCCTCCACAAAAGCCCATTCACCCTGATCCCGGATAAACTACTCAAAAAATGTTTGGTAGAGAAGTCCTATAAAATCCTAATCCCCCCAGGGAAGACTGGAAGAATCCGCAGTGGCTCCAAAGCCACAATGCGGACGCCTGGTTCACCGACGGATCAGGAACAAATGGACGTTTTGGGGCAGGCGTGTACGGACCCAAAACCAACCACAGAATCAGCATCCCCCTTGGACAATATGCCACGGTTTTCCAAGCCGAGGTGTTTGCCATATTGGAATGCATAAAACTCCAAAGTCGACTTGAGGTAAAAAATAGAAAAATCCTCATCTGCTCTGACAGCAGAGCAGCACTCTCTGGTTAAAGCCACCACAGAATCATATGTGGTTTGGGACTGCATGCAAGAGCTCATCAAATTAAGAAAAGCCAACAAAATCACCCTAATATGGATACCGGGTCATCAAAGCATACTCGGCAACGAAGAGGCCAACAGACTGACAAAACTAAGCACACTAGAATGCCCGGTGGAGCCAGTTGTTGGGGTCCCCTACAGGTAAGATAATCATCAGGGACTGCTTGGAGCAGGAACATCGGGCATCCTGGAAACAGAGCCAGGGATGTCGCCAGGCAAAAGCCATGATGGAGCAACCACTTCAAAAGAAAACCAAGGCCCTACTTGACATGAGCAAGAAGAACCTTAGAACCACTATCGGTCTCCTCACCGGACACACGACCCTTAGAGCACATCTATTCAACCTTGGCTTGACCGAGAACAAGGACTGCCGAATATGTGGTGAAGAACCTGAAGACAGCATACACGTTGTTGGTCGCTGCCCAGGCCTCGCCGCAAAAAGACTCAGTTTACTGGAAAGAGCCTTTCTCGAACCCAGCAATCTGCCCAACTTGAAGGTCAGTGATCTGCTTGGACTGGTAAGCAGTACCGGGCTACTAGCCGACCACTGACCCAACCACAAAGTGGGTAGTTACAAAAGATCTAATAGATCCAAGTGACATCAAGGGTTGGAAACAAACCCCCCACTCCGTTTACTACTACTACTAACGCAGATAGATTCCTCCATTTTGCAGTTTCGATGATATAATGCGATTTTTTTTAATCAGTAGCGATTTTTTTTGTGTTTTTAGTCAATTTTACTGTGTACTTTCCAAACATCCCTGAATTAAGGTCACTGCGGAATAACCGATGAAAGAAGTGTTTGTCTTTACTCCAAGGATTTGTGAGTAATCGCACTCTGCTTTTCTGGTATCGCAACCAGAAATGCGCCAAAGTAACTCCAATCTTGAAGAGTGGAGATCAAACAGATATTAATAATTACAGACCTATCTCCTACTTCAATACTATCCCAAAAAATATTGAGAAGATTGTGAGATACTGATGGAATATTTAGATTCAAATATCCAAAAATCTATTTGGATTTCTTGAGGGCATGGGCACATCTGATGCTATGGCTGAACTTACCAAGATTATCTCTAGCACTTTATCTAAGGGCGAAACATATTTAGTAGTATTTCTCGATTCAGCTAAAGCCTTCGATATGGTGACGCATGACTTCCTTTTAATGTGCTTGTGTGACATTGGCATGGGAGGCGTTCACGCTGAACTCTAAGGGCGAAACGTGTTTAATAGTATTTTTTGATTTAGCTAAAGCCTTCGATACGGTGACGCATGACTTCCTTTTAATGTACTTGTGTGACATTGGCATGGGAGGCGTTCACGCTGAACTGGTTCCATAAACATGTCATAGTCATGGGAGGTGTACAAAGCAGCCAGCAAACTGTAAAATATGGTGTTATAGAGTAGCATTCTTGGGCTAGATCTTTTCCTAATTTACATAAGTGGTTTATGTGATGTCTTCACCTTAAACCTACGCAGAATATACTGTTGTTATTGTCAGATTGTCATCTTTGTCTCTTTACTTTTAGTGCTGAAAAATTGCAATCAAAGGTGAAAAAATCTACTGTTAGACCAAATAAGACTTACCTGCGGAAAGCTTCAAAGGCATTTCTGGGTGCTGCAGGTACATTGCACTTGGGAGTAGCACTTTGCGTAGGCCAGAATCCAGTTGTTAATACTCTTACAGATAAATCTACACCGTGAAGAGCAACCTGTGGTATAACAAAAAAATATGAAATCGAAGACTATCGTGGTTTTCAGACATTATAAACAGGATAAAAATGAATTTACCGCATGAAGACTCGACAACGGTGATTGCAACATCGCCGAAACGGCGGGTGTTACAAACTTCACGAGGTAAACTCGTTTTTATTCTATTTATAATTATCAATTTATGAATATTTTTTATAAAAACAGTTCTGGTTTTCAGTATTGCAATCATCTTTAAAAATGTGAGAATTTTCACCAAAAGAAACACAAAATCACACCTATATGTAAAATAAATGATCAAATTCAGTTCATCTAATTAACGTGAATACAAGATATTATGGGATATTTTATGCTTAGAATAAAATTGATTGAGGGCTATAATATACTATAATATTCATTGAAATAATAAATTACACCCATGCGCTGTCCCATTTAGTTTGGGCACATTGAAGAGAGAGAGATAATAGTGTAACAGTGCATCGTTCTATTCCTTCAAAGTGTCGAAACTAAAAGGGATAGTGCATTTCCATTCTATCATGGCTATGACAGTCTATCGTCTTAGTTGATTTTTTGGTAAGCATCTCTCAAATCACAAAATAAGAAATCAAACGAAGAAGAACAAATCATAATGAAGACGAACATTGTGTTTCTCCGGAAAACAGGGAGAGATCAGAATCAGACGGACGTTTCAGACGTTTCAGATCAGACGTTTGAAGTGCCGAAACGTCTAACATCTTTTGGACAAAGTCATTACAGCTTTCTTGCTCCAAGAATGGTTAATATCATGAGTAAAGAGAACATATTGGAAATTAGCAGAAACCAACAAAAATATCACCTTACATTATGGTTAATAAACCTTGGTAGGATAGAGACGGAGAAAACATTCATCACAATTTTAAAATAAATAAATATATTTATTTTCTATATATTTTATATACGTATTCTTACTAATTGTTATAATATATTATTAGTTATTATTATAAATGATTATTTATTATTGCTATTATATATTATTATTATAATTATACATTATTATTTAGTATTACTTGTATATAGTTCTAATATTATTTTGGTGTAGTGAGAATTTCATTTTAACTTGATTTGATTCAAATTTTTATTTTATTTTGGAAGCTATGTAGTTTATAATCATTTGTATTGGTGTCCCCTTAGAACAAGCTCTGCCTAGTTTGGAACAACCCAATATATGTTAAGTGCTAACGGTATAATTTTTTTGTGGACCAATAAATAAATAAATTAATACAAACCCCGGCACTGAGGACATTTTCTTTAAACTCCTCCATTATTGTGTTAGATACGGTCATATCTTTAAACATTCCTTCAAGCTTAGACGTAAACTGACAACCGCATTCAGTCTGAAAAAAAAAGAAATTAGTAATTGAACTCCACCTTCCCTTTGAGCGGGTCTCCGCGATTTAGCGCTGCGGACACTCAAACGATATTGTGTGCCCAATCGTACTGCGGAGCACTTATTTAAGCAAATGCATATAATCGCGCACATATTCCACCATGACAATGCGCCTGTACATTCATCTACATTGGCAACGATATAACTTATAGAATTGCTATACGAATTTATACACCACCCCTCATATTTTTCAGAAGTAGTCGGTTATTATATTTCCAAACTTGAAGATTTTTAACGAACAACAGTCATATGTGAAATCGTGGCTTGTTTTTCAGGCCGTGGATTACTATCTCGCCAGGATTACCAAATCTGAACAAAGATTGACCACTTGCTTAGTCCGTCAATCAGAGTATCATAAAAATAACCCACTACTTTTTAATAAACTTGCATTTTTCAATTTTTTCACGTATTTTTCGAACCACCCTCATACAAGCATTTTGAAGAAAGAAAGGATGTCACTCACTACACTCGCTTGTATCTCGCCTGAATTTTTGTATTCATATATTCTTTCGGCCATTGGCATTCAAAACAGTTTCAAAAAAGTGTTCCCGGATAATTCAGGGGAAATATAAATATTATCAGGATAGCATAATGGGGTTTGAAAAAAACATCCAGTTGTTTGTCCCGCCATGCAAGATGTGTTCGCATATTGAAGTTTTTTCTCACTGAATGTTTTTAACCGCCTTTATGTGTTCTATCAGTCAACTTATAGCTGAGTTCTATCAGTCAACTATTAGCTAACTTATATCTGCATTATATTTTATAAACACCCGTTTGCAGTGTATTACACCCTTTGTAGTGTATTACATCGAATTTGATTAGCTTACTTATTCGATCCGTAGCATTTGAGGTATGGTGAGAATCCTCGTTATCTGCATGGTTAATGAGAGTCTTAATATTTCTCATATCCATTTTTTAGTCTAAAACGACTACTCGCAGACGTGTGACATCTGACGACGACAGACATGTGAGCTATTGGACAAAAGTACTCACAACAACGCTGCGACATCGGGTATGGCCAACTTTACACAGTTAAATCCGTTATTAATTATTTTATATTGTTTAACCTTTTGGAAGCCAATCATCCCATGCAAAATTTTCAAAGTCCTCGAAAATTTGTTTGTAGGTGTGTGCAAGCATACTAATATATACTGGTGGCTTATTCAATAGCAGGCTTTAATGCCAGGCTTTTAGCGCAGTGGAGGGAGAAATAGAGCCGATAATTGCATAAATACGGATATAATACGGATAATACAGAAAACGCCGATCGGCGGGTTTGGCCACCCAGGGGTTAACACGTGTGGTCTTTTATTTCATTTAAATCTCAAATTATTTCCTGACATTGAGAAAAGGATTTTATATGGTGTAAAGTAATGTTATTCATTTAAAAACTGACCTTCAATTTGGAGATCATATTCTTCTCGCTGTCGTCAGACACAGATTTATTTAATAATAGTCTCTTAGCTAAATGTTGTTTGTAGTAGCGTTCAAAGACGTCTTTCTCCTGCAGGAATCTAAACAACACCATTGTTTTATCGAGAACACCTTCAATTTCTTGTTCGCTCATCTGTGAATTTGTAAATGGGCAAATTAAAATCAAATTCAGTGAAGATGACAAAATTTTGCAAAAGCTATACTTACTCCCTTGACACCTTTCTTTAGTTTGTCATCTATGAAGAGCGATAGATATTCTGGTGACTTGGGATTTAAGTTGAGGAAATGTTCGAAATCTGAAGCAATCATGTGTTTGAATATTTTATCATTATTAAAGGAATTATGTAAAAAGTGATCGAAACGATCCTTCAGATCCAGAAGATTCTGAAACAAATTGACAATAAAAATTAATTATAAATATACAACAAGAAAAGATGACATTTGTAATTAAAAAAAAGTCTTTTAGAACCACACCGCGGAGACTGGCATAAAAATGTATGGTGGACTAGTTTAGTGCGACTCCAAAAAATGGTTGGAAGAAATTTGTAACTCATAAAAACTCAACTCATAAAAAAATTGGAAGAAATTTGGAATATCAGTCTTTTCATCACTCCTAAATAGTGACGTTGCAGGCTCCCTCAAGCACAATTCTCCTGGCTGCTGCCATCAAGGAATGCCAAATCAACAAGGACAGCACGAATGCAAAATAAACGTATGCTGGCTCGACCTAGCGAACACCTTTGGTTCAATCCGATACAGTCTCCTCCACTTTGTACTCAGCTAGAACAACTTCCCACCTATGGTAAGTGATATTGTAACCTCCTACTACAACTCTCTGATGTTCCATGTCAAAATGCAAGAACGGACTACCCGCTCTATATCATATTCAATTGGCGTATTCCAGGGCTGCTGCCTCCTGATGATATTTAATATCACTTTCAATATCCTGCTGGAAAGCTTATCCCAGTTACACAACCAGTGGGGTTGTTTTAAAATGGACCGTCAGTACACCTCGTTGTGTCTCGCTTTTACCGACGACCAAACCTTAAACACTAGGAGCCCCAAGCAGCCCTTTCTCTATTGCACAGAAAGTGGAGCTGTTCAGTTACTGACTGGTCAGGTTGTACCAAGGTGAAGCCCTCCTTGGATTCACCCGCATACACAAAATTTACTTCATTTGATCCCAAATTGGGCCAAAAGGGCTCTAATATCTTATTGACCTTATAGAGGGCCGTTATTGACCCAAATAATAGTTTTAACATCTTCGGCAGGAAAGTCACATATAAGGGTAAAGACCTCTCTGCCTCTGTAGTTTCTGGTATTCAGTATTTCAGAGGAAAATCAAATAAAAATATTATTATACCAGTACCTGTACAAAGTTGATAGCATTGGTGTTATCAAGGCGATCACTGACCAGAGCGCGGCCTTGTTGTCGCAAATGAGCAGACACTGCCTCCGAAACGGTCCTCAGGCCGTCCGACACGCGTCCGAGCACCTTGTACATGCAAGCCAGCTCCGACGTCTTCGTATGCGTTAACATGTGAACCACACCTGAATTTTCCATCTCTACTATGGTCTGTGAAAAACAATTAAAGATTAGCATTATTGGATTTAATTGGGTCATCCAGAAGATGGCTGTCTGAAATTAATTAATTTGTGAATTTAATTTTAAAGACCTAAAGAATTATTGTTATTATATTTCGGATTTCAAATACTTTATACTTTCATTACATTCGTACTATTGTAAAGAGAAAGCAATCGGGTTCTACGCCTTACTTACATAGTATGTAAAAAGTGACCCTGCCTTCGGCAATATTTAGGATCCGTCCTATAGAATAGACCCATAGAATTTCAGCCATGAGACAGTAATCTTAAATCCAAGGTCGTCCCATTGCTTTGACAGATTACTGTGGCCAAAATATTTTTTGGCACAGCCCACATGAGAATGATCGATTTAATGCACCGGAACGAGTATGTTAGTGTCAGTACAAAAAGGCTTCGCAGCGTCTAAGGTTGTTCTGAGCACAATTCCTTCTTAGCTGCCACTATCAAGGATGCGAGACAGAACGACCGTCAAATTAAAGTATGCTGGCGATACAAATTCCCACCTGTGGTGCGTGATATTGTAACCTCCTACTTCAACTCGTTGACGTTCCATGTCAAAACAGAAGTATGTACTACCCGCTCTGTATATTCAATTGAGCCATTTCAGGGCTGCCTCTACCCGACTATATTTAATTTACCTTCAATCTGCTCCTAGGCAGTCTGACCCAGTTCAACAAGAAATGGGGCTACCGTTTTAAAATGGACAGTCAGTATCCCTCATCGTGCCTCGCTTTTGCCGTCGACCTGACATTCATCCCCTGGGGCCCCATTCAGCTTTCTTAACCGCTGGAATGCCAATACCACCGATAGGTGGTTTTTCCTGCTGTGACAATTCACAGGCGGCCGATCTCCGTATTTATGCAATTATGCTATTATATGGGGTAAAAATCGCCTTTATTGAATAAGCCACGTTATATATTAGTATGCATGCACTAACAACCCATACAAACAAATTTTCGAGGGTTGAAAACATGCCATCGTGAGTTTCATACCCATGGCTGGATTTCTTAGGGTTAACTACCACAGAAAGTGGAGTTATTTTGTGATAATGGAGCAATTCAACATGTATAAAAGAAAAAGCCCTTCAAATATTTTTGCATTGGCCTTGCCCATACACAAAATTTACCTCATATGACCAATAATTGGTCTATAAGAGCTCTAACATTTTTTTTATTGACACCAATAGTTATTTTAAATTCCTCGACAGGAAAATAACTTCTGAGGACAAAGACCTCTCTGCCGATTATGTAGTACATTTAAATAGTTCTCTGGCAAAAAGAGATGCCTTGCCAGACATAACACCTAAAACTGCGTATTGTCCAAACAAAGAATTTAGTATAATAATTTAGGACATTACGAATGTTCCAATTAAAGTCCATAATAATTAACAAAATATAAGAAGTGCAACGGTAACGGACTCACAGTCTGTGTGAGACGACTTGTGTAACAATGACATGGGGTGGGACTACTACAGAGTTAACAAATTGTAGTATATATTAATATTAGATAGGCAGGACAAAACATTAGTTATCTTTTAAAATCATACCTTCATATGCCGTTCGATAAGTTCTCGTTCCAGTACCGCTACGACCCTCGGTTCAGTTGTATTATCGAGATAATGGCGAGCCCGTTCTGCTTCTTCTGCAATCCGGGCTTCCACTCGTGCTATGTAAACTGCGGCACTATTCTCTGCCAGGAACTTTTGCGATTCCATCTGTAGGAATAAAATAATATCACAGAGTTAGGTCATCAAGAATTCAATGCATTGAATGTTGAACCAATTCTATATTTCGGTTGCATTTGATCGTTGATGTTATTTTCATAATTCATTCGATTTCTTACAATTTTGAAACATACCCTATAAAAATCAGCAGACTGTTGTAGGAAAGGCTTTTCGAAGTCTTCTTCGTAAACTGCTCTGGCATTAATGCCGAGCACCATCAGCATTTGACAAGCGTTTCGGATGGCCAGTCGATCGACTACTTCGCCGCGACGCTCTCGGGCCACCAGCTCTAGAAGCGTTTGCCGCAAGTGGTCGCGTATGCAACCATATCGTACAACCTATGGATCAAAATCATATAAAATTTTGGGTGCCAGACATATCACCATGTGACATTACCCTTATTCAACTAGGTTTGGGAATAAAAATCAATAGTGCATAGGGTTGTAAGCTAAGAAATTGAGCCACCTCTCTTTTTTGACCTTGAAGGTAAATCTTTTTATCTCCATATAACTCGACCCGGAAAGTTATTATACCACCTAACTGGTAATTTAATTAACTATAAAATAAAGTTTTTTAAACGGATTCGTTCAATGGGATTTAAGTCCGGGGAGTTCTTTTGCCATTCCAGCTACGTAAGCCATTTATTTTGAAAGTAATTCTTTCTTTGCCTTAGACATTATGGGCTAAATTTTGCTGAAAAACCTTTTTTGTTTTTTTTTTTTAAGTTACAAGGACAATTTTGTTCGAATAAACTCTTTGTACTCATTTCTCACTTTGTAATTCTATTGTATGAGTCAGAAATACAAATAAAATTTGAACAACATTTCATCGGAACTTGAAAAACTGATCAAAAGTGATCCTTCAGCAAGATTTATTATGAAGAATTTCTTAAAAAATCAGCAAATGATGTGCCTTCAATGGAAAGGAATCTTTATCTTGGATTTTATATTGAAATTTATGCCACTGACAATTTACACTAACAATTAAGTGCATACTTTGATAGGCAGAAAAACAAAGCCGATAGAGGAGTAGTTAGAGTATGATTTCTCGACCTAAAAATCATTAAAAACTGCAATAATCTCATGGATTTCTTACCCATGCCTACAAAAAAGCATTCAAACTAATGGTTAATGTCACATTTATTAAAATAAGCAATAATATATCTACCTTAGTTCATGTATATAGGTTTAATAGGCAATACATATTTTTTGCAAATTAATCCGTGTCCATATAATTCCCGCACTACTGTACTTATCAATAAGACAATATTAAGCTTTTTAGTCAAGAAAGGGAAGTGGCTTAATTTCTTTGCTTGCAAGTGTAGTTTGCAATGGTTTTCTTTCTAAAGTCTTGTTTGTCTGGAATAAACTGGATTACGATAGATAAATTTAGAAGCAAAATAGATTTTTTCAGAAATGAGATTAAATAACGATTTTTAGTATTTATTACTGATAACAGTAATACAAATAAAAGGTGTTGGAAAGGTGGTCCTCAGAAGAAATCTCCTAATGCTAAGCAGGCGCTAATATTGTCGGGAACTATACCGTCGTGTCAAACTTAAAGAATTGAAACGTTGAAATTACCTGATCTCTAAAAATAATTAGACCAAGGTTGTACACATTGTCCACTTCGTTTTGTTGGACATATACTCTATCCAAGTACATTAATATATCCCTTATCATAACCATGCTAGTCTGGTGGTCAGTCCAGGCGCTATTTAAAGTTTGTAAGAAACCATTGTGCAGCGACCTCAGAACATCCGCACGGACCTGAAAAAAATCATAGTTAATTTTGAAACCAATGAAAAGAAAACAATTTACAAATCCAAACGAAATCCTCTAGAAAGCTGTGGATTGACCGGTTCAATATCTTTTCATTCAGTTTTTTTCTGTATGATTCCTGTTGTTGATTTTGCTCACTTCGCTTCACGATTTTCACCGCCACAAAAGTCGTTTAACTTGACTGCATCTTTGGAAATGTCTTAATTTTATTCATTATTCCCATACAAAGTGATTGATGCGGCACAGCGCTCTGTAACTGTGTTACCGGAGCTCAACGCGTTAACTTTTGAGGGGTATGGTGACATTTGTTGAGTGAGCGGTATGGTCGGGTCAAAATGGCCCGGCTTATTAGCAGAAAAAAACTATCTACAGTAATGTCTTAATAATGTAATACTAGGGATAAATAAAATAAATAAATAAATAAATAAATAATGAATAAAAAAACGCTATTATAGGTCAGTCCTGGGTCCAGTTTTGTTCACCTTGTATTTCACGGATCTTCAAGGCGTAATCACATTGCAGAGCAGCTACTTTGCTGATAAAACATATTTTTTGCCAATCTTATTCTAAGCAGTGGACAGCTTCAGCAGGAGCTTGACTAGATCAAAGCGTGGACGAAAGATTGGTTGCTTCCCTTGAACACCGAGAAATGTGTAGTGATTCATATAAAAAAAGCAGCCCTAACACACAATATTCTCTGCCAAATGCTCAATTAAAAGCAGTTAAGCAACAAAAGATTTTGTAATAACAATTAGTGTTGATCTCAAATGGGAAAAACATATAATGGCAATCGCTAAAAGAGCCAACTATACCATCTATTTGATGAGACAGGCTTTCCAACAACTGTCAATGAAAATGTTTGTTAAGATCTATAAGGCATATACAAGACGTGTTCTTCAGTATGGCTATCAGCTGTTGACACCTACTTATGCAATGATGTAGATGTCCTGGAAAAGGTGCATTAAAAAACAACCAAAATGGCAGTCGGTCTAAAGAACAGGAATTATAAACACCGCTTGGAATTACTTGGACTGACTCCTCTTAAACAAATAAGACAAAGAGGGGACCTGAATGAGATATATAAAATTCTCACAAATTATTACGATGGATCTGGGCTAAAAAATCACACTTCCAGACCCCAGTAACCTCGCTCGTTGGAGCTTTGCCGAGGATAGTTCTTGTCCCCTCTGTAGCAATACCCCTTGCACAGCTAGACACATTCTAGCTGGCTGCAAGGTGGCCTTAGATCAAGGACGGTACACTTACCGCCATGACAAAGTTCTCGCTGTTATTCGCGAGGTAATTAGTCTCTCAGTGGCTCGTGCCAACAAGGGTTTGACAGTATCCTCCAAACCCCCAATACAGTTTGTGCGGGATGGCTCTAAAGGCAAAAAACATTTAACTACAAAACCTTTCTCAATAATCGAGAAAGCTACAGGTTGGATTCTGGAGGTTGATTCGGTCTCTAAGCAGTATAAATTCCCTGAAAGTCTCGGATGCACAGCCCTCCGTCCAGATATAACTCTTTACTCTCTATCTCGGAAGGTGGCTCTTATTGTAGAATTAACTGTTCCATGGGAATCAAATATCCCAAAAGACCACGAGTACAAATTAAATAAATACCATGATCTCGCAAATGCCGTAACCCGGAACGGCTTCACTGTTCACCTTCACGCGGTGGAAGTTGGCGCTCGTGGCCTGCCAGCTAAATCTCTATTTCACCTCTTTAAAGATCTTGGCCTTTCCAGAAAAATAATCAACTCTTTCTTAGAAAAATTATCTAAAACTGCGATTTGCGCATCTCAAATTCTATGGCTTCGAAGGGGGAGTGAATGGGTGGCAAGGTGAACGCTCACATGTGGCAAGACAGCTGTCCTAAACCTACCACAGCCGGTTCGTAAGTCCGGAATCCACTGCTCACCCCCCAGAAGTGTAAAAAATTGCATTATGATGGGCCCGACTCCGGTCGGTGAATTCCATGGCAGCTCCGTTTGTATTTATTTATTTATTTATTATTATTACAAATTTATCGTCAACACAAATCTTCGAGGTAACAGCATAAAATTCAATTATGCAAAATTGAAATGTAATCCTTTAAAGAACGTTCTGAAAATTAAAGTGGTTGACATGTGGAATAAACTACCATCGAAGTCAATTAGTGCGATCTCTGTCAATCAATTCAAAAACAGACTCGTTTGTACCTAAAAACTTTTTAATAATGTTTATGCCTAGCTTTACAAGATCTGATCTGGATGTATCAGGAAGCTACCTGTCCAGAATAAAAATTATTAATAATAATAATAGGGGCATAAGAGAGGAGGGTATTGCCATACGCCTACTCTTGAATCTCAATATCACGAAAAGTAAAAGAACCAAAATCTTAGTAATGACTTCATATAAAATCCAATATCGTTGGTTACTAGTAACAGCTAGCTGAAAATTTTAATAACGTTGACATATTTTTAAAAATATAATTAAAAAAAGTATAAAGTATGGTATTATTCGAACTGTACAGTTTTAAATAATGTTTTGTACTCTAATAGTAAATAAGTATCAAAAGTTGCTCAACCACAGATTAGTCACAATAAGATACATTTCAAAATACATAGCACATGGTCTATTTTTTCAGCAATGGCAAACGGCAAAACGGAACTGATGCTTTCACAAGAAGGATGCAAAGCTGACTGGCTTAAGAGTCGATGAGGACATTTGGAGATGTCAACTACAAGCGAACAAGCGAACTCGTCAACCCAGGAAGTTATAACGATAATGATCGTTCTGTCTCCCGTGGGGTGAATGTAGAAGACTTTGGGACAATACAAATCTACCGTCTAGCACAGTCACGAACCCGCCAGAGTCCAACGCCTTACGGCGAGGCACTAGAAAGGTAATCCAGTGGGCCACCTCACCCCTAACAGTTTTGGCAGAATATCTCTATCTGGAATTAACCTTCAGGATAATTTTGTTCTCCCAACTGTTTGTTAGACTGAAGTCACTAGCGCGGCCTCTATCTGTTGAATTACAGCGGTAATTCAATATGAATTTATCGTGGACCAGGGTGTCGTTTATCCATAGTGCCACTAGGGTTCGGGTGGCCCATCGGTCGTTTCAAGAATGGCATGACAACAGGTCAACATCCACCCCCGCTGCTTAAGAAACAGTATATTTCCATAGTCTCCGCACCTCCTTCTGTAATTAGTGAAAGTGCACAACCGATTGGCTGACGCTGCACGGTACGCAAACCGTCCAGTAGCGCCGGAAAACCGATCCACCAGGCGTGAGGCCTAAGACGCGAGAGTCCTTCCCGGGGTAGTCTCTCACATGAGGAGGCAACTGAATAGGAGCTGAATGGAGAGTTGGGACATTGGTGCAGCTTGGACCATATGGTCCAAGCTGCACAAAACCACTAAATTGTACTGTTATATCAAATTAGAAAAAGGTAGAATATTGTAAATAAAGAATAACTATATTCCCAGATGATAAATTGTATTTATATGCAACCTTGCAGATGAATTTTTGAATCAAAAGTCCCCATCTAAAGGAATGCCTTCGAAGGACAGGTGGTACATAGCTTCCTTTTGGTTACTTTGGTAAATTGTTCAAGCATGCACAACTTCATTTAAAAAAATAACTGGCTATTAGCGGATGCTACATCTTGCCAGTTCGCTATTGGGTAATTAGGTAATACATTGAGAGGTACTGAGTTGTATGCGTATTTTCATCACAGTGCGAATTATCGAAAAGCTGTATTATATAAAATTATATAAAATTGAACCTTTTACATAATATTTTCTAGATTCTTTTGCCCTCAAATTCAAGATCAATAAATGTGAATCTATGAATTAAGAATCCCTTACCACTACTGAACCGGATTATCCGGATAAAGGGTTCTGCGCTAATAGAAACATCTCTCTGGTTTAGCAAAATAAAAATCAGTAAAACCTTGAGTTCCAAATGCTGGGTCACAACTTCCTTTAATCCAGTGTAAAGTCGCTCTCCATATTTGTGTAATACCATAGTATAAGAATTACGGTATAGTTCCTCAAATGACAGGCAAGAGTTATTCTTTTTCTGAATTTCCTGAATGGCGTTCTTAAGAAGACTCCATATGCTCTCCACGTACTTCTCGTCCATGCTCATCTGAAAAGTAGAGTATTTAAAATTTCAATATTGCATTCACGGTCGGGAAGAAACCTTTAATACACTTGGGATGTTTTCTTTGGAAGCAAAGATCAATATTATTTTATAGAACATTTCTTTGTTGTTGCTGGTGTTCTATTCCAATCGTTCTTTAAATCAAAAACTGTCCTGGAATGCACCCAAGCACTAAAAGGCATCTGTTTATAGAATAGAGTGTCTTTACGCTGGGTATCTGGCGGCATGGGCATTGAGGGGAATGAAAAAGCCCCACCTGTTGTTTAAAAAGGAGTCCAGCGACCAATGATAGGTCTAGAGCCATTCTGTGAAGTATAAAAAGCAACAGCAACCCAAAGGTTAAAAGAACGGGAGAAACTATAGACTCACCAATACTGGCAGCAACATACCAGACAAAAAGCTGCAAAAGAATTAATAAAAAAGCATCAGAAACCATTTACAGGACAATGCATACTTACATGACTTCTCATGGCTTAACCAAGGACTTACCCGAGACTATATTTATCAGCAGAATCTGAACTATTGACCTACAGTCTCAAGACTATTTATTATGGCCACAGTGCTTTTCACTTATAATTTGCCGTTTTCAATATCCTTAAATTAATAAACCGAGTTTACATACTACAAAAACAAAACTTCGCTTATCACAGTCTCTACGGGCGAGTAGTTACAGCGCGAGGTTAAAACTTTCACTGAAGGAGAAGCTCGTCAGATCGGTCTCAATGATGCCAGTCGCATTACTTTCTAATCACACTTCGTATATTGCCAATAACTTGCAGATCAGTAGACAGTGGAATAAAAACAGCCAATGGCTTCTCATCCAAATTTTAGTTGATTGATAGGTGACCTGTAGGCTGCCTGGTTGGTCAACGATGGGGATGTATGTATAAAACTTTTTGTAGGGGACGTTAGCTGCAACAGGCAAAAGCAACCGGCCCAAGGAGGTGTGAAATGAGAGACGCACCATGCGAGCGAGTGATATGCGTCGTTAACTTCACACCTCCTTGGGTTGGTCGCCGATGCGCCTCCTTGGTTGATTTTCTGGGCTGTTGACAGCCTGTTTTCCGGTTGACTATTAGGTGGCCGTTCGCTGAATAACTGTATACTGATTATCTGGCATATTGTTGCATTGTTTTGGTTTTGTTGCCAGGCTGACTTCTGGCTGGGTAGTTGGTTTTCTGTTCGCTGGAGGGTTCCTAAGGCGCTATTAATTATGCACCATCTAAAGTGTGGTCATATTTCATTGCAATAATACTATTTTGAGTCAAGACTTTGCATCAGATTACTTATTGTCACCAACAAGTTAAATAAGCATCTAAATCGGATAAGATCCGAAACCAATCTGCGTAGATTTTTAGAGGAAGGAGACACACTCCACTTTCTTTACGACCTGAGTGTTGATAATGTCATAGTGTCGACCGCTAATACAATCAAGGAGCCGACACTTGGAAATACAAGATCTGGACTCGCAAATAATCTGTGAAGGTTGCAGTACACATGCGCTCAGTAGCCCAGACTCCAATGTTTTCGGTCTAATCTCTAATCTAATATATTTCCAATAATTCTCCTTCTTAGATAGGTGACAAATTAGGGCAATTATTTGCAGACAAGCAGCCTGGAAGTTCTACGACTGATTTTATCTCGAGCGACCATGTTATTAACAATCAGATGTTGGATTTGTAATGATTCCACTTTCGCATAAACAAAGCCACAATAACATCAAGAACATCCTGTTTTAATATTTTTCTATCAAATTCAAGCTTACCAACACATTACCAAAATTCAAATATGTAAAATAAATAGCCTGTCCGAGATCCCAAACTTCACAGTCGGTCTCCATCGCAGTCATTACGGTAATTTGGAATGATGGTTCAGAAATTGATTAACTACCACACAACCATTTTATTTTGAAAACAGAAAATATACATAACCGACAGAACGGCTATTTTGTTTTCATTAATGAAAGCTTTAAAATATCGAAATTAGAACACGTTTTGAATGTTCGATTGGTGAATAAGCAAAATCATTTTCTATTTATATACCTGGCCATGTTGAAGGGCGGTTTAAAAAGATTATGCAGAGCAAATAGTAGTTCAAATTAAAAAAAAATTGAATCTGTCAAGGTCAGTGACATTTGAAGCTTCTTAAAAAAATAGGTTCCAAAAGTATTTTGATACTTACGGGAAAGGCTCGTATCCTCATCTTGCCTTCTTTTTTCGGAAAAGTACTCTTCATCATTACAAGTTGGCGATCGCCGAAATTAGTCCACCAGACAAAATCGCTGCGGGCTCAATGTAAGAAATCACCAAATATCCCAATCGGCGACACGTAACATCACAGGCGAACGATTCTATAACACTCGATATACCATCCGAACTTTAAACCATCGTGAACAATCATGGGAAAAGATGATTAAACACACGGCAGATTATAAAATGGAGAAAACATCCGTAGCGTAGCGAATGTCAAAAGTTGGCTTTTCGCCGATTTTTCAGCTCACGCCGTGCGAGACACGCACGGCCTTATACGACGATTAATCGGGTCACTCGAGGAAATTGGAGATTTTTCAATCCACATCTGTTTCTATCACATACTTCCAATTAATTATTGTTTTCCATTCGAACATCTCGATATTCCCGATCTCGATACATCACACGCAAATCACACGCATACACACAAAAGTCAAGAACAGCGGGCGCCCCTCACTTGATAGCGCAGGCTAATTATTTACCGACCGAGTCGGTCGTCTGCCGTTGCTGAGCGGTAGATGGCGCTGTTTTTCGAAATAAAGTCGCGTATTCAAAATGAACACAAAGGGCGCAATATATAAAATCAAAATTAAAAAAGTTTTCTTTTCGCAGTTTAATTACATACAATAAATATGCTTACAAACTACTATTACATCGATAGTTCATTTTATACGATTGGCAATAACACTCGGAAAATTATATAAATGCTAATAAAAAAAGTAGTGCTTATGATTATAATGATATTTAGATTTCTTCGACTTCTTGTATCCTTTTCGGTCCTTTGGCAATATTTGATCAGGCCAGTCTGTGAATGATAAAAATACGAATTAGGATTTTGTACTTTCCGATTCTACGACGGCTGGGCCGAAATGAACAACCGCCGATGGGCCATGTTTCTCAAAAGTTTTAAGTCGCTTAATCACCAGTATTTTCTTTCACTAATACCTGAAAACTTCAAGTTACAAGTCTTGTACTACCAGTGAATATTACAAGTTAGGTAAACGTCTATACTAGTAAAAATAACCTGAAATTTACACCCAGCCCTAGACGTGGGTGAATTTAACAATTTCGCATTATTTTATATTGCTTGGCTAGAATTACAATGTGGCATTCTACTTGGATGATTAATTGCTGAAACAGCCACTCGACACGCCGAACGATTTTGTCAGCTTGTAGGTACGATTTAGTATGAGATATTTCGGACGACAACGATCGATATAGAACAACTTCTTCAAAACATAGGATATCTATTGAATCGTCATTTATCCTACTATGGACATAATAATATGCTCCAAGTTATTAACTTTACCAAGATTTCACAACAGCTCTATCAAAAACCATGAAAGATGTGTAATAATCCTCCAATGACAGCTCACTTAACTTTCCCTCAATTTATCGCCCCAATTATTTGCAATTGTCCTGCCACTACTTTAAATCAATTTAGTTTGGAATTATTGCAGTTTAGCTAACTCCACCATATATTTTTAATAAACGAACTTAACCAACGTATGTCTTAAGGGTCCACACACGCAGTTTATCCGTGTAAATAACTGTACAGTTTTCCGAACTGAAGGTTCGATTTCGATTTCATTTTCGATTTCGTTTTCGATTTCCATATTATTTTCGATTTCGATTTCGATTTGCAATCATCAATCTCGTAAGGATAAGCAGTATTTGCAAAAATACTTTATTTTCAAGAAAGAAGTAGGGGAAAATACATTTTTTAATAAAATTGTATAACATTGACTTTGTTATATTGTTGATTATTATCTATAAATATGTATATACCAGTAAATAGGTAGTTAGTTATTGTCCAGTATTTGAGGAGTTGAATTTAAGATATTTTTTTGTCGCTTTTTTACACATTTAAATTTATTCACAGGGATATTCTAAACGGTATATTGAAATATAAATATATATAAAACGGTATATTGAAAGAAATATACAAAGCACTGTTTAGCTGTCGAAATCCAGTGCTAAATTTTCATTGCCATGCAAAACGCACTTCGTCTACATATGTTCGGCAAAATGCTTTTCTTTTATATAAAATTTTCGACAATCAAAATGCGTTGCGCCCCATACAATTGTGGCGAATGTCACTGCTGTGATTTTCAAAACTATTTTTGTCTCCTTTAACTTTTATTGATAAAAGTATTATTAAACAATAATACTGCATATAAATAGATGTCAAATGATTAAAAACGCCATAAAATCATTACATACCAAAATATATATATTTTTGAGCTATTTATTGCATAGCTTTTATCGCGGGCCTAGGCCAGCGCGGCGACCGAATGAAGAAATTTCTTTACGAAAATTAATGATTTTAAACTGATAATTACGTCTAAACGAGTACTGCTTACGATTCGAAAAAAATATATGTTAAACAAGAACATTTTCCTAATATTCTTAGCTTTGAATATTTTAGATTTTGTTTATATTACATAGCTTAATTAATTTGTGAAATTAGGTCTAACCGAACACAAAAACGACTACTACGCAAATACTATCTGGCGTATTATTACCTGCACCATTTTAAAGATAATTTAATTATCTATCTTTTTATCTACGATTTTTTTCGAATAATCCGGTTTTTTGCTTTATCGAATAAAAAATTCGTGCGCGGCGCTCTATCGGAAGACGTTTAAATTATTCCGAATCATTTGCTTTCGCAGCCGCAAATAATTCGGAATAATTTCAACGTTTTCCGATAGAGCGCAGTTATCTGATATCAGAAAAAATAAAATAAATAAAATACATAAATAATTATAATTGCATAAGTTGTTAAAAATGCTATGCAATAGCTTTATCGCGGCAGTCCCCGAGTGCCACACGTATTATTTTTTTTGTAATGAAGAATTTATCCAATGTTATGCAAGTAGGTAATTAAAAAAACATATTTGTATTTTGGTAAAAGAAAATAGAATAAAAATATTTTTAATTTTGAAATAATAATAACCATCGACATTTCTTCTTAAAATCATTAATTTCGTAAATTATATATGAAAAAATTAGCTCAGTTGAAATTCCTCGTAATTTAATACTTTTCGTAAATTTTTATGTACCTACTTACATTAGTATATAATAATAGTTATGATTAGTTCCCATTATAATTATAATGGGAACTAAGTGTAACTTTGATTATAATTAGTTATGTTATAATTTGTAATGGTGACGGAAATATATATTTCTTTTTGTCTTTTTCAAATTGCCGAATATTATATACGTGGTGAGCTCGCTGCCTTGGAACAAGCACTAAGTTGGACAGCAGCAGTATATTTATGCTAATACAAATACAAGTATAAATACTTGTTTATTGATATTCATATGAGTGATACATAGGCATTGTAAATGCGTTGTTGAATTAATTAATTAAATAAATAATATAATCATCAAGAATGAATTACGCAGGTATCATATATTTTTTCTGTTTGGCATGCAATATTAATTTTGTGCAACGTTGAGTTACACGACTTTTATCTATCTATAGAGCTTAACTAACTCCAAATCTGTAACACGTAGGAATTTAGAGTTTGCATAAAAAACATTTATTAAATCAATACATTGTCACCCATTAATCGATTTGGCCGAGTTTTGATTCGAGCTACGGTTTTTTGGCACCCCTGATCAAAATAGAAAAATGGACAAAACGCAACACAATTTAACTCTAGCAATTTACGTTTCACCATTAGGACGTGTAAAATTATTTTCTGTTAAGTCGGTGGTGATGCAGCTGGATTGATTATTTTTATCTCCGTTGATTATGAATAATTGTATTATGACATGTTATTTAATTATCTATATTAAAAATAGAGGAACTGTACCGAATATGGAAGGCAATTTTCAAAAAAAATCAGTAAAAAATATAGTTTCATATTTTACTCAACATTGTTGTCATATCTCTTGGAAATATAATCCAGTATTACAGAATAATGTTCGAAACTTTTAAATTTGCTTTAATTTATTTATCTAAAATAAAGCATAAAAAGCACCAAAAATTAAGTTTGATAAAAGGGTTCCTAATATGGAATACACAAATTTTATAAGAAAAAAATACGTAGGTATCTATATTTTAAATTTAGTAAATGAAACAAAACAATTCCTAATTGAATTGTTATTCTTAATAACACAAAGAGAGAAAGAAAAAACACAAATTCAAAACAAAAACTCTAGTCACCTACTACGACATATTTGAGTTTCATTGAAAGTTGTCATTTGTCCAACGATTGTTCAAAAACAGAGAAAAAATAACTAACTTAAAAGAACAGTGGACCTACGAGATTTTTCAGTTTCGTTGAAAGTTATCTTCTTTGTCTAATTTCTGCAAAATCATACAAGAGGAAAACCAAATTACCACAAATTGAAAGAATTGAAAGTCACCTACGACAGATCATAAAACAGATGTCACAAATGAAGTCCGGTCTATCTGTTCCAAAATAGTCTATGTAGGCCTACTTTCGGCGCGCGATGCATTGGATGCAGTCTTCGCCTCTGACGTTATCTAGAGACATTCAGCATCAGCCTCAGGATCATTGGGTTGTAAGACTGGTGGAGTGTCGTCATCAGATGAGGAGTCTCGAATTGAAATTTCTTCAGTTTCTTCTTCTGATAGAGACACCGAGACCGAAGGCTTATTCATCTTTCTTCTCTTCATTGGTTTCTTTTTGCTGAGACCACTAGTCGAAGGCTGATTAAGTAGTTTAGGGCATTTTACTGTCTGAACCTTGTTTTTCTTTGACGATTCTGTTACTGATTTCTCTAATTCAGCTTTGTATGGTGATCCTGTTGTTTTGCAAGCAATGCCAGCTTTTCTGTCTCTGTTGGGTTTTGTTCTCTTTATTTGTGGATAGGGTGATATCATTTGAGGACTCACCACTGTTGGTTCAATGTTATCCGTGTTAGGGTCAATGTTCTCTTCAGTAAACTCATCATTCATAATGAATTCTCCGTCTGAGAATATTTCTCGATTAAAAGGCTATATCTCTGTAGCTTTAAACCCATTTATGGCCAGTTCTGCAAATGTGTTTTTTAGTTAAGCCTTTCATGTCACAATGCCAAAAGTATCATAAAGTGGTTCAATGATCATCATATCACTGACCTGCATGGCCAGAAAATAGTCTTGACCTTAATCCAATAGAAAATCCTCTGGTCAAGGCTGAAATTGGTAGTGTCACTTTGCAATTCAAGCAACAAAAGGAAGATGATCGAAGCAATCATCCAGGCTTGGTTCAGGGTAATCACACTAGAAGATCTCAGTCGACTAGTACCTAGATTAAATGCCACGAAGAATCGAAGCAGTGTTAATGAAGAAAGGATATCCTACCAAATATTCAAAAATAAATTATCTATATCAATGTAAAAATTGTATGGATTTTTAAAAATAAAGCGTCTGTGTGATGTTTTGGTTTCATTGAAAACAACAAAACGAATTTCTCAAAATTATTGTGTCAATATAAATTGTAATACATCATACTTTAATTTAAGTATGAAATACGTAGATAATAGAAATGTCATGTAATATTCATGATTGAATGTGAATTTGAACAAATGTATAGAAAGTGTCTAGAATTAATGTTGTTAGTGTATATTTCAAGAACTAGCATATTATTACCCATCCGCCATGACCGACCACCCAAGCACCAAGTTCCTCGTCCAGCATATCGGCGAGAGCAGCGGCCGGAGCCCCCAGGAGTGCCGCAGCGCCGCAGCCGCCCGCGCTGTCGCCGCTGCAGAGCGCCTGCGCAACTTCCGCGCCGATCGAGCCAAAACAAGCGAACACGCACGCCATCTTCGCCCACGTGATCTTCTCCTTACAGATCTCCTTCCCCAGGGTCAGCGACAATTCGCCCAGAGCCGATTCGCTGCCGATTACGGCCGACGGGGACCGAGCCGCCTGCCGAATGCATCCCACGAAGAGCCTAGGCCGGAGAAGCTCTAGGGCGGTGCAGAGCGTCACCAACGCGTTCAGGACACCTGAATCAAATAGAGGAAAATCTGTTGTGTCACCCCAAGACTTTCCCGGCAAGTAGCCAAAGACTGATTTTATCTGAATATGAATTTCATAAATAAAATCGATGAGCGTCCTCGCTCGGCCATCGGACCAACCCGTTTATGCTCCGTTTCACAACCACCTCGAGCGGGGCGGTTCGTTTCTCGGCCACCCTCGGGCGGCTCGGCGTTAATATTTGATAAAAAGTACAGCGGAATTTAAATATTACTAGTGAAGCTTGTATATGAGATATTCCAACCAAAATTCAAAATGTGATTTCGGCGCAACAAGGCATCTGTGTACAAAATTTCAAGTCTCTAAGTCCAATAAGTCCAAGATTAAAATATGACTAGTGCTCCCCCTAGTGGAGCGATTTAAACCACAACCTTTTTAACTGTTACCATCACCAACATTTAAATGATGCCTGCATGCGAAATTTCGGTTCAATCGGATCGGAAGTGTTTAGGCACTAACGTGGAGGAATACACACTCATAGACAGGCACACACATAGACAGACAGACAGACACACAAACACATTTAAATCTGGTCAAATCATCTATAATCAATAAAAATGGACTTAATCGTCTTTTATTTGGGGCTCATAATAAATATTTCCGTCTTTATCTCGAAATCTTTTTTTTGTGCGTCCACAACACTTTCCTTTCTCGCCGGTTGGTGGGCCGGGAAAATAATTCATCCAGCGTATGTTTGTGCTTACAAAACGCAAAAAGTCGGTCGATTGAATTTTGACACAACCTATCGAATACGCGCGTGTTTTCACAGTAAATGATTTTTTGACACAACGTAGTATTCGAATACGCGCGACGAAAATCTTCCCGCAACGATGAAATCTTCGGTGAGCTTCGACATCGGTGCGTTTCCCATTTATTTCATATCAGACTGAGCCACAGCGAAGCGTGGCCGGATCTATCTAGTAAGAGATAAATGTTTTGGCAAAGCTAACAATGACATTTCGTAAAAGATGAAAACACCACATCTTGGATGAACGAACGAACGAACGAATCGCGCCGAGACTGTAAACCAAATAAACCGTGGGGACATTTTTGAGGTTGAGAAGCACGGAAGTCCCCTAACGCCGGATGGCACCTAGCGCCGGACACTAATAGTATCGCGACAAGTCGCGGCGCGATCGATACAAAGACGGGTGAAAAGGGTGCGGGAAGCGTACGATTTTCCTTTTCCTACGTCTTTGTATCGATGGCGCCGCGACTTGTCGAGATACTATTAGTGTCCGGCGCTAGGTGCCGTCCGGCGTTAGGGGACTTTCCCCTATGGAAAAGCGTCCACAATACTTTACCTCAGACGGGAAAGTAAAAACCGACTTCAGCCAAATATCTACAATGCAGGAATGGCTTAAAATGAAAAATATCTTAATAGGTACATGTTCAGCAAAAAGTCAAAATAGAAAAAGAATCAAGAAGTGTTTAGTTACACTTACAGCCTTATCTCTTTGGCTAGGTACTTCTACTTCTTTAAGGGATTGGCATGCTTTCGCTGCTTTTTGTGTCCTCTCTGTCATGATTGGTTAAACCACGGGAAATCACTAAAAGTAGGTACTGACACACATGACAAAGTAGGTACTGACACACGAGCATGCTACTATTGATCAATTGCCACTTATAGCATGTGTGTCGAGGCATTGCTAGTAATGAGCATGCTCATTTCAAGTATGCTCATATTAGTATTATTATGTTGAGTTCTGTGTGGATGAAACTGATGGAACTAGCTTCCATTTTGGCCGAGAGCCTGCGTTTAACTAGCACGTGTGTACAATGGTTTGCTTTGAGCACACTCATTCAAGAGTATGCTTAAAATAAGTACTTATGCTTGAAATAAGCAAGTGTGTACAGTTGAGGAGCATGCTAATTTTGAGCATACTCATAAGCATGCTCATTTATGAGCATGTGTGTTAGTACCATAATGTCGCTACATAGGACGTCTTCGCGAGCCAGCGAAAGATGCAAGAAGCGAAGCGATAAATGTTTTGTCTTTATCATATTATTATTATATTGGCAGCCGCTTGGCCGGCCGCTACATACACGGAAGCTGGCTGTTTTGGACGAAACCCAGGCGGTCACTTTTAGCGATCACTTTAAACCGATTAGTGATAGCGAAAGGACAACGAAAATGATTTATCGAATTGACTTTATTGGGTTTGGTAGATGTTGAAATGAAGATTGTATCTATTTTTTTATTAAAGCAATTTACAATATTCAAGGTTTTAAGTCTTATTTTTCGTTAGATATAATTTGCTGTTTTAATTTGTATTTTAATTTATTTTGAAAGTAAAATCCGAGTGATAATATTTATAAATAAGTTTTTTAAAAGAAATTTCAAATATATTGTTATTGTGCAAAAGAGACTTCAAATACAAATGATTCTTAGGGTTCCATACCAAAGCGTACAATAGAACTCTATTGGTGAGACTCCGTTGTCTGTCTGTCCGTCTGTCTGTCCATCTATGAAATACGGTAGTCATGCAAATCGCTTGTCCCGGGAGAAAATTAAAAAGCGAAAAAATATGTTATTATTACGGGGATCCGAAGAAAAATGATTTCTCCCTCAGTCGAGTCAGATATCGATTCAAAGTAATATCTAGTAACTGTAAAAATAAAATAAAACAGTAAGGCCGTCAAAATTGCAACGGAAAATTCTGCTATCTTTCATTCTATCATTTCATAAAGGTGAACGGATGTTGTAAATTATATAATCATCTTCAGTAACATAATTACAATCATTCCTAGAATATATTATTTATTTACTTTAACTACAAAAACATATTTTTTCATTTTCAGATATTTAGTCAGATTGTAATTAGTACTAAAAAACATACATAATTATATAAACCTACCTATTTAAAATATTCGCATATATTACATTAAGTAGGTATTTCGTATTAATTAATGTAGTCATACATATGTACAAAAAATTAGCATTGTATATTCTAATTTAAAATCACTTAGGTAAAAAACAACAATATTTTTTTTTATTATTAGTCTGTAGTGTTATAGTCTTTCGTAATTTCTAATCCTCGATCGGCTGGCCTTTATCACAGCTGCTGTTTTCAATGCCTATAACATCGCTGGACTATTGTCATTGTATAGATGAGTGTGATGGTCCTCCAATCCACATACTTATTCCTTATAAACGGTATGACTCTTTCTGAGTACCTTATTGCTTGTTTGCAAAGTTTCTTAATCGTTCATATTAAATGCTGAAGTTATAAATGTGCATAGGTACTTAATTTACTCGACTGGCTGTATAGTTACTTCTCGATTCTAACCTCTCAGAGGTTAGAATCGAGATGTGAGGTGTAAACCCCAATTCCCAAGGAAGAGGAAATCTACATCCTTGTTTAAAACTATATATTGTATATCATCTCTTGTCTAAATTGAGTAACTAATTTAAGATTAATTACTGTCATTCCTACACAATTGTATGGTTGTATTGGAAATAAATACCTTTTACTTTTACTTTACTTTACCATTTGAAAAATATGAAAATCTCACTTCTTCGAAAAAAATGGGATTTTTGGTAAAGGAAACTCCATACTTTTAAACGGTGATTTTGTATACGAAGAATTGTGATAATTTTTTTATAAATGTTGCGTACCTGCACCTGCGCCAGCGCTCAAATCGTCAGTACCCATTGAAGCGGATTCAGTCTCGAGCATCGAACGAAGACGCTGCAAAACTAACTGTAAACAAAAAAATATAACATCAAATCTTTCTCAAGATACGACAGAGCAATCAAAAAATATCTAATATTTTTTTATAAAAATAGATTCTTGCCTTTTTGTTGTGAATATTTGATCTTTTTATCCTATATCGTGTGTAGTGAAGACACAGTGCTCTGCCTTGGCGGATGACATGAGGAGGAACTGGTGCCGGGATGCGCCAACTCAGAGGAGCTGATAGTTTACGGCTAACGGCTGCTGGCACCATACTAAACCTGCAATTGTAAACCGGTACTGCATATTTTGAAAACGTTAGACGGCCACGTTTTTTTGTGGCCGTCTAACGTTTTTGGCGTTGACGGCCACGTATTTTAAAAATTGTTATTTATATTCAGTAATTTTCGGCAAATTATCTTGGAAAGGTATACTGTCGCACAAAGCATAGCAATTAAATAATAACAATAAACGCAATAAATTAAATGGAGTGACCTAATCTCGAAATTAAATTATTCGAAATTTAAATTCTAAGTGTCAACATATATTTTGAAATTTTCTCAACAATAAATAATAATTAAATAATAAATTTAGTGAATATAGCGGTTAAGTAACCCGACCAGGTTGCCACAAGTCTAGGAAATGGAAATATTTTCCTGAAAGTGTGGAGCTCGCCAAGACGTGTGGCCGACGTGGCGGGTATCGGGCTAAATACCTCCAATCATGATGAACATTACAACCTTATGACATCAAGGAGACAGCTGGACCTGCCTGGATGAGGGAAACGGACAACCGATCCGGATGGAGAGTGATTGGAGAGGCGTATGCCCAACAGGGGGGAATGCGCGCTGATGATGATGAAGAAGAAGACCTAATCTCAAAAAATGCAGGTCACTAAGATCATGCGATAGAACTCCTTCGGACTCTTTTCTCTAAGGTTATGTTAAACTAATGGTTTACTTCAATAAACCACAACCCACAAACCCGAAATGACCATAACACCAACATTATTAAATGAAATTAATGTTATATTATTAATGACAAGCGACCAAAAATTGGTGTTCCAGAACCATAAATATAAAAAAATCCAGAGGCAGCCATTTACGAAATCCTTTTGTAATAAAAATATCACGAACAAACATTCTCATAATATTTTAAATAAATAAAAAAACACATTGATATCTTATGCAGTTTTCGTTTAATTTCAAATTTTGAAGATATAGTTTTGATTTGATAGCCTATATACAATTAGACATAAATTCGATGGATTACATACATAAGTAATAGGTTTTTGACGTGAATATATTTATAAATTTGATAGTGTTCTCTTTGAGTATAGCTGGCAAAATATCGTATGAAATATATAAACCGTATGAAATATGTACGTATAATATTTTTAAAAATAGTTTTCCTTTCGGCGATGTTGCAACCACCATTGTCCAAGATAGACTGGGCCTTGGTAGACTTCTGCCCTGTCGGGTGCTATAAACTTTACGTGGTTAATTCGTTTTTCCTAATAACCTTCGACTTCATATAATATCTTGGTAAATATAAGTTTTTTGTATAGAAAACGTATAAGATCTTATAAGATCACGCTTCTTTACAACTTTGTTCTTCTTACCTTCGGCGAATTCCATTTCCTGCGATGGCCCCCAAAGAGGCCGTGAGCGCCAGCGGTGTGCTAAGCTTGCGCCTCTCCCTGTAGTTAGGTGGCGTCGATGAGAACTCATCCTTCTCTTCATCCTCGGGAGAGGAGACCTGGATGGAGGGGATGGGGACACCATTCCCGTTTCCGGTGAATTTGTCTACTATTGCGCCCCTTCTGGGAACAGGATGCTCTATAAGCGAACCTATCTGTAAAAAAAGAATAGGAATCAATGCTCTGCGACTTTCTCGATTAGTATTACCATAATAGGGGTAGGTATCTGCATCACAGCATTGATTATATAGTATATTTGTTTGTAATTATTTTATTTTCTTGTAAATTCGTTTGTTATTATTTTATTATTTTAACAGCCTGTTTAGAACGCTATCTATTGGGCTGTTGAATAAAACAAATGATTTAATCGATATTTGGAGTTATGACTACCATCTTACACTTGGCGTTTCGCAGTATTTCATAGTTGCCAAAAGGATATATGAACTTGGTCAATCTAATACACTATATCAATGACTACGGGTAAGGATGTAGGTAGAAAGTCTCCTCAACTAGCGAAACATAGCCGTATATCAGTCCCGAGAACGTTTGGGAGCTAATGGGCCCTATAGCCGAGTTGGCCACGAAGACCCATTCTGTTCAGGGTTGGTCACACTCACGGGTCAACACCCATCCGGCGGCCTCCATGCATTAAGTACGAGCCCGGGCAGGACTCTGGAATTAGGGCTAGTTTCCCCTAGGAATCAACCTTCTGGCGCTCCTGGATGGTCTGCGCACCGTGCGGCGTAAGCCAATCGACTGTGCACTCTGACTAACAGTCGGGGGAGTCTGGAAGCAGTACTGTTTCCTATAGAGTGGGACTGGTTGCGGACCTTACGGCGACTGCTCTTGAAACGACCATCGGCTACTCGATCCTGGGTGAACAGCCGGCCAAAAGATGCCGTGGTCCGCGATAGATTCGGTATACACCGTTTCACCGCTTCGTAAGGGAGAGGACCGCGCAAGCGACCTCGAACTCGTAACCAATCGAGAGACTGGAGTAATTTAGTCGCAATTGAAAGTAAGGGCGTGAATTTAAGCCCGCTGGGTAACACTCCTGGCTATCTCGCTGTTAAGGCGTTGGTCTCTTACGGGCATGTGGCGGAGCTTGACGGTGGATTGTTTTGTCCAAGTCTTCTGCGCTCACATCAGGGAGACAGAACGACTAATCATACAAACTTCCTGAGGTGAAGGGTTCGCCCGTTGTGGTTGACAACTTCCGAGAACGTTTTCGGTATTAAAATGGTGTTTATAATTGATCCTATATGTTTGTTATAAATGTGTATACAACGCGGAAATGACCCCACATTCAGGACGTTTTAGTGATACAGTGTATCTATTATTTTTCCTCTAAGGACAAGCCCGATACATATTTGTGATATACTGTGGCCTTTGCATCTTTTTAGTGTTATATCAGTGATTTTCTTATGTAAGAAAGTTCATATGTAATCTTTATGTGAGTAATTAAATAATTTAATATCCTTCTTATACTTCTTCATTTTTACTTTTAATATGTTATAAGTAAAAATTCTAATAATTAAATATTAATTTTATATTTCAATTAAAAAATCCAAAGTTAATTATTTTTGAAAATCGTTCAAGTACGCCTTTAGCAATCTGTTTGCAGTGACATTTTTGATTCCCGGTTCGATTCCCGGCTGGGTAATCACCTGACCGACTATCCCAACACCGACTGGGTCACAGTTGGGATAAAGTTAACGGAATCGCATTTTCAATTCTATTGAACAAGATACACACTTACACTCATGTCACACGCACATATGCATATAAACACTTCATAGTAGGTTTGGTTGTAAGATATTGACGTATAATAATAAACCCGCCTATTGTAAAATCTCACAATAAAGAATAGAAACAAACAAACGACTAAGCTAACCAATACGGGCAAACAAACTTTTTGACAGATTGTACCTAGACAATTAAATACACTGCTCTTATATAGCACTTTTCTTATGTCTTATAACGTGGCTTTTAAAATGTATTCATTTGACAAATTATATTGAAATGTATTCATTTCCTGTAATCATTTGACAAAATGTGTACTATACCGAAATGAACAATGGAATTCAGTGTACTGGAATAGCTTTATAAGAATCTTCAAAATGTAAGTTTATAGAAGTATAAGGTAATAATATTTCTCAATGTACCCTATGTATGCACAGTGGGATATGTGGGGAAATAATAAGTATGGAAACTTTCGTCACAAAATTAATACTCTAAAATATATTTTGAATACCTAATATGAAAATTTAGAAACCTGTCTTTGTTCCCACCATAATACATATGCAGTACTCTTTAAATGTTCTATAGAAAGGATTATATATCTATGTAATCTTGTAATCTTGTAATCTAACGTTTGTAATCCAACAAACCTCGCCTCCTGCTACTCTTTCCGCTCAAGGTTGGTAATAATGACCAACAACCCTAAATGAACGATTGGCAACAAAATGCAAATTTGCAATCGACTCCAAATCTGATGAGTCGTCTGCGCTGTTTGATTATTAGAGATCGATACGATGAGATTCCAGTATAAATTAATTAATTACTAGTCCGCAATGAATAGCGCCAGTCTTGCCATTCATTTG
The DNA here is from genome assembly GCA_944548615.1 of Micropterix aruncella. Lineage (NCBI taxonomy): Eukaryota > Metazoa > Arthropoda > Insecta > Lepidoptera > Micropterigidae > Micropterix > Micropterix aruncella. The sequence continues at coordinate 8,506,071 of OX155951.1, forward strand.
TGGCGGTTGCAGTCGATAGTAGGTTAAGTTACGAAATTAGCTACCTCTGACCATACTACAGCGATCAATAAAAAGTGATAATGAGTATATGATAATCAGTATGATTTAATGAGTATGATTTAAAAAAAACACTGGATGTTTTTATTTTTTTTTCGACATAGTTACCTTAGTTTTAGGTGCTTACATTTGATATATCTTTTTTCTGTAGGTACATAAAATACCCTTCTTAAAAAAAATCTCATCTCGCTCACCTAAAAAATCCTACACAGCCAGTAATAAAAAAGTCACGGTGAATACATAAATCACGTATATTAAATTTAAAAAAAACTTTTATTGCTTGAGCACCGAGAGCAACCGATTGCTTACGGCGGCGGTTGTCGGCGCGAGGCCTATATAAAGCCTGGCGCGCGAGTGGCGCGCGATCGTCACGAGATAACTGCCGCAGGGCACGCATCCCTTACGACGCCACACTCAGAAAGCCAGGTTCAATAAACCAGGTTTACTTGAAGGCCCGCTAAAGGGCAATTGCCCAATGGAAAGGACAAGACCCGCTGAAAGACTAACAGAATGCGCAATCGTCTTTAAGCACTGTTGGATGTTTATAGAGATAACACACGTCAATGGGGCCATAACGGAACTTGCGTAAATTGGATTTCGTTTCAACAAATATAATTTCAACGAAAAACTTATTCTCTAAAAACGTGATATTCCGCGAGAACAAATTGTTTCTAATGCGTATAAAAACTATAATTCACTTTTGTACCGGCAGTCATGTCTTTATATTTTTTTTAATTATTGCTCTTGATAGGTTTAGCGATGAGCCGAGGCGAGCAGCCGGAGTTGTGTCGTCACGCAGGCAGTAGTTGTGTGCAAGCAATGTCTATTTACTGTTTAATTGACCCGGTAAAATATTTTGTTATTATTATTATATAGTATAAGCAGGAGGAAGATGTAAAGTATGAATGAATATAAAATTTAAGGTACTACTAATCAATAATCGTTGATTAGCTATCAAAATGACTACTAGCTAGATGCTTTAATGAATATCTATGTTCACAAGTCAGTGTTAGTGAGTTTTATAGTTATCCGTATATAAGTATTTGGCTATCTTATATTTAGTATCTACTCTTTCGTTGTAAAATTAATTTAATATTTTCGTTAGAATTTCTCTTCAGTACCTACATATTTTGTGATTTTTGAAAATTATGACAGTGTATTAAACTTATATAATGTGTATTGTATGAAAGTAAGATAATAATAATAGGCACGGTTTGTATTGTAATCGATCTAATCTGATTTTTTTTCCTAATCGGTGAAAATGATTATTTTTTTTATTTATAAAACAAGCCAGTTGATAGGAATCCTTACTCTTGGTTTTGTCAAATTATTTTTACATTATTTATCTTATATGTTATACTAGTATAATACATTTGGGTATATATTGGCTCTTTTTTTAATTTTAAAAACAATAAATAACTAAATTGATAATAAAAAATAAAAAATAATTTAACCTGCTTAAGTATCTAATAAGGTATAAATGAAAAATACAGCAATTAACAAAAAAAAATAGTCAGTTGTGTAATAGTCAAATTATAAATATTTTCAATTTAAAAATACAACAATAAAAATGGCGCAATAGAAATAGTCACGACAAATGTTAATATAATAATATATCTTCGATTATCAAAATGATTGGATTTACTAATGTTAATAGCCAATAGTCCAAAAAAAAGTTGTATTAAAAATAATAACCTCAATAGAATAAATTGGGTAAGAATAATCTGCATCTTGCTTATGGCAAAACAAACCGAACGTTCTCATAAATCAATTTAGTTACACTGCGACCTTGCCTTACAGTTTTATTATAATTTAGAGTTTAGAGACATTCGCGTAATAGCGCCTCTCATTAAATGCTCGAATACGCACGTTTGAACACTCGGGTCCGCGTATGAAACCGCAACGAAAAGAAATTCTTTTTGCGGTCGTTTGCGTGCCTCGCTATTTTATGCCGGACGCAGTGGAGACACGCGCTAACCCAATTTTTTTTCGCTCATTGACAAAACTGCAGTGCATCACATTTGAATACGTCGTGAATTCGTGAAGTGCGGATTCGAGTCGAGGTCACGACTTGAACCATATCTGCGCGACCACTTTGGCCAGTAATTAAATTCTCAATAAAAAGCTCTCATTGTTTTCGCCATCCTGACAGTCTTTTGTTGATAGGCGCCGATGCAAAACGCAATGGCGATCCTCTTTTGTGCCTTCATAATAATTAAGGCTGCTGTAATTAGCGCAACCAATTATGATTTGGCCGTTTTAGACTCGGTTGTGATTCCGAGGAGCGACGTTTTAATCGGCTTCAAAGGAAGAGCGAAAGGAAGAAAACAGCAGATTGTCATCGACGACAAACAATACCCATTGCACCACAAACCAAAAGTACGCGACGATCCGATACGATTAGAAGTGACAGATATGAAATGCGACAACGACACTCGAACTGGGTATTTCCAAGCCCTTCTAAAATTGAAATCCTTCAAAGAAAACGTTCCGGTGGTCGAAGACGCTGGCGGGGAATCCTGCCACATTCGCGCCGAAGTGCCAACTGCAAGCAATCAAGTTATACTACATTTGAATATCGCCTCTGACAAATTCGAACCTTGCGGAATAAGAGACTGCTCCGCTGATGGAATAGGGGAGTTTCTATGTCTGCGTTTAAGATTTCCGGCTATTAAGAATCTGAGGTTGGCGGAAGATCCTGTGCTGACGCTGCAGTGCAAGACGAAGGACGCGGTCGTTCGACACACTAATGTACTCCAGATGCCAGTGATCAATAAACCGTGAGTACCGCGAGTGAATGAATGAATGAACGGTGCCACTTAATCTAAGAGTGCCCCTGAGACAGCAAACCGATCAATATCATTGCTCATTGATCAGTATCATTGATTTCTTATATTTTTTTATAGTAAAATAAGATACAAACGGGTCTGCTATGGAATTCACCGACTGAGGTGGGGCCCATCATAATACTATTATTACACTTCTGGATTCCGGACTAACGGCCGTCTGTGGTAGGTTTAGGACAGCTGTCTTGCCACATGTGAGCGTACACCTTACCACCCATTCACTCTCCCTTCGAAGCCATAGATTTTGAGATGCGGAAATCGCGGTTTGAGATATTTTTTATAAGGAGTTGATTATTTTCTGGAGAGACCAAGATCTTTAAAGTGGCGAAACAGAGATTTGGCTGACAGGCCACGAGCGCCGACTTCCACCGCGTAAGGGTGAACAGCGATGTCGTTCCGGGTGACGGCATTTGCAAGATTATGGTATTTAACTTTCATGTAATACATATAATAATCGTAAAGAAGGAAGCAATAAATAATAAAATATTACCTGCAATTATTTTTTAAATAATTCAAATACTTTATTCTTCTAATAAAAATCGATATATAAATTTATTTATTTTTATAAAAATAAAAGTTATTTAAATTATTAATAAAATTACTAAAGAACTATGAAAAAAAACTATTATTTAAACAAAAATTTCTTCAAGTTTTAGTTTCTGAAAAAAGGATATAATTTACTTTATAAATAAATCAAGGGGCACGTTTTTAAGACTGAGGAGCGCATGCCTTTAAGGAAAGGAGGGAACGTATATCAATCGACCAGTAGGTATACTAGCAACTTAGAGTCGATATAGGGAAGTACTCCTACTTCCCGATATCGATCCCCGCGATCACAATTCCTACTCTCCGGTGGGGATCGGTTGTGTCGAGGGCAGTAAATATTATTTATTGTCTTGGTGTCTACCTTTATCCCTTCTTTCGTCCATAATAAAACTGCATATTTTTGTCTTGTATGTTATATATTCTGAATATAGTATATTCTGGATATTTTTGCCTTGAATTTTCACTGATGTTGCCTTGATTTTTCTTTGTATCGGTGATGCACTTGTCGTCTTCGCTGGTTTCCGAATCTGTTTCATCTATTTCATATACTTCCTCTACAGCGTTCTACATGCTGGCTTTGTCTTTGTCAATTCTTCCCATTCTTCTTTCGTTTGGTCAAACTATCCCATATAGTGATTAATAAAATCTTTCAAAATGTATCGGCCTTCCTTCTTTACATTTACTTGCTGAGAATCTTTATGCGGCAGTAATTTGGTATATGAGAAGACTTTCTGCAAAGGAAATAACCGCAGTAGTGTATGTATCCAGCAGGTTTTAATCTTTTTTTTGTGACCGTCGTTTCTTCGAGGAGCTTGCATAGTTTTGTGCTAGGTGGCAGGTTTCAAGCTTGTTAGATTTTAGGTATTTATTAATTATTTATTTATTTGTTTATTTTATTATTACTGATTTATTTTTAAATTTGTCGTTCTTCGGATCCCACAGCACTGTACAATTTCGGTAGTACTCCTCGATTAGAGCTAGACATTTCGCTTCGGCCCACTCTATAGCGATGGATTCGCGTTTACTGAACGCCGAACCTGATGCGCGAGACGTACCCATCAATGTCTCACTTTGCTCGCGTCCGCGAACATACTGCGCATCACTTTGTGTTCGCGCATTTACCGCCACCGCTCGGAGCGCTCGCCGCGGAGCGTGCAACGTTGCACGCTCCAGGAGCGCGGTAGTATCCACTACTGGAGCAGTTGCAGGTGCGCGAACCTAATGGATACCCACCAATACAATACAATACAATCAACTACTCCAGTAGATAGGCATTCCTACACTTGGATGCGTCACAAAATTAAATACTTAAAATGTAATGATTAAAAACATAACTATCATGATAGTTGTCATGGCTGTAATATTATATTCAATATTACCTACTTATAAATAATCAAAATATACTAATGTCATTAGATAGTAAGACTTAGACATTAGATTCCGGGTTCGATTTCCGGCTGGGAAACCATTTCCGCAGGGATAAAATTAGCGGAAGCGGAATTTTAATTCTGTCAATCGAATGCAATAGCAAGACACCGAGACACACGTGTTACACGGTCACATACATATAATTTAATCATATTAGGGTTGGTTGTAAGAGATTGTCGTATGATAATAAACCCGACCATTGCGAAATTTCACAATAAAGTTTAGAAACAAACAAATATCATTTTTTTAACCTTCCAGATTATACAAAGCTAGCGAAACCGTAGCTGCTGGCGGAGTGGAGGCCAAATTAAACACTCAGGTTAATTTATTCAGAAGATTATCAGGTGCGAGGACATTCGGTCAGGTAATGCGTTCAGGGGAAACGATACTCTTGGGAGAGGAGTTGCTTTTAAAAGCAACATTGGATCCCACTCAAGGTTAGTTAAGTAACCACAATAGTATTTATAATAGTTAATCATCTGCGAAACAAATCACTATTATTCAATGTTAAAATTAGTATCCTTGACTAACTCTGCGGAAAATACAAGTAGACGTCTGCTTGATGTTTTCTTTTGTACGTGATTTTTGCTTAGTTCCGGCTAAATTGATCGTTGAAATGAATAGATAATATGATGTACGTATATTTCCTTATTGAAGAGCTCTTAGAATATAAGATACATTCGTTTAGTAATCGCATGGTACGTCTGAAGTGAGGTGTCCATTGTTTTGAAGTAGAATCATTGCTGCTTAAATTATACCTGACAAAAATTTTAACAGAAAAGGAATTAGCGAAACTCTGCTTAATTTTATATCCCAAACCAATTTTATAGTAACACACTCAAGATCAAAACTCGAATAGAAGCTGCAGCAAGATTTTTTCTTTAAGTCCTCTATAGCCCAGAACCGGTTATAACAACATACATACGATACTGAAGTATGCTATAACCCGAATCGATACGCTCACTGCAAATACCTAAAAAAATACTGCCCGTTTTTCTTATGGTCCCAATCGTAACTGGTCCAAACTCTCATTTTCCTACGTCTAGGCCACTGTGACACTAACTATCGCGGTACAACAGGAGATTGAGATTTATTCAAAAAGTATGAAAGTGGCGCATTAGTTAGTTTATTATGCAGGTTGACAATTAAATCTGCGCATAGATGTATATATCTTCCCTTATTTCTAAAACTGTATCAATCTGCCTTTCGTCTATTTTTGTAGCTGCCTATATATTACATTACATTACATTTTCGTCGTGTTCAATTGACGGCTAAAACCGCTCTTGGATGTGTCAAAATATTTGTGTTAGCTAGTAAGTATCGTTACTACGCTTTACTTAACATACATAGAAGGTCAACAATTAACCTAATATTTTGTCAAAAAATATTATCTAAGAAAATAACATTAATAATTACAATAGGTAGTCAAGTAATTGAAACATACTAAAATTTATTCATAGTAAAACCTTATTACAAAACAGAATAAAATCTTATTAATTTTAATAGTCAATAATTTGAATGGGTACCTACTAAAAGTTATTCATCGTAAAAACCAAAATATTCAATAAACAGTTAAATAAACAAAATAGAAGCCGAATAATTGAAATAGGCACTAATTCGAATAGATGCACACTAAAAGTTATTCATGGTAATAACTGAAACACACAGTAAATAGTTAAATAATTAAAATGTAGAAGCCTAATAGTAATCTAAATAGGCAATAATTCGAATAGATGCGTACTAAAAGTAATGAATCGTAATATCCAAAGTAGTGAGTAAAATATTAAATAATCAAATTAAAGCTGCATCATCCATTTAAAAATTAAAAGTGCAAATTTATTTTATTTATTTTTATTTATTTATTTGTATCAAACATAATTATAAAACGCATAAAAATGGTCATAACAAGTAATGGTGCGAAGAAACAACGGCCCACATTCACATGACCATGCTCAGCGTATACCCAACTAGGCCAAATATAGCCTGTATCTGGGCATACGACTTACTTTCTGACTTAGGTGGAGAAGCCTAACTGACGTAGGTACTCATATAGATACATATACATATACACACATACATATACATACATACACAAATATATAAATATAACGATCTAAATATATTATAGTATTATTCTGTTGCATTATATTACAATATAGTACATTTTGTTTAATATCTTATATCATATTATATAGTATAATAGTAAAGTTATGCAGAAATATATATATTTTTTAAGATATGACTTGCAGCAGTTCTTTCTCTGTCCTTGAACGACCTATGTCGTCAAGCCATTTTTTAATATTTTTTTTGAATAAAATACAGGAGGAAATAAAATATAGTATAAGGCTCTGCTATTTTAAGTAATTTGAGAAATAATAGGTCTCGATTTCCGTTAGGTAGAAGAGATATATAGAACATATATAGAACATTTAAATGGGTGCAATGTTTGAAAACTCAGGTCCCTCGAATTCGGTAAGATCATAGAAAAGGTGGCCTGATGAAATGATTTTCAAAAATTTTAGGTCCTCCAACTGTTTAGTAGTGGTAGGTAAAAGACTATAGTACACTCTGTCATCCATACAGCAACACTATAAACGATCAAAAAATACCTATACTCTCCATACTCGTCACAAAAAGGATAGTTTGCTATTGCTGTTTGCTATTTACATTTTCAGGGCTATGACGATTCCAATTCAATTGCAGTAAGACGATCACCTGCCGCTGCCCTAGGATAACAAAAAAAGACTATATATTCCTTTAGATTGGAGACTGAAAACTATTTGAATATATAAATTTTGATATGAAGTTATCGATTATGCTTATTTCATTTATTTATTATAGGTTGGCACTTCTCCCGACTGGCTACTGTAGCACTTCGAAGAGGCCCTGATTCTGTCATTCTACTGGATGAGAACGGATGTGTGAACCCGGAAATGCAACCCATCTGCCCTATTGGTCAAATAGAACTAGCGCCACTAGTGCAGACGCTTCTAATGAGGTTAGTATCGTTTAAACGAGTACTAGGTGACATAGTTTAGAATGATAGATAAGTAACCTGAAGTACTTGTTTCACCTGAATGTTAATTTTAGTATAATCGGAGTAGGAGTGTAGTTAGTTGTTATTGTAATACTAAGCACAACTACATCCTCTTGACATAAATATTGAAATAAATGGAGAAATTCTAAAAAGGACAAATGGTACCAAGTTTCTTGGTCTGATTACGGATGAAAATTTAAACTGGAAGTTAAACTTATTATATTATAGCTAGTAAATATTTTGTTTAGTTATATGTAGTTACCTGATATGACGTGCTTATCATTGTCATTATACGTATTGTAATTAGCTCATCTAGATACAGGCCTTAGTTGACCTAGTTAGATGAGTTTTAGGCAGGTGCCAAACACGATGTGACGGTTTCTCTGAACTGTTTATGTTTGATTCTTGAACTTGTTTGGTATAATTAGTCGTAACCATTGCAATAAGTACTTATAAATAATAATAATAAAAAAAAACATAGGACATTAATTGTGCTCTAAATGAAATCGTTCCAAATATATCATTTTCCGTTCTCATGTAACATTAATAAAAGCTCGTATTTCTACCTATTATGGTTATAATATATGTCAACATCTAAGTTATGGAATTATAATGTGAGAATATTCCACAAATGTGGATACAATCTTCTAATTGCAATAGTCATGTAATAAAACTTATTTGCGGATGCAATCTGTAGGCCACTATTCCCAAATATGTCGATGCTGTGCCTTCTATATACTCCTATATACTGAAGTGTTGCAAATATATATAAAAACAACATTTATAATCTACGAAGTGAAGTGCACAAAAGATCGACCAGAAATAATCACCTCGTCAATTGTCCAATAATAAGGACTGAATTGAGCAGGAAAGGAACAAAATTCTCCTGCATTAACCCCTGGGTGGCCACGCATGCTGATTGGCGTTTTTCGCATTATCCCTATTATACCCGTATTTATTCAATTATCGGCTCTATTTCTCCCTCTACTGTGGTAAAAGCCTGTCATTGAAGCCTGCCATTGAATAAGCCACCGTTATTTATTAGTATGCTTGCGAAAACCTTCTACAAACAAATTTTCGAGAGGTTTAAAATTTTTGCATGGAATGTCTGGCTTCCGGATGGTTAAATATTATAATACTATACCAAAAAAAATTTTTTAATGAAACAGCCCGCATTCACACTCTTTAAATAAATGGTTAAAACAGGATTGTTATTATAGCATAAATGATTTTTTAAGTGATAATGGAAATCGAATATAATCATGCCTTTGCTATTTAATATTTTCAAAATTATTTTATTTCTGAAGGTTATTTTTATTTTTTATTTTTTTATGACCTAACAAATAGAAGACATATATTATTATTTATATAGTGTTACAGTTTTGAATATTCTTAGGATTATACGTAATAATATGCAGTGTGTGACGTCATCGTAATAATATTCAGTGCATTATTTTATGCAAGGCAAATTTACAATTTTCTTGGAAAATTTAAATATGTATAGATTATTTTATGGACTCATGTAATTTACACAGTGTTTTTTTCGTTGTTTTCTTTTTAATTTCTTGGCCTATTTTAATATTATTTCTATTCTAATTGGATTACTTTTAAATGTTATGTTGTTTATTTCTTAAACTCTTAAAATATTATGAATGAATTTTATAGCTCATTTTTAACTGGTTGTTTAAAAATTTTAAGTTTAAAATTTAAAAAATAATAAGTAATAACCTCTAGGAGTGATTTGTAATTTTTCAACGTGAAATTAAATTGAACCAAACCATCTGTACCTGTTACGTGCAGTTAGTCAATAGAGATCTATATATCTATCAATTATTGTTTTGCAAAGAGAATTGTACAGATTGGGCTTGGATATTTTTGCAATCTTGGCATGTACAGGGATAAACGCTAGGTGCAAGACCTAGCTATATATCGATTGCGAGAACGTTTTCAGGTTTAAAAATAGTTTTCATATTTGTTCCTATATGTTGGTTAGAAACTAATAGGACCGCATACAGGGACTCTCATTTAAAACATTTTAGTGATACAGCGGATTTATTGTTGTTCCGCATATGATTTTGTGATCAGCGATTTTGAATCACATGTATGAATATAATGTGATAAAAGGGTCAAGACGACAAATAGAGTTGTCAACTACAACGGGCGAACCCGTTACCTCAGGAAGTTTAACCAATTAGTCGTTCTATCTCCCGTGAAGTAAGCGCAGAAGACTTGGACAAAACAGTCCACCGTCAAGCTCCGCTACATACCCGTAAGAGGCCAACGCCTTAACCGCGAGATAACCAGGTGTGTTACCCAAAGGGCTTACACTCACGCCCTTGTCTACCAGTTTGGAAGGATATCCCTATCTGGAATTAACCTTTAGGATACCTCCAGCCTCCTGACTGGTTACAGGGTCGAGGTCGCTGACGCGGTCCCTTACGAAGCGGTGAAACGGTGAAACGATGTATACCGAATCTATCGCGGACCACGGCATCCTTTGCCCGGCTGTTCACCCAGGATCAGGCAGCCGATGGTCGTTTTAAGAGCAGTCGCCGTAAGGTCCGCAACCACCCCCGATCTATAACAGCAGGAAACAGTACTGCTTCCAGACTCCCCCGACTGTTAGTCAGAGTGCACGATCGATTGGCTTACGCCGCACGGAGCGCAGACCGTCCAGGAGCGCCAGAAGGTTGACTCCTAGGGGAAACTAGCCCTGAGGCCAGAGTCCTACCAGGGCTCGCACTTCATGCGTGGAGGCCGCCGGATGGCTGTTGACCCGTGAGTGTGATCAACCCTGAACAGAATGGGTCTTCGTGGCCAACTCAGCAAAGGCCTATTAGGTCAAGACGACAATGATAATAAGTAATTTATTGATATAGTACCTAATGATTTTCTATCTTTTATATCACAATTTAATTGTGTGGCAATATCGGCTATGTCCTCCTACCTGAGAAATAAATAAAAAGCAAACTCCAACATTGTCATTTATTACGCCTGTTTACTTATGTCTAATCTGAGATGAAAACTAATCGTTATAAATAGTTCAATGTCACTTGCGCTTGCAATTTTATTGATATTTTAATAGTATATTATTATTGTTTTTTTATTGTCATCCTCGATCTTTCAGTATTAAACTAAATAAAAACTATTTATTTAGCAAATATTTTTGAAGATATCAATATACAACAAATTCTAATTGCGGTTGATATGGAGCAGAAAGTTATTGTGAAGATGTCCTCGTGAAACTATTAATAATCGTTTAAGCGTTATTAAAGACAACATTTGTTATTATGTAACTGGTGATATAAATATGAATCTTGAACAATACGTTTTTACATCTTTTGAGTTTATGCAAGGTCCAATTATGATTTTTTTTCAAATAGCTAGAGGTGATTTTGAGTAGGTACTTGAGCATGGTTTTACTGTACAGAATAGGATTTTTTGGGGTTTGCGGTTACATGAGGTCGTTTTACCAAAAAAATTATCTCGGTCACATTTTTAACCGACTTCAAAAAAAGGAGGAGGTTATCAATTCGATTGTTTTTTTAAAGTTTGTTATCTCAGAACTCCGTAATTTATTAACCGGTTTGGAAAATTTTAAATAAAAGGATATTTTTCCAGATTGGTCCCATTTTTATCAAAATTCTGTTCTGATAATGGGATCCATGGGGAATTGAGGAAACTCCTCAAATATTATCATATAAAGTAAAAAAAAATACATATTAGTTCAGTTCCGATGACAATGCATTTTTTATGCTAATCATGACCTGATTCTGCAATCAGGTTAGGCTTCCGACGAAAGGACTCCTCAACGGTCAACAGCACAGACCCGAAATTTTGTATATGCATTAAATTTAGACAGCGCGCTCTATGTTTCACTAAGACAGGACTGCGGCACCCAGGTTTGGCTTTCAATGAGGGAACTCCTCAACGGTCAACAGCACAGACACGAAATTTTGTATACGCATTCAATTATGATAGCTCGTTCTAAGTTTCACAATGACATGGCTGCTGCACTTAAATAAAATTTGGGGTCGGTTTTTTTTTGTAAAAATTTTGTCTTTTATTTAGTATATTCGATGTAAGATGTTTTTTCATGCATTTTCAGGGCGGCTACCTTCCGTGACATGGAATCAGAAGACACGTTGAACCTGTCAGTGCAGATGGTAGCCTGCATTAGGCGTGAAGATTGTCGCAGGTCATGCGCTTTGCGTCATCGACGTGACGTCATCGACGACCTGTCAACTGCGACCTGGAACTCAACGTCGGAGCTAAGCTTTCGAGTCCTGGCGCCGGATTCTATGATCAGAAATTTGAAGAATTTCATGCTGACAAACAACGGAAATACTGGCGTTACCACCATATTAATAGCAGCATTAACTTTTAGCGCAATTATCAGTTTATTCGCACTCGCCCATTCATATAGGAAGGCCAATACGCGTTCGACATTTTAAATAGGATTGCTTTGTGTTGAGATCTTATTCAATTACATGATAAATAAATGAACATTAAAAAAAAACGAGTATATTGATTATCTGCTATGGCCAAAGCTTGATATAAATCGAAAAGTTATATTTTTGAAGACTGTATTGAATTACCTGGAACATGTCGAGCACATATGTATTGTTTTGTTTTAGCTCGAAAACTAGATCGAAATCGAAGACTATCGCAGTTGTTTGATATTATAAACAAGATAAAAACGAATTTACTGCGTTAAATTTCTAGCACTCGACGTGTCGGCGATGTTACAACCGCCGTTGTTTAGGGTAGACTGGACAAGGGCGGTAGCTGGCAACGGCGATTGCGCCGAAACTTCGGGTGCTACAAATTTCACGCGATACATTCATTTTTATCTTATTTATAATGTGTTTGGATATACTGTGTTGCAAGTTATATTATAATTATGTGTAAGGGTGGTATATGCGCGAATTATTATGATCAGTTACCCAAACTGAACATTTGAATAACATCGATAGACAGCGAATGCTGGGAAGTCTTGCCATGAAGATATGCCAAGAATTATTGAAAAAAAAAGGAAACAAAAAAAACGAGCTAAAACGATGCCTACTTTGCTAATGTTGAAGTAATCTTATTACCCTAAACTTGCCGAATTATGCAGCAGATATAATTTTAATACGTTTGCATACAAATTCGGTGTTGAACCGAGTTGTTTTTATTTAATATCTTATAATAAAATTTAATACGCCTCGTTAGGAAAACCATAGCTAGTTAAACACCAGGCGAGAAAAGTAAAAATTGTTCCCATTTTTATATATTCAGTAACATTTTTTAAATATTTATCTCTAGCTCTTTAAGCTTTTCCAAAATATTGAATATTTAATATAGTTTCTAATTTTATATTTATCTATATACCTAATAAAATAATTATAAAATAGTCTAGTCACTAAAATAAAACGAAGGTAAGGGAAATATAACAACAGTCCCCGTGTTATGGGAGAGTTATTCACTTTTCATAGAAGACTTTTTCCCGGGCCGGGTAAAGGGGGGGGGGGGGGGGGGGGGGAGGGTCACATATTCTTAGTAAAGTAAATGATATTCCTTAGTGAAATAAAAAAAATAGTAAGACAATTATTGTCTATATTGATGATGAATTAAAATCTATATTGATGAAGTACTTAATTTATTAAAATAATCATTCAAACATTACATATTTTGCAAAAAAACGTTATCTACTTATTTATTAAAAAAACTCAAATAATGATAAGCAAGTTCAGAAAAATATTGTGAATATAAAAAAGATCATACCTACCGGAATGATAACGTGCTAATGAGACTAAGTTTTCATTTCTTGGCCTATTAAAAAAACCACCCCTTTTGTGCAAATTTAGTTATGAATTAGACGAATGTAATTTTAAATTTTAAATTTTAATTTTAAATTCTTATTGTTAAGTTTGTTTTTTATAAATTTCTCGTTTTAGCCCTTGTATGTGTAAGTTCACAAAAATCACTCAGTGGCTCTCTACAACATCAAATTCCTATAACAACTAGTTAGTAGTCACTATTGTTGATGGTAAGATCGAATTATTACAATCATATTTCGAATCAGCCAGGTACATGGTATAATAATATTTTCTAAGGAAGAGCTTGAGTATCCTTTAACTTTTACGTTTTTATATGTAGAATTCTTTAGCTCGAATTATATTTTTGCTATAAGTACAGTAGTGTCTTTTTCGCACAATAAAAACATACCTGCTTAAAAATGTGTCAAAATCAGAACTGCCACTGCTACCGAAGTTCTGTAACATGATCTCTCCACTGCCGTCTAAGCAAACCCACTGATCAAGTGAACGTAAGCAAAACTAAATGACATTAGTCGTGATAGTAGTGATAATACCCAAATTATTGGTAATTTGAAATTTTGAAATATCTCTATATCAGATATCTGAGGGGGTGATCGAATCTCCCAGGGAAACAAACGTTCCTCTTCTCCCTACCGTTGCGAGTTACCGACTAAAAATGTAATGCGAAAATGCACTATTATATCTTTATTATTACGTTATCTACTGTTACTACAGTAGGTATATCTTTATATTTATTCTTTTAATTGCAGTAATTTAATCTATTTCTATTCATATTTTAAAAAGCCTAATTTTTCATGCTTATACTTACTCACTCTTACACACATTTTGTTTGGCATGAACATACTTACACGTGAACATACTTTATCACATTTAGTTAGGCATACCATCTTAATATTGTATTTGCCTGTTTGTTTAATTGATAGAGGTTTAATGGCTTTCCTAATTTAATTTTAACCATTTATGACTAAATTTAGAATAATCTATTCTTAACAAAATCTTACGTGCTTGCGCCTATTGTACAATCGCTTTGCCTGTATTGTTTTATCAATCTTTATGATGGTGACAACAAAGGCAAAAACCACCATAAACCAAGTCGAAAATTAAGTACATGCCCAAATTAACCTATATAATTATTTTAGTTTACTTCGCCATTTAGAAATAGATAGATAGAAGTTCTTTATTGCATATTTTAAAATAAAACATACATCAGGCGGATTTATTGCTTAAATTACAATCTCTTCAGCCAACCTTCGTGAAAGTAGAAGAATGTAGGTGTCAGAAGAGTAAAACAAACAAGAAACATAATACTTTCCAATAACAAAAATGCAAAAATAATCAATAACAAAAATGCCAATTTAAAAAAATATTAGGAATTAGAAAATATATGCAAAGAAGATACATCCAGAGGTCAGGAGAGAATAACTAGGAATTTAGGGACATGAAATGTTTTTTCAGAGACTCTTGAAAAGTAGAAACCGTTGGTGCGTTTCTGATATTGAACAAGCTCTGGTTCCGAAGTCTAACTGCATGAACGGTAAAGGAATATGATAAAAGAAAAAAATATGAGTAGAAATCGCAAATTTTAATGTGCTGGCTGGAACGGAGTGGAAGACCATGACTTCCTAAGTGGTTGAATTTTTCAGTTAGGTAGGAGGGGGCGGTGAATATGTCGAGGATGTTATAAAGAAAGGAAATAATATGCAAGTTTTTACGTCCACGTATTTGATGCCAATAAAGTCTGCTAATATACTCAGAGATGTGATATTTTTTTCTCGTATTACGCACCTAACGCAGCCGCTCCAAGTTGTTGAGGATGGCTTTGGTTCGAACTATGGTCTTCTTAACCTCCACTGGTAAAAATCTTTGTAGCTGCCGACTACTATGAAAGATTCATTTGCTCACCGGCAAAGACGCGTTTGTTGACTTAACCAATGGATCTGCTACAGCCAAGATAGATGCTAATCAATAATAATACCAACAATTTTCAGATTGGTGGGATAGATGAAATAATAAAATGCGAAAAAAATCCTGACTGGCAACGCTCTGTAAGGGAATAGATGAAGCTACCTGTCACAGTCAGCAGCGCCGCGAAGCAGTCAGGCATGAGGCAGCGATACACTGAATTTAGTATCGAGTGATCGATTTTTCGTACAACCAAAGTAGCTCGAATTGGCTTTATAAAGGTCACGGCAACGTTTCCGCTCCAGGTTTTAGTCACAAGAACTAGTATTATAGCATTCATATAAACGTCTTTTAACTACCGGATTAAGCGCATTTTATATGACTTTTAGCTGAATAATGGTTGAATAGCGGTCATATCAGCTACCTCTGGTGGTATAAGAAAGCTGAATAAGCGCTTATAACGCTCTTATAGCGCATGCTGCGGCACCATAATATAGCCAGCGGTTGTAAAAGTGTCTCCAATCGATACTTTATTACAACTTCTAGTCGGGTGGTTTATTACAACTTCTACCTTGAAATGATATAGAATGCAAACGAACGGAAGCTGCGTGATCATTTGCCGTCGCAAACATAGAATTCCTAATGGCTACTAATATATTTTATTGACTTTAAAATGGTTGTATTGTAGTTTAATACACCAAAATCATTTCAGCGACAATATCTAACAGATTTTTATTGCGCCTTCAAAATATTAATATTTTAACAATTTTTAAAAAAATAAATATTGTTTTAAGGTTCTTTTGTAAATTCATTTAAATTTTCGCATTAAAAAATAACACTTGCTAGGTATTGTTCACACACTTTGAAATAGAATTTACCTATAATACATGTATTTTATGACTTAAAATGTCCAAATATAATACAAAAATGTAGGTTATAAAAATTCGCAAAAAATGGCCGCTTCCCTTATATGGCATCTGCAACTTCAATGTAACCTTTATAAAACTATAAGCTGCGTAAGTGAGGGCCTAGTGACATCTTTACAGCTTTAGCTTTTTGTAAATCAATTACTGCACTTTAATATGATTATAAGATGTATAAAAGTGGGTCTTGTAACCAATATACAGCCTTTGGTAGAGTAAGAGCAATGTAGTAGCTTTTGTTTTGTTTGTTTTATAAAGAATATTTATTCGACTACTATACAGTTGTCAGTTATAAAATGGTTATAAATTAGTATACTTTATAACGATTATACCACCCTTATTCGACTAAAAGGCTTATACAGCTAAAACGCTGAATAACATAGCCGAATAAGCGCTTATAGAGGAATGTCGAGAAGTCATTACTCGCTCGTTATATAAGAAAAGCTGAGTAAACCTTTATACGACAAAATTATAGGACAAAAGAGTAACATAAGCCAAATTGCTTTAAATGACAACTTTACTGAGAACGCCTTTACATGAATTTTAATCAGCTTAAAGGTATATTCGGCACTTCTTATATGACTTTGGTGCTTGTTGGGAATTCGCTTCAAAAATAATTCTTTGTCCTGTTTAGGATCGGCAAATAAACTTAAAGCAAAATCCAATTTCATTCAAAGCAATCTGCCCTTTATGCACGAGCTTATTTTCTACCTAGTTATCGTATAATACTATATAATCATTTTTTCGATTTAAGACTTCGTTACCGACGAAAAACGTAATAATACTATATTCATAGAAATAATGTCCAAAAATGTACCATTATCTTAGTTCTGCGATTGAATTAAAAATAGCTGCTACAGTATGAAATGAATTACACGCTTAAACCTTTTATCTGACATGGGTCTCATCTCCGTTTGTTATTGATCCAAGCTTCATACAAAAGTGCCCATGGTTCTTTGTGTTAAAACACCGCATCGGGTTGTCCGTAATAATGATAAATGGAATATCTTCGTCACGACCGAATACAACTTTATTGTTATCCTGTCACTCGTGCTACTATTCACGAGAGACAATTGCGACAATGCACCGCACTTCAGCACGAACGGATGTTTCTGATAATTAGGTATATTTACTGTAATGCAAATAATATATATTTATTCTCCGTTAGCTCTAATAGAGACTTTAGCCGCTAATAAATTATTTCTTACATGTAATCAATGTTTGTAAGCCAATTAGCGAAACCTTTGCTTGGATGTGTCAATTATTTTTTGTTCGTGTTGACGTTTTGCTGACGCTTTTCGCCCATGCTCTTCTAATTATAGAATTTCGAATCTAAATTGGAAGTAAAAAAGACTATTTGATCAACGAAAATCTGAAAAGCCGCATGAGCATTTAAAGTATAAATATAATAGAATATAACCTGCAATATTCTATTGGTTAGCTGGAGTCAAGTTGATCCCGAAAAAGGTAGATGACAAAAGATGCAGGGAATACCGGACTGTCAGTCGAATGTGTCACACCTTGAAACTATCCCTGCTAGTAATACAGCCCGGAATTTATAATGAAATAGAGCAGTGTTTTTCAACCTTTATTAGACCGCGACCCCGTTTTTGAAAAAAAAACTCTTACGCGACACTCCTGAGACTGAAATTTAGTTCTATCGACTTCCCTTAGATTTATATAGCTGTAACTGTACGCGTTCAATAAATAAAGTATATAGATATAGTAATAAACTTTGTAAAAACAATGGCGAAAACCACATTAATTCAAAGTATTTTTCTCTTTAGAAGCTGTACCGAATTGTTTCCATCTTAGATCGATGTAAAGTTTTGTAAAAGCAAAAGCACCACACATAATAAATATGTTTCTCTTCCGAAGCTGTAAATGTTTACATATTAAATAAATAAAGATATTGTAATATTATCAATTTTTATTTTTAGATAGCGTGCGACCTCCTGGGGTTTTTTCCGCCCCCCCCCCCAGGGGGTTGCGACCCACTGGTTGAAAATCACTGAAATAGAGGAACAAGTCTTTAATACCCAAATTGGTTTCCACAACAGTCTAGAAACCAAAGAACCCCTAATTAACACCCAGAGATGTAGAGACACAGTTTACATCTGTTTTATCAACTTTGATGGGGCTTTCAATAGAGTCATACACAAGAGGATAGTCGAAATTCTCCAACAAGTGGGAATAAATGTCAAAGATATTTATCATTGCTTATCCCTACTGGCGCAAAAGAGCGCACATCAACTTTTGCCAGAATATTTCTGAAGAGATGTAGACACGGTACCGAGGACGACAGGATAGTATAATATCACCTGGATTCATTTTCAAGGAAGCACCACATACAAGTCGGTCAAATTAAATGGCATAACATCAACAATATAAGACACGTAGATGTTACTGCCAGCAACTTGGACAAACTCCAGCTCCTTGAGTTGACAATGTTACAAGAGTATATGACGAATATGGGTTAAAGCTAAACACATAAGGACCAAATACATGAACACTAGAGCTGTTAACTACAACGGGCGAACCCGTCACCTCAGGAAGTTTAAATGATATTAGATCGTTCTGTCTCCCGTGAGGTGAGCGCAGAAGACTTGGGACGAAAAGCAATCCACTGTCTAGTTACGCCACCTGCCCGTCAGAGGCCAACGCCTTACGGCGAGGCACCGGGATAGGTAACCAGCGGGCAGCCTCGCCCCCTGTCTAACAGTTTGGAAGGATATCTCTATCTGGAATTACCCTTCAGGATACCTCCAGCCTCCTGACTGGTGACAGGATCGAGGTCGCTTGCGCGGTCCTCTTCCTTATGTTGCGTTGATACGGTGTCTACCGAATCTGTCGCGGACCACGGCATCCTTTACCTGGGATCGGGTAGCCGAATGGTCGTTTAGAGAGCACTTGACATAAGGTTAACAACTACCCACGCTCTATAGGAAACATTACTGTTTCCAGACTCCCCCGGCTGTTAGTCGGAGTGCACAATCGATTGGCTGACGCCGCACAGTACGCAAACCGTCCAGGAGCGCCCGAAGGTTGACTCCTAGGGTAGACTGGCCGGCAGGCCAGCGTCCTACCCTGGCTCTCACATCTGCGTGGCGGCCGCCGGATGGGTGTTGACCCGTGCGTTTGACCGACCCTATACAACTGGGTCTTAGAGCCCAAACTGCAACAGGGCCCATTAGCTCACAACAAATACATGACGGTTGGGAAGTGTCGACTACAACGTGCGAAATCCCCCCCCCCCCCCTCCCCCCTCCCCAGGCTGGTATAATAATATATGATCGTTATTTCAGCCGTGGGATGACCGTAGAAGACTTTAGACAATGACTATCCACTATCCAGCTCCGCCAATTAGCCCGCGAGAATCCAACCCTTACATCCCCGGCACTAGGTAGTTAACCCAGTACAGCGGACAGACCAAGCGCCCTCGCTACCAGTTAAAGCCGGATTTCTCCGGCCTCCTGACTGGTTATTGGTTCACGATCGCTTGTGCAGTCCTCTACCTAATGTAAACAGCGATTCAAGAGCGGCTGCCACAAGGTAAACATCCGCCCCCGCTCTATAAGAAACAATGCCATTTCCAGACCCCCCGGATATCCGTCGGAATACAGAGTCGATTGGCTAATGCCGCACGATGCGCAATCCGTCCAGGAGCGGACGACGCAAACCCTCCAGGACGATTCCCGTTGGAACTGGCTCGCACTTCTGCTTGGAGGCTGCCGGATGTGTGTTAACCTGTGAGTTTGGCCAACTCTAACACATGGGTCATAATTGCTCAACTGCACTGGGCCCATTAGCCCAAATACATTGACAGTCAGTAAAGTGTCCGCAGACACACTTACGGTTTTAATGCTTACCGAATTCGACTGGAGGAGACTGATAC
This sequence comes from Micropterix aruncella, assembly GCA_944548615.1. NCBI lineage: Eukaryota > Metazoa > Arthropoda > Insecta > Lepidoptera > Micropterigidae > Micropterix > Micropterix aruncella. Next base: position 8,526,527 of record OX155951.1, read on the forward strand.
CATTATTATTTACCTCTGCCGCAATTAAGAGCAACAATTGGGATATGAGGAAGGAGGTAAATATCGGCATTAAATATCCAGAAGTGCATTCTATAAGATGAATGATTTCGCCCTCCGAAACTGCCAATCTCAACAGCCAGAGTATGACCATAAAATATCCTACAATAGCGAGTTTATTATAAAATAAATTAATAGTTTTAAGAAAAACACTAAAAACACGCTTTTATAAATGCACATAAAAACCACATCATCAGACCTTGAAACCTAATCGTGGTCAAAGTTCATTCCAAGACTTTTCTAACAAGTCCAAACACAGCTATGATACGATGTTCCATCATGAAGTTCCAGTTCATATCTTCCGACTCCATCATCAGATCAGTTCGACAGTACCATATTATTGTATTGTCATCAGAACTACATAGAGCTACCAATTTTCATGACGCTACGATCCTTGGAAGTTGGTTAAATTAGTTACCTTAGATTCCATTACATAGTTAGTTACATACAGGTCGACCTAATAAAAGCGTGTTATAAACTCGCTATTGTAGGATATGATATGATGTCATATGCGTCGACTTTTACACTAGTAGTAGAAGTTGTAGTACACGAATTAGAGTTAGCGTTAGTAGCGTCGAAGGTTTACAAAGCAATACACGAGTTATAAAGCGTTCGAGCGTTGCTCCCTCATCGGCGCTTTGGTATGGCCATTGTTGATCTTTTGAGAAAAATCCACAGCGCGCTTTTCAGCCTAATTAGCAGAACAGTGTAAACTGTAATTACTAAACTCAGTATTTACTCTGATAAGCCTCCGCTCAGCTAATTTTAATCTAGAAGGATATTACAAACGGTCAGGTATGTAATCTGGGCCATCTCTTGTAGCGTCATCGGTCTTATGATTTTTGGTAAATTTATCTTTCACATGATATATGATATATACTTACATAGTCTGCTCAAAACATATCCATCCTTTCTTTACTTTCCCGGCCCACCAACAAGGAGGGAAAGTATTGTGAACGCGTAAATTTTTTGTTCCGAGATGAAGACGGAAATATCCATTTTGAGCCGCCTGTGATGAATAAGATGGAAGTCTGTCTATGTATCTGGCCGTCTGTCTGTCCGTTTGTGTGTCTGATGGTATTCCTACACGATATCACCCAAACGCTTAATCCGATTGAGCTGAAATTTGGCATGCATGCATCATTTGATCATGGCAAGAGTTGAAAAGGTTGTGGTTGAACTCGGTCCACCAGACGATCAATCTCGAAAATTGGACTTAGAGACTTAGAGAGAAATATTTATTTTAAAATAAACTGTTGTTTTGAAAATAATAGTTGATTTCCCTTAGCTATTCAGCTTCCCCCCCCCCCCCCCCCCCAAGCATTTACTTCATTTTTACATAGTTTTTTTAAATGTTCCACATGCTTATTTTTACGTACATTCGAGACCAACCTTCGAGCATTGATTACATGTTTCGTAACATAAACTTTTTACTTTACTACCCTCGGTTATTCAGAGCTATCTCTTATTTTAGATGTATTGTAATTTTGGCAGGGATAGCGAACCTGTGTCACACCTGTCACGATTAGAGGAGCACGCTAAAACGGCAATGAAACGAATATATTAATGAAATCTTTTGATATTTTTTTTTTATATACATACATACATTGCTATTTGTTATGCATTATTATTTGTTACTACGGTCTCTATTGTAAAATTTCATAATGGGCAGGTACATAATCTTAAGGTGCTCATAATTTTACGATAATCTCTTATAACCAACCCAATATGAAGTGTATGTATAGTGGTGTGCCTGTGATATATGTGTAAGTGTATGTTTGTTACTGCTTTCGATCAAAAGAATTTAAATGCGATTTCGTTAATTTATACCAACTGAAAATGGTGACCCAGCTGGGAATCGAACCCAGAACTTTACAATGTACAATCAGGCGACCTAGTTACACTTTACCACCGCTGTAACAACTACAAATTCGATTTTTTCTGGCCTTCTATAATAACATTGAAAATGATTCTTATCTTACTATCGTACCTAACCATATTATATCTAAGATTAAATCCAATCTTACAAGATTTTATAATTTCACTAAACCTGTTTAGGGATTTAATCAAATTACTGGGTTTGTTTAGAAGTTTAGGGCCATATCGCGCAAACATAATCACCAAAGCGATGATCAATAAAATCAAAGCGCAAGTAGATTATGTGATCGAGCTCGATTATAATTATCCGGAACAAATAGCAAGTTCTTCGATAGCATGCTAAAAACATATTCTATGGAGAGCAATTCTCTGCGCAATTTAATGGAATTATATCTAATAATGCCCAGTAAAATACTAGTAGGTTGTAAATGAGGATAGTTTCTATATTTCTTGAAATATAGGAAACTTGAGAAACAGTTTTGGATTTTTTCAAATATAAAGATCCTCATGTGTATTCCAAATAAGTGCACTCCTTTCCATCCTACTTCTCACAATTGAATAACCCAGACATAGTTAAAATGCTCTAGCTAGATAATACGATATAGTAATATAAGATAAATAGGTATAGACAATATAACAGACTAGCTGACCCGTGCCCACTTCGTTGGGCGGTAAAACTTTTTACTTGTGATGAAATTATGAGTGTGGTCGGTCAGTACTGAGTGCTATGATTTATTTACTGACTGCCAAAAGAAGGGTTATATTTTTACTACATATGTATGTATGTATTTGCATGCCAATTTGACTATATTACCGTTATTTGTGAGTGTCTTCTTGTGAGTGTCTTATCTTTTTAACCATTTATGCAGTAAAAGGGAAATTATATGCAGTAAAAGGGAAAAGTCTTTTGTTTTAAACATCTGAGACGATAAATCTACTTATTTTGATATGAAATCATAATTGTTGATAATATGACCAATAAACTAGACCTATTGATTAAAATTATTTTTTTTATATAAAAAAACTACTTTTTGTGACCTAAATATAAAATTTAGACATATGCTGCCGTTAACTTTTTTGTAGGAATTACCAAGCTCTACAACTTTTCTCTAGAACTTAATAATATATCTCTCATCGTTAATGCAGCGTTAGTTAGAAACGTTTTCGTTCGACCGTTTTTTCTCCGACTTACTTTGCAAGTCCGACTACCACGAAAAAGTCTTTCCATTTATCGAATTAATATATAGTCTATGATACTCACAAATAACGTGGCTTTCTATTGGTAAAAGAATTTTCAAAATCGGTTCAGTACATACAGAGATTACTTCCTCCAACTTCATAAACTTTACCTCTTTATAATATTAGTATAGATAATAACGATTTAGATAACTACAACAGAAATAGCTCAGCTGCAAACCGCCATTTGAAACTCGACATTAAAATTTAGTTGCTTCAGTCCGAATCCACGAAGTGGCACATCTATTTATTTCATAGCGCCTGCACTATCTCTCTTTTTAATTTCAAACTTCGCCAGATGCGTCCCTCACATAGCGTGGCTGTTTGATTCATTAGCAATTTGTATGGCAATTCGTTTTGCAGCCTTCGATCGGCACAAAAGGTAACATCGCCGTCATGTTTTTGGCTTTCGATCTTTTTTTCTTTAATTTCCAGTCACGTTTCACCTCGGGCCAGTATCGACTCAGCGTCACGACGTGAATCTCAATACGTGTCAGTGTGGGGAAGTCGGCAAACGACGAATATTGATTATTTCCATTCCATTGATAATCAAGGCGAAAATAAAATGTACACAGGACGATTGCATCGTAAACAAAATTTCAATGTCATTGGAAGTGGAATATACAATTAGGTATGAGCATTAATTATATAGCTTATTAGATTGCTCAGCATCGGGAGCTAATGGGCCCTTGCTGAGTTGGCCACGAAGACCCATTCTGTTCAGGGTTGGTCACACTCACGGGTCAACACCCATCCGGCAGCCTTCACGCATTGAAGTGCGAGCCTGGGCAGGACTCTGGCCATAGGGCTAGTTTCCCCTAGGAATCAACCTTCTGGCGCTCCTGGACGGCCAGGGAGACAGAACGATTAATAGTTAAAACTTCCTGAGGTGACAGGTTGGCCCGTTGTAGTTGACAACTATAGTTTGCTCAACATCGTACTATGATTTACCAAGTAGGATTTTACTACGAAACGCAGAGTAGATGGCACTTCACTCATAGCTCCAAACAAGGATTAATCTTCTTTTTATAATAGTGGGTCTCCTAGAATCTTCGTGGTTTAATAGTGCGTGGTCCATACCTAAGAAGTTGCTGTTCTATAAAAGAAATTTAAGACCAAAAATTTTGTATGAAAAATATATATTTAATTAATAAAAATATTGATCCCTATTATCTATGCAGATTTGTCATTTTAATGGGAGTCGCTTAATTCCTCTGCTGTAAAACTCTCGTGGACAAAAACCAATGAAAGCTTTGAAGGCGTTTTTCACCGACTCTTCAAAGTAGATTTATTCTCTTGTAAAAAGTCATCTAAATTCTGAAAAAAAACATGAAACTCTATTAGAGCATGGTCTGGCAAGTAGGGTGGGTGACCTAGAGTCTCCAGCCGCAACTCCTGCAACTTTGCGATTGTTTGCAGTGAAGTCTGAGGTTATACGATGTTATATAATATTATATTTATATATAATATATAATAATATTTATATATGGTATATATCATATGTATATGTGTTTGTATCTAATATATAAATAAAATATTATTATTTTATATAACTTAGTAGATTGTCATACGTTTTAATTTAGTTTAGTTTGTTTAATTTTATTGATGTTTTTTTTAATTTTAGCTTTAATTTTTAAATTATATTCACGTATTAGGTAAGACTTGCCCTCTCGTCTCAAAATAAGTTACCGATGTTAGTACCACCTCAACACAGGTTCATACCTAGTGAGGTGGTAAACCGATATGTCAAAAGATGAATTTCCTTTCTAAGCTAGGTATAATATGTACACATATTATAAAATGTTTATGTGTTAGGATAAGGATTTTCTTTCTGTAAATTGTAACTTGAATTATGGAAATAAATAAATAAATAAATAATAAAATAAATAAATAAATGTAAAATGCTTGTGGGCGTTGTAGTTTTTTGCCGATGGTAGTTGCCGATGGTAACTGTCGATGGTAGTTGTCGATGGTAAATGCCGATGGTAACTGCCGATGGTAGTATTTTGTATGTGGTATTTTTCAATGCTTTTAAGGGTGTGTTCTGTAAATCAAGCAACATGACTTGAAATATCTTCGATTTATTTTATTTTATTTAATTTTTATTGGAATTATCAAATTTTAAAACAAATGGCAAAAACTTTCCTCTTTCATTCACTGGCTAGTGCTGCCCAACTGGGATATACCCGTTCGAGGGCAAGCAATTTATATTTTTACATTTAAAACGAGGGTCGATGAACCAACCAAACACAATAATAATAATAATAATTAAAAAACTATATAATAGCGCTGTAGTCTCATAATGTAGTTTTTATCACCAGTATTAGAATCTAAGGAACGTTTAATGTATCCTTTTTTTATATTTGTATTATTCTATTGTAGTAAGGGAGAATAAGGACACTCGTCCCTCGGGCGACATGTTCCAAATTAGATTAGACAAATTATATAATTCATTATTTAGTTTACATGAAAGTAAGGAGGGAAATTTTCCAATGGGCCAGAAAAGTAGACATTGACTCAATTTCAGTAGCATATTTACATGCCTAACACGCCTGCTTACGTAGTTTTTTTTCCACATAAAGAATCTACATTTTTATGTAATGTTTAATATACAAACAAAGATCTTCATGCATAAACATAAACAAAGATCTACATGCATAAAATATCATCTTTGTTCAGAGAGCTTATCTTTCCGACGACAACGCTAACGACCTGTCTAAGAACTAACATCGTTCAACACTGCTTCACGGTGCGGACGCTTCGTACCCTAAATGCACTATGTCATAGGCAATGACTATGTTCGACTGAGCCAGAATTGGATATTTGGACGATGAACTTAGCACAACTGCAAAGTACGGTAATGGCATTTCTTAGCAATCAAGTAATTAGATAAATATGTAGTATGTAGTATTAAAATTGTTAAAAAGTAGTAACTAGTATAATAAGAAAAGTTAGATAAACATTAGATAGATGTAAGTATAATCGTTTAAAATTACACTAACGTATTTCTCTGTCTCGTTTGCTATAGTGTAGAGTAATAATCTATATATTAGAATAATAATGATAGTAATAGTAATGGAGTAGAGTAATAATAATATTATTAACAGTAGAATTATAATAATATTCTATAGTAGAATAGTAGTTATACATATAGTAGAATAGGACGAGGTAAGTCGTAAAATATTTGCTAGTTTTCACCCTCTGCAAACACTCAGAAGATTTCTTCCTATGGACACAAAAAAATCTCTTGCACAGTCTCTCCTCTTGCCTCTCCTTGACTATGCAGATGTGGCTTATCTCGATTTATCAGAGGAACTGCTCAACAAACTTGAACGTTTGCAAAATGTATGCATACGATTCATCTTCGGTCTACGTAAGTATGATCACGTGTCCGACTATAGGGCACAGTTAAAGTGGTTGCCAATACGCCAAAGAAGAAATGTTCATATACTGGCTCTCCTATATCGTGTACTCACCCAATTAACACCATCCTATCTCCAGGAGCTTTTTGAACCACTAAGTTCCCACGGTCTCGTACTTCGGTCAGCCTTTGACAGTTTATTAAAAATTCCGAGTCATAATAGTGATTTCTATTCCTATTCTTTCTGTGTCCATGGTGCAAGACTCTGGAACGATCTCCCAGCAAATATACGAAACTCGCCTTCTTTACCATCGTTCAAGACTCACCTTAAGGATTACTACCTTTCTAAGAAGTAACCAGTTCTTCCCTTTCTCTCCTGTTCCTCTCCCAATTTCCTCTCCTCGGGCACTATTAGTCTTAAATTCTTCCACTTGTCTGTATGTTATGTAATAATCTTTATTTTCACTATGCGCGCATGTACCACTATGTTTAGGTTAGCTGTAAGACATTGCCATGTGGCAATAAGCTCGCCTTTTTTGTATACTTTTTTAAGTGCAAATAAAGAGTTTATTATTATTATTAAAAGTTATAATCTAGAATAATCGCCTAGAAAAATAATTAACGATTTGGAATCATCTGTAAGGGTAATTATGTTTTGGGAAATAAATAAATAAATAAATAAATAGATAAATAAATAAATAAATAAATAAGCTCGCTTTTTGCAGAACCTAACGTAGATCATTTACGCGAATTTGAGCCGTGAAATTGAAATATCACTAAGAAGACTTTGCTACTGTATTTATTGTTTCTGAAGGTGGGTTATTTACCTCTTTTTTATGAAACTCTGTTGTAACAGAAAATACTAAAGATGGCGACGAAATAAATTTATTTACGAGAATTCAAAATACATTGGTGAGCGAGTTAATGTGAACACGTGTAATAATTTTCAAAAACGTATTTATTGGCCAATAAAACTGACAAGGCCAAATATGGACATAATATTGTTTTTCTAAATAAGAAATGATGTTCTCAATTAGCTTTAATGACTTGTGGTAAATATTGGGTAAATAATCCTCGAGATTATTGAAGTAGTCAATGATTAATGGGTCGGGAACTACAAATAACTTATTCAGAACAATGTTATTTATTTTCAGCTAAAATGCTATTCCAGCTACAGTTGGGGACTGAGCTTGCATTAGCAAGCGGTGGCTGAGGTGCAAGGACCGGCGTTCTGTCTCCCCACCACAGATATTAGTGCTGTGACATCACTCACCCGGTGTTACTCGACAGTAATAGGTATAGGTATATACGCTAACGAAAGACCGCGTGTTCTAAGAACCGCTTGCATTTAGCTCAGTCCCAAACTATACATAAGCCATTTATCAAGAAAGTAATTATTCATTACCTTAGTTAGACCATTCATTATATATTATACACTGGATAATCAATGCTTATACTATGGCACGGGCTAAAATTTGATCAAACACCTCTTTTCCATTCGGTTCACTTTTTTTCAAGTTCCAAGGTTAATTTAATTCGAATAAATCTTATATATCTATTTCTCAATTTGTAGTTCTATTACATAGAAATTCAAACAAAATTGAACAGAAATTCAAATAAAATTCGAACAAATATATTATTGAAATTTGAAAAGCTTATCCAAATGGTTTTGTTTCTTGATCTCTTGATTAAGCCCAGTGACATTTCTAAACCGAACAATTTTCAAAAATCAAGAGATTATATGACTCAAATGGCAAGAAAAATCTTTTGATAATTAATGAGGCTCAGGCTTCGATAGGCATAAACACGTGATAAAAACATAGAGGTGATAGACATAAAAACATAGAGGTGATGATTATGTAGATTATGATCGAGTATGATTTCCGGACCCACAAATCATTAAAAACTCAAGAAACTCATGGATCCCATTCCATATGGATCCATACCTCCAAAAAGTCATTCAAGATAATATTAGCAATTTTATTCATGATTATTACTATTATTACACTTTATAGTATACGCTATTATTACTATTATATGCAGTTTTTCACTCCACACCCACACACTCAACACAATCACAAACACACATACACACAAGCAGACACACATCCAAAACGAAAGCCTCTTATGTAGTAATAAAGTAGTTCAACGTTAATTTCTGTAATTTCATTGAAATCCGTAATCGGTTTTATTTTTAAGTAATCTATAGTTTCATAATGTCAGTTACTGTGTAATTAATACTGTGTTATTTATAATTAAAGAATAAAGAAAAAGAATAATAGCCAATAAATGATTTTTTATGCAACATATCAGTAGCTACTACAAATATTTATAAATATCTATAAATACTTATTACATATCTATAAATATCTATAAACATCAATAAATATCTGTATATACATATATATCCACTATATGACCTATCTATATCTTTATTTATATCTATATCTTTATTTATATCTATATATCTGGGCTTCTGCTTTGATTATTCAACTTATTAACTGACTATTTTAATTATTGTGTGTATAGTAGGTAGCCATTAGAATTATTGACTATTTTTTAATTTTTTTTGTAATACGATTCTACGACGAATAACTTTTAGTAGGTTCCAAAGTTTCTTAGATACTATATATTTTTTAAAATTATTTTATGTGTGTAACGTAAAGATTAAAGTAGTAATGACACTTACTACTTAAAACACAAATATTTTGACACGTCCAAGAGCGGTTTTTAGCCGCCAATTAGACACGACGTAAATGTAAAATGTAAATGTATACATATACACATGCCATCGTCTAAATCCTTCTTCCTAATCACTTCCAATTCCCTACCTCTCCCATCGGTTTTCTATATTAATTTTATATTTAATATGAACTTAGTTTATTTTATAATTAATTTTTAAGTTTAATATGCGGAAATCTGTTTAATATGTTACTTTCGTAGGAAACGATTATCGGCGTAATGTTTTAATTTTTTTTCTACAATATGTTTATGCACACGTATGTATATTGTATGCGCTGTATGTTTCCAGAAATATATAAAAAAAATATATATCACATTAATTTTACACTACTGTATGTATCTCCAGAGCTCTACTGACGGTGGGCTCGATTGCGTTTCTTCGTGATCTAATATCGGAAAATAGTTATAAATAGGACAGAAAACGAATTTACCGCGTGAAATTTGTAGGACCCGACGTTTCGGTGACGTTGCAGCCGCCGTTGTCTAGGGCAGTCTACCCTATAGACAACGGCGGCTGCAACGTCACCGAAACGTCGGGTCCTACAAATTTCACGCGGTAAATTCGTTTTCTGTCCTATTTATAATGTCAAACAACCGCGATAGTCTTCGATCGGAAAATAGTTGATGCGAACGAGACAGAGCAGTGCGTTACAGCGAAATGTAAAATGAACGATCGAATCTTTTTCCGCACAAAAACTACCTATCGAACCATTAAACTATTCGAATTAGTTTTAAAATATTTCTACCGGTCTTAGATTATGCCACTTTATGTTTGATCGGTAGTTTATGCTGGAAAAGTGACATTCCTTTCATATTCCGCTCTAACGTATTGGCCTGTTTCGCTCGCATGAACTAATTCCGATTTTAGTTCACGAATAAATGCAATCGGGCCAACTGTCTTCACTTACGAATGCTGTGATCGTCACGTCACTAGCTTAACGGTGTCATTCAATTGTATGCAAATTTAAGAAAATCGTCACAGTAATATTATATTTCAGTAAACATCTTACCAGTGTAAGACAAATTATATTCAGCAGCTGATCGTATCTATTCGAGCGGCGAGCCGGTGCTGCCTCTATCAATGACGAAACATCTGTTGCCGAAACATTATGCAAATGCTGCGTTCAACTTCCAACGTCGCCTGAAGCAGTTGTTTCACGTCATTTTCCTTCGTTTGAAGCGCATTTTACGATGTTTATTCATACGAAGGGGGAATAAATTCGCGCTTCCTTTGTGAAACACCAGTAATACGCTCTTCTTGTTTGCTTCTTGGTACACGAGACGAGCACTGAGAAAATTACCCAGCTAACGCTGCACCTGTCGATTTGGTAAACCCGATAAGCGAAAGATTGATGTTTCCTTGTGTAGCTAAAATCTAACACAGTTCACAGAAGTAATAAAAATGAGCTTTTATTTCCCAAGTTCTGACTAGAAAACGTAAAACCGGTAAAACAATTTAGCCTCAATTTTCTTTGTGATGGTGGAATGTTATAGACGTTGACATTCACAAGTGCCAGTAACTCTACTATTTAGTAACTAGTACGACGAAAGCAACTCTACTATTTAGCTCTTAGTAGAGTAAGAGCTCTTAGTAGACAATAATAGAGCTCTTAGTAGTAGACAATAATAGTCCTAAAAAATTGGTCATCTGGTGTTTTCGACGGTTCTATAGAGTGGAGCTCATTGATTTCGACGGAAAATATATTATACTAGTGGTATTAACCGACGTTGCCCGTATTATATCCGTCCTCAAATACCTATGTATATCCATTTTTATGGCGATCGGTGGAACGGTATATAAAAGGTTGATGTGCTACAGCGCCACTTAGTGGCGAGTTACAACAAAGTGAATAGCGTGTAAATATTATGCGCGCTCAGACGTCTATGTATACCAATTTTCATGGCGATCAGTTGGGCGGTATAGAAGTTGATATGCTGCTGCGCCACCTGGTTGCGAGTTACAATATAGTTACTTGCGCGAAAATATTATGCGTGTTCGGAAGTCTATGTATACCAATTTTCATGGCGATTGGTTGAGCGGTTTCAAAGTTGATGAGCTGCAGCGCTATCTAGTGGTAAGTTACAAAAAAGTGGATATCATAAAAACCTTCTCCATGAAAAAATACATATATGTGCTAACTTTCATGGCGATCGGTCAAACGGTTTAGGAGTCTATTAAGCTCGGACAGACAGACAGTCAGATAAAACAACATCCATTTTTATTGATATAGAATTCTAATGTACTATTACCACCTTTTAACGTTAAGCATATATATGCAGTGTAATGACTTATATCTACCTATCTCTTGATGTATATCTACCTCTCATACACCCCTCAGGCGAAAAAGGTTTTCATCCCGCTTTATTTGATCGAACCAGAATAAAATATGGGAATTGTAAGAAAATAGGAGATTGTATATTCTGATGTACAAATACAAAAAGAAGGATTGGGTAAATACGACCTACGTACTTTTAAGACTTATTTTATTAGATGGGGCTCAGATGAAATGCAATTTTGAATTTATATATTGGGTTACAATATAATTTATTTATTACAATATTTATGTAGTTTTATAAATGCTTTTTTATTTTTAAAGGGTCGACGTGTAGTGATTAATCTCGTTTTCGCGTTACTATACCCAATGAAATAACACCGAAACTAAGTCGTTCTTATGAACAACTCTCAAGGCTCTCAAAGATGTATTTGAATTCAGGATTTTCATAAAATAAGATTATAATCGATCGTTGTTTTTCATTTTACAACGGAAACTAGAAATTCGATTCTAGCAATTTACTGGATGTCCATATTTCGGAGCGATAAAGCAGCATTTAAATAAATCAAACATCAACATAAACACGCAAATGGCGACTGTATTTTATGTGATGGCATAGAAAACGCTATTATCATTTTATTAAAAACAACTGAGGTAACTTGACATTATCAAATCAATCAATCAAAATAATATTCGTTCGTTTTATTTTTAAATCCAATTTAAAAATGCATATTAAATAAACTACCTCATATTTCTATATCTTCGTGTTTATTTATTTAGCAGTAACTTGGATACCTTGTTAGAATTTGGGCGACTTTTCACAAACACAAAATTCTCTCCATGAAACCGCCACTGGTTCACATAAATGACACAATTTTGCTAACTTTCACATGAATTATACACACATGCTGTGCGATTAGAACTAGCCGGTTTATCTCGGTAAAAATTGTAAGACGGACCGCGCTAGCGACTGGCGATGCCGGCGGCTTCTTATCAACTGGTTGCATAGTTGACAGGCAATTTTCCGCGAAAATTGTAAGTACTTACATCTCTCCTAGCGTGTGAAAATATACATCTACGTAATATACCAAAATGCATTTGTTTGTATATTCATTAACAAATTTACAGTTTGTGTTCAATATCAATGAAACTTTGCACATTATGCTTTAAAACAAGGGAAAATTAATATATTCTTCTCGCCGCTGAGGAAGAAGCCACGGGCTCCGAAATGTTCGGCCAAGGTACTCACCTCTATCCTCTTACTAACTGAAACGAGATTGGTTGGATGTATCTGACATGCGGACTAAGAAGTAGGTATGTTTCAATTGCCATTTTATTACTAGTAACGCTCACCTTGAATTCAACCGTCTCAAAACTAAGCAACCATCCCTCAATACACATAAAGTCACTCGATTAGATCTCAATTCAAGCGAAATAACAATCATTTCAATAATATCCGGCTTATGTCGCCTTTAAAAAATTAGAGGACCTGTCATGTTAAGAAATCTAAAACCTGTTTAAAAATTAAAAATAATAAATTGAGGGGCCCAGGGGAAGAACAACCTTAGACGCAAAAAGTAAATTTACCAGGAGAGCGGTTTCAAGGTTTTAAACGGTATTAAGAAAATAAGGTATCTATTCCCTGGCTAGCCTCGGAATTGGCTGTGATTATAGTTTGCATAATATAGATTATATTTCGGTTATATAATGTATATTGACTAATATGGTTTATTAAAAAAAACATAATTATAACTTCACTCTTAATGTCTGTAGGAAAAAACAAGCTCAATCCAGGAATAATCCTGTTTTTCTCAAGTCAATTCATGTACATTGCAAAACTAAATATGAATTAGTTATTTGACCGCATTTATTTAATAATTCTTTCCATTGTTATTATTAAAACATATTTCAATCTAGACGTTCTGTGTCTGTTCCACGTCCAATGCTGCTTCTGCGTCCTCGGCCTCTTCCACGTCCTCTGCCACTTTAACTTCCTTCGCCTCTTCCATATCCTTTGCCTTTTTCCGTATTCAAGATACCATTGTCATTGTCATCTATATGGGAATATGATTTTGATATTGCCAAATCTTTTTTGTTAATGTAAAAGGTGGTGCTAAAATATGATGAGAGTGTATTTTTTATTTTGCCCACTACTGGAGTCATAAGATTTCTAGATCCCGTACTCTTGCATCTAGAATGTAGTGAATCTGGTGGTGTTTAAATTCCATAGAAGAGATCATACATCATTGCTTCCTTTTTTACCAATCGCTTAAGAATATATGTAAAACAAGCTGTCAGAGTTTGAAAGAGTATGAATGTTGAATCCATACACCGATAATTATCTCTCGTACTAAACATGTTGAGGCTGGGAAAACCTTAGCATAATCTATGCAGATAGCTTCTTTAATGAGACTTTTTAACCTTTAAATTCCAGCTTTCGTTTTATGAATTTTGTATTCCTGTCGAAGTTTTCTTATGTGGTTGCAAATGTTAATAATTTCTGGAGAAGTTACTGGTTTTTAAGTTTGGTCGCTGCCAATGTCTTCATTTTAGCTGTTAACACAACGCAATTGACTGCAGGTGTCGTTTTTTAGATAGCCAAATGCAATATTAAAATCAATGTTGAATATATATATATGTCTGTAGGTTCCATAGGGTATTTATATGTTATTTTTTAAAACGCTGAACATATTGCGAATGTTCAATTCTTTATTCAGATCAGATCCACTCTTTAATCAGTAATGTTATGCGATTTAATTTAATTTATGTGGAGCCCTATTTTTTAAGCGTGTGGTCTTTCGATTTCAGAGGTCTATTCGAATGTTTCCCTCGCTTGTCTAGCGGAGCCACTCACTTGTGACAATATTCTAAAAGTAGGTATTAACTAGGAAAAGGTTTCTAGTTAATACCGTGTACAGACAAAATGTATTTCGACAAACATCAACTTATCAAGAAATATTGGTATTTTTATTTATTTCAAAAGGGATATAATAAAGCTGCGAACAATATTAGTCTGCCAAAAATTTAAACCATAAGCTTCATATGCCCTTATTTTAATTAAAGGAAAAATAGCTTGCCTATGGATTGTGATGATTTATCCTAACCTAAATAAATTATTTACGAGAGAAAAATACTATATGAAAACAGAAATAAAATATTGGTTTCATATTCAGTGGATTTGGCATTTCAATGGCTTCTATAAGGAAGCTGAGATCAATTTTACTTAGCAAATAAATAAAATGTAAAGCTTGATATGCCCTTACTTCAATTAAAAATAGAACTCAGTTCTTTCCTGTGGATTGTGAAGTTTTATGTTAATCTACGTGGAGTATTTAAAAGGAAATGAAAGTAAAATATGTTTCTTTTTTTTAAAAATTAGGTGGCTTTTTTATTTTAGTGACTATAATTATTTTTTTTTACAATCATCCCTCTAACGAATTCTTTGAAGAATATACAAAAAAAACGATTAACTATTTAAAATATATTTTTTTCATATTATTCTTTATATATAGCTATATATATACATATATCTATAGCTACCAAAAATGAAAAATCTTTACTTTTGTCACGTGAATTGATTAATCACATTTTAATGCCACGAAATACTACTGACTAATTTAAAAAATCATTAAAATTTTACGTAGGCAGCCTCATAGGCTTTTTTATTTATATTTGCCTAATCAAGTCTGTGATAAGTGGCTAACTATGAGTTGAGTTTTTTTTACACAAAAAAACAATAGCGAAGTACCATTCAAATTTTACTACTCATCTCAAAGCGTGATCATAATAGATTTAACAATATTTTTTATACTATTATGATGCCTAATTAATAGGTAGGTGAACAATAAACAATTTTTTTAGGACAAGGAAAATTTTTCCATAATTAATGTTGCTTTGTAGATTGTTGTAAGAAGTAAACATGATTTAGTTGGAAGATTTAGGATGGTAATAATTGCGCAAACCCGGCTTTGATTAAAATTATCTCCAGTATATATCTAGTTACCTACCTCATAAAGGGTAAACTGAGAGAATGGAGCCCATAAAGGTTTTAATCTATATCAGTCAACAAACAAACCACATTCGTTACCTACAATCAATATTCCGCGAGTAATCTAATATTAGCCGTTGCATGATAACAACCGTATAATTTTGCCTTATATAACTGTTTTGTTGATTTAATAAAACTTAATTGAATGAAAAATGGACGGTGTGCTTTAAAAAATGCTATTTAGAAAACAACTCTTTTTCACAAACCATGCTAAAGAGCTGTTTATCATTATTTTTATGTAGATCTACGTATGTCGCAGATTTGTTGTTGTAAAAATCCCTAGGGATTTCACAAAAATTGGAGATATTGTGATTTATTTTTAAATATTTTAAATATTTAAAGGATTTTTGCAAAATTCCGAAATACATTAGCGGCATTTAACCTGTTTTTGTTTCACCGCTTAACCTAGCTTTTAACCTGTTTTCTTGCTGTGTTTGAGCTGTATTTTAACACTATGTAGGCGGGTATTTTCCCGCCAAATCGCGGCGTAGCGCAGGTGTTTTTTAAAATTTTGATAGATCGGATACCACCGACAATAGAAAACGTACAACCACCCCCCCCCCCACCCGTTTAGAGCCCCTTGATTTTACAAGTTTCCCGCGCCTTACCGCTTCGCGCAACAGAACGAGTAAACTCGTCTCCCGCGTTTTACTACAAAAAGGGGTATGACGAGTTTACTCGTTTCCCGCAAACAATGTGTTAAAATTGTTTTCAAATTACCGCTATGGAATTTTCTTGATTACTTGACATTTTAAGTAAGTAAAATTAAATGAAATTTAAACGTTAAAATTTCAAAATATTTTCAGATATATGGAGGCTATTGTAGTGTTCCAAAGGAGTTCAAGTTTTCAGTTTATTTTTTTATAAAGAATATTATTAGTTTTTTTCCAGAAACGTTTAGGTTTTGTGCACTTTTTTCCACTTTTCATCAATACTTTTCGAAGTAACTAAATAAAATATAACAGTGTTTCGCCCATAAAACTCAAATGAATAACAGTGTTTCGCCCATATCACTTTATATATTGAGAAAGGAACTTGTTGATATTATGAGAAGTTCTGGGAGGAATGAAATTAATGAGCAGTTTATTTTTTTGAAAGAAGAGTTTTTAACTCTTCTTTCAAACCAACAAATTGCCACGCAGAGCTTTTAAAGGGTTTAAATTAAAACCCCAGTATAATTGGATAAAAGCATTTAGGATGGATGAAAGTTTTCGCAAAAAAAAGCTGAATGGATGGATATCTCAATTTCACTCCTGAAAAGAAACGGGGTTGTCAAAAAACTTCTTTTGAATGGAGTTCATAGCGAACTAAGCATTTGAAAACAAAGTAGTTGAGGGATTCTGTGAGTGTATTAAATTATGCAATTCAAATAGGCTTAAGTGCAATAGGACAAACACAAGCCTCAAAAGTGTTGCATGACCAACACATCCCCGAGTCGTGCGAATAGGTACAGAAAAGCATACGCAAAGTCTTCAAATACTTCACCTGACAAACAAATTATGTCAGGTGAAGATTCTCTAGCGGTTTTGGTGGATGCAAACATATAATATCTCGGTATTAACATAATCAGGATGGGTGCTCCAGACAAATTTCCTTCTTACATAACAGTTCAAGCTGCGAATAAGGATTGTTATCCGAAGAGATAATATATAACAGTAGCCTCCACCTGTGCAGAAGTTACTTTGCAAGCTTTACTTGTGGGACGTTTACTATTATAATAACACTGGAGCCTGTGATTGAGCTAATCAAGGACGGAACACTTGACTGCTATGTTGGTATTCAAAATAAGGCTTTGATGGCAGTTAGGGTCATAGTTCTTACAAGCAAGCATTTCTTGAGACCAGGGATTCGGCTGTTTTTATTACTTGCATTGTTCCACATCGCTTTGTTTGTGGTGAGAAAATCGTTTGGCGAAGCCCACGTCCAGATTCTACCAGATTTTGCAGGCCATTAAAAATTGGATTTATCGAAGAGTCAATTAAAGTTTCAATAACAAAGAAGAACATAATAGACGAACAGATAAAACAGTTACGGAAAAGCACTTCCATAATTTAAGTAAAATATTTTAATTTACCTCACTATTTAATATTTGCTATGGTCGATGGCAAAGTATGTCATCCGCCAACTGCCACAATATGCACACAAAAAAGCTTTATATGTCCACAGATTTTAACGCATTGACGAGATGATTAACAGAGAAATAAAATCTGAATAGTTGGAATTCGGGTTGTCTGTCTTACATGCATGGATCCGCGTGTTTGAATACATTCTACACCTAGCTTACAAAGTACCACTTAGGAAATTACAAGCTCGAAGAAATGGCAAAGAGTTTGTTTTAGAAAACAAGGCTTGTATTCAAAAAGAATATAGAGAGTGATGTGGATTAATCGTAGATAAACCTAAACCTGGATTTGATAATTTAAATGACGGGAACACGGTTAGACGTTTTTCCAAGGACGCGGTACTCTCGGCTGCAATTACTAAAATCGATATTGAATGAATTAAAAATATACTTATTACAATGATAGTAGTTTCTATTGGACATGAAATTGATGTCGAGGAACACCGAGAAGTTGCCCACAGCAATGCTTGCTACTTTGTTGATCAATACCCTTGATATAATATGCCTAATGATTTGTATATCACTGTATAATGATTGCCCGAAATAATATATTCTGCTTTACATGCCGATTAAAGGAGAAAGCGTAAGAAGCCCGGAACAAGGATTTCAAAAAATAACGAGAGCATTACCTACTCGAGGAGGTGTATTCGTGACAAAACTAATGAGGACGTGTTTAATTATATTTTTTTTAGTTCCGACCCTGTAATCACGAGCAAGTGAAAGTTACAAAAAAAGAAACTGCAGCACTTTCCTAAAGAAGCAGTAGATTTGTTAAAATCTGGAGCCGTTCAGCTCCTTAGCTATAGTGATATTGATGACTCTGATGATGACAGTGGAGACGATGATAAAAATGTCTTACCACATTCTGAAGACGATGAAAATTGATTACAGTTATCTATCATAGCTTCTCTAAATTAAAATTTATATCATACAATTTTTATTATAAAGGTATGTTTCTTATTCCATTCCATGACATTTTTTTAAGTATATATTCCGTTAAGAAGCCATCTACGTATTTTATTTTATAATATATACTAACATCTTTGCAAAGCAACATTGAACTTAGGTCTGTGATTTATTACCAACTTTGAGGTCCTGTTACCCCAGTATGCGTCGTGGAGGTGACGAAGATTGAAACAAATTTACGCAAATAAATCTCACGAATGCAAGAAAGGAGAATGGCCATTTTTGTGTATGAAAGGTTTGCCCAGAGTGTAGCAACTTAGGACATAATAATTAATTGTGCTTGTTTGAAGAAGTAATATTATCACAGTTAACTTATTTATCCATATCGTATTAGAATTATACACATCGTAAGTTTAGTATATCTGGATAGAGCCAAGTATAGAGACAGAAAGTAAAAACGAAATCACCTAAAAACAAAAAAAAAACACTTAGAACACTCTAACGTAAAACGAAGGAATGAAAACAGTCCAGGCGCAAAATCTTACCTATCACCCGCACACTGATCATCTATCTCTATCTTTCTTTTTGGCTTTTTATCTTAGATCCATAAACGTAGTCTGTCTTGCTAATTTACTGTGTCGCTTTCATCCATAAGTTTATTTAGACAAACGCAACGTAAAACTCAAGAATGCTGACGACCCAGGCGCAAAATCTTACTTGACACCCGCACACTGAGCATCTATCACTATCTTACTTATTGGCTGTTTCTCTTAGATCTATAAACTTATTTACCGCTTTAGCTGTCGGTACAAGATAAAAGTACTCACTCGGTACTATGCAGTAATTTTTACTAATAATAATTGTTATTCATGTTGTGATATTTTATATATATTTTATCTATATACCTTGTATATAAATAATATAATCATCTGTATTGTTTAAATAAAACGAGGTGAAACTAAAAAATGTGTAATTATTGATTAAAATATTTTGCAATTTCAACACTATAGCTTATTTCAGCCACGTATTTCAGCTTATGTGTTATATAATGAAATGTTTTTGTAATAAGCTTTCGTTTGGTAATGTGGCAAAGTTTTATAATAAAATTCGCAAATGGGTATTCTCTTTTCAGTGAACCGCAGATCGTACATATTAAGATCATACGGCTTATATGGGTAAACGCTATGTGCATTACGTGCCGCCATGTAGCGTGTCATTCTATACAGCGTTTATTCATATAAAATATATTACAAAATTAAATGATGCGGTCAGTCGCCGTCACGTCGCGTGGCGTGTCGTGGCGTAACGTAAGCCAAATATGAATCCACCTTCAGATCAGACTGAGTTGGTCAGTCGGGTGCAAGCCGCAGTGTGTCTGTGAAAATGTCACATATAGCTATTCCGATGCGGAATGGCGAAAAGGAAGAAAACTATACATGGCTTTTGTTTCGATACAATTTATTTCATATTAATACAGGAACACGTAAGTCTTTAATCTGTGCGTATATACGTACAGATCAGTGACTGTATTAGGTGCTTGGAGGTTCGGAGAGTGCGACACGGTCGGGCGGCGCAATAGTGGTTTTTATTTTATCAGTAATTAACCAAAATGCAAAATTTGTACAAAAAACGCCACTCAACTAGTGAAGCGAACAATTGAACCCCTTTCCCATTCGCCGCTAACTACCCCCCCCCCCCCCCCCCGGCGACGGAATTAAAACAATATTAGTGTCGCCTGTATAAGATGTGGTTTCGGTCCAAATACGCATCTGTATACTGATTTTCAAGTCCAATATTTCCAGATTGAAGTATGACTAACGCGCCCCCTCCTGGTGGGCCGATTTCAACCACACCTTTTCAACTATTTCCATGATCAAATGATGCCTGCGTGCCAAATTTCAGTTCAATCGGATGACGTGTTTGGGCGCTATCGTAGAGGAATACACACACTAGGAAAGGTATGCCAAAATGGATATTTCCGTCTTCATCGCGAGAAAAAATACGTTTTTTGAATTTTTATGTTTTCAAGAAAATTTATCCGTCATGCGGTCTGTGAGTTTTAGAATTTGGAAATAATACCATGATGTGAATAGTTGAACATTCCGCGATCTCAAAATCATTGGAGTTTCCACCACATTTGACGACTATGTATTTCCAAATACATATTTAGGGTGGTTTTTAATCACAGTATTTGCAATGGAAGGGATGAATTGCTCTGATGTTATCTGATTATTAAAACAAGAAAAGAAATCCAAGAATTTCATGGCGAATCAGCTTTGGGGGTTGGAGAGAGACACCACCTTAATCAAGCTATTTGTATGAGCGACGGTATCGATTCGTTGTTGACTGTAATTTCTAGTCTATTAACCACGCGGAGGCTTAAGGGATATCTTCACTCATTCCAACCTATAGGGCCATCAACGATTTGTCAGTATGTACCCTGACCAAGTGACAAACAAAACTTTACATTATAGTGTTTCTTTTTCGCTAGTGGGGCGCTAGTGTTTTTTTTTAGTCACCAAACGTCGATAGGATTGTTCTAATCCGTGACTAATTCTAATTAGCGGACATACATTTTGTAGGGAGGTTTCCAAACGGTTGCACTGGAAAATGCTTTTGAAAATACAAATGTGCTCCACGTTTTTTTAGCTCTAATGAAAATCGTTTTAGTGTCAAGTCGCATGTAACATTGAGTAGAAAAAATAATCTAGCTGATCTGGCACCTGAAAAACCGAACAAAATGGTGGCTCTTTTTTTGCAAACCTGAAAACCTGATGATACTTATGTTATAACGTTAGCTTAGGATAATGTCTAGTTGTGATGTGCGGTCGCCAAAGCCTCACCAGACTCGTTTAATGCCCATCAAAGTGTGCACTCTGACGTGCATAAAGTGACGCGCACGAGTGAAACCCATAAAACAGTGCGCACTGCCACAAACTTCAGGAGAGTCTGGCGAGGCTTTAGTTATTATAAACATCAGCCAGATGTGTTTTTTTTGTAGAATTATGGATCAATTATTAGGTGAAAAGATTTAAGACAGTAAAAATGGGAGTAATAAGTTTTTTTTTGTCTAATTTCTATATAGATCCCGCCAGACGCATTCTGCATTTCTTAAAGTAGCCAGACATCTTTCGAATGGTAAGCTGTGATAAAATCAATTTATATTATAAGTTTTAAACGTGTAAAAGTAAGGTCGTAGACTAAATAAGTCAGACTGCTTTTTGGTGCATTTAATGATCGACTCTAGTAAATGGAAATTAAGTATAACTTAGATAATAAATACAATTTGGTTGCACCTCCTGCCCACCCACCCATCAGATAATCCTTGCCAAGCTCGTAATTTCTTGATAAGCATCAAGAATATACCAGACTTAATTACTTTTACAAACTGGCGAAATAAGTCCTAAACATATTCACTGCCTCCATGACTATTAACACTTGCAAATAATAAAAACGTCCGAAGTTCGACCAACAGTAGCTGCATGTTTTTATCTAAAGGACAGATTAAATATAAAAACCAATTATTTAACAATAGTATTTACTCGATAGTTACATTCAATAATTAGTTCCATCTATGGCATGTTTATATGGGCTGATTACATCACAGAAATAATACGGAGAGATTTAACCCGTCAGGCCTCGGCCCCTCAGCGGATTGACAAGTTGATGTCCCAAAAATTTTTAGTAAAAATTAGTAAAAAAAATTAATTATGACACTGTCTCACCAAATCAATAATTACTGCCAAACCACTGTATCCATAATTAAAATAAAACATATTAAAATAATAAAACATTATAAAATAAAACAAATTAAATTAAAATAAAATAAAATTAAAGTCACGCTGAATCAATCTAATACAATATACCTATGTATAACAAATGATGCAACGCCACAACCTCTCCACCATATTGGGTGATTGTGAGGGAACATCCATGTGGTGTTAAGTCCGCTTTTGTATGATGTATGCACTAAAGAGTTTTTGATTTGATTTGACTGCCATTTGGTAAAATCAAAAGGTATCATATATCCTTTCTATCCGATCGAAATTTATCATATTTTAAGTTTTATTTACAAGGAAAATACTCAATTTGTCGTTTGAAAAAACTGACATATGTAGTCCATTTATTATACCAACGCTCCTAATAATATGAAGGACCTATGTATATAAGTTTTTTAAATTCTAAAAGAACGCTATATATGTTTTGCTCCTTACATTCTAATATTTATATGTGGCATGTGGTCACTTCAGGGTTTGAGGATTTCTTTCCTACTGATTCTTTACAGATGTAAATTCCGTTCTGGGTATCGCCGTATAAATTTGTACTTTTTTTGTCGTGTGTGTGTCGCCTAACTACTTTCAGTTTTTCTATAAAAAGTTATGGTCTAATGCATGATCCAATTTAATTATAGTAAAGTGTATTAGAAAATGTATCAAAATACAAGAAATTACTGCAAAGAAGCATGAAGTGATATGATTTATTAATTTTAAAAACAAACACAATTTTTCAAGTGCCTATTAAAATTTACATCGCCAATCCATTTTTGCCCCTTTTATGACAAATTGCGATCAAAGTAGTCATATATTTAAAATGTTGAATATTTTCGCATTTACTTAAATTGTGTATCTTTTGTTTTCTTTACTAGTAAAAAGAATATATATATTATTTACTGAAAATATTTGTTGCAAATGGTTTGTCGCCATATTTGTTTCCCGAATGTTACTTTTGGTGTGTTACCAATTTGATCGAAAACTGATAAAAGACTGGCATTCCTAAGTATTTTTTTGCGTATGGCAACTCTTTGTTGCAGTATGGACAACGTAATAAACTACTCAGCCATCTTTTCTTTTGCTCTGAGTGGGTCGACGTCTTGGTCGTGAATTTGTCCTGAGAATTTTGAGTGGGATTTAGCTTGGAATTATCAAGGTAAATATTCGAATATGTTATCTGTTGTATATTTTGTACTTAGATCTATTAATGCTTATTACGATAATGTGTTTATATCGTTACTAACATTATTCGTTTACAAATAAAACGATTTAAAGTTTATGTCGCGCGTGTTTTTCATTCACGATCGTTACCGTATGTTACCATTTGTTGCTGATGTGTTACGTAACATTCGTGAAATTAGGACGTATTTATATTGGTTTCATTGAAATAAATAATAATAATAATAACTTTATTTTATTGATCAAAAATATAAATTACAATTTGTTTTATACTCCGAATCTGACTAACTAGGCCATAGCCCGTACCAAGAAAGATTCGATGGATAGCGGTTGTTTGTTAATCGCGCACATATGTAATATAGTTTTAATAATCAGAATGGTCATATATATAACTCATGGAAAGGGTGCAGCGGACTGTGTGGGTGCCGCAATTCAAAGAAAACTCGACAACTATGTGTCACATGGGATTGACATACCTAATGCATTAGTTGCTTTAATACGCTGCAATGAAATGTATCATCATCAGTGATGATACATTTCATTTCTGAAGACGAAATTGGTAAAAATAAATTACCAGCTGAATTAAAGCAAATCTCTGTATCACTGACGAAATTGGTAAAAATAAATTACCAGCTGAATTAAAGCAAATCTCTGTATCACTGACCATGGAAGTACATCAAGTGATACAGAGATAGAAAACGTTATCGGATATAGGTGTTTGAGTTGTTTTTGTACCAGGCCTGTAAATTGTAAATGTCTTGATTTAAAATCTCATCTTCTTTTGCCCATGCCAAACACTGTTAAATCTGGTTCTACAGTAAAGAAAGAACAGGGCCTACAGCAAACAAAAACCAACAAGGACTACACGGAAAATACACCCAATCACCAAGTCGAGGCTGAAGCTTTATAAAGAAACGTAAAAAAGAATAAATCAAATTTTAAAAAAGTGCAAATGAAAAAACAAAACATAAAAAATGGAGAAAAACAGATTACGTATCAGAAAGTTCGGACAGTGACGAAGTACTAATAGACTACATTGACACAGATAATGATATCGATGGCTTCTTATCTGATGGCTCTGAAAATTCAGTTCTAGTACGAATTCAAAAGATCCGCAACCTTTTATCTTGGATGAAAATACAGGAATTTTATTGAAACACAAACCAATGAATTTGGGAACCGAAGCACTAAATATAGATTATATACACCACCAAGAAAATATAACTCCAAATATTCCAGGTTCATCAGGTATAAACATTTTAGAAGACCAGCATATTGCTGAAGGTAAATACGTATTGGTTAGGTTTCAAACTAACAGGATTTCGAAATGTTACGTCGGGCAAGTCGTTGCAATTAACAGAATCAATGTAAAGGTTCATGCGTAAGAAATCTAATGGTTTATTCTACTGGCCACAAGCAGAAGACATATTAGACATGTTTATTTACGATATTGCCAAAGTTTTGAACATCCTATTTGCAATCGTCGTGGAGTGCTACAATTCGAGGATGATTTGAATAAATTTAAGATTTACTAAAACTATAATAAAAATAAATAAAATGGTGCCCATTGACTTTCATATTATGGTCGGGATGACCTAGTTAGGCAGATTCTGCATTGTAAACCAACCGAAATGTATATTTTTTTGAATAAATAAATAAAATTATTGTTATTATTATTATGCTATAAACAGACCTTTATGAAACTCACGTTTGTTACGTGTAATCTTGAATGTTACTGATGGCCAACATGTGTTACTGATTCACGAATGTTTAATACACATTTTTACGACGATACCCTTCTTTGCATAACAGCTGGAATTCAGTTATATGATGCAAACATGGGATCCATGTAAGACCAATTATCATGGTAATACATCGATACTTGTTGATGAAGACGAAAAGTTTAGTGTCCTCATAGTATAATCATAAAAGATATATACATGAATAAACACGAATTATAAATCCATTCACACATTTTTCTTAATAGGTAAATAAACAAATAAAACGCCAAATTTCACAAATGACAATGTCTTTAATCTATTCATAGAATGGAAACATGAATTCTTACAACATGAATATTTCTTAAATAAAGAAATTTTTATTGGTGGCTAGAAATATTTTTCTGTCTATAGAAACGATGATATGAAAAGATAGATAACAATGGTCTTTGTACAATGACGAAGCGTCGTATGAGAAACAGCTCGCAAGAATGATTTTAGGGCTAACTAAATCAAAGTGGCAGCGTAATGACAATAATTATTATGTAATTAAACTCTTCTTAAGAAGGCACATGAAACTTCTTAACTAAAGTTCCAAAAGCTAAAAATACAACAAGAAATGATAACAATGGTGAATTATTCATTACTTTGTGATAATTAGATGATACCGTTTATAACTAGCAGCCTGTTGAATTTAAGTAGGGGTTCATTTTTATAATTCATCAAAAAGAAGCTTTCTAAAAAATGCTTATTGTCAAACTATAGGCATGCATAATGGCTTTTAAAATGTTATCAAATAAAATCTTAATTTCTATTTGGGTGAATGTTAAAAATGCTCGTAACAATAATATATTTTTTCCACGATGTAAAATACGATATATTATAAAAGCGAAAATGTATCAAAAAGAGATTTTTCTATTTTCTCAATTGATATTTTACCCCTTCTTAAATGTACGACTATGTGATATGCATATCTCTCTACGCAACAGGTGGGAAAAGCTTAACAATAAGTATTTAGCTAAACGAAATCATCAAATTTTGGTCTCAGACGAAGCGAAGGAAAGACAACTCTCACTTTTGCGATTTACGTACCTATGTAATTTTACCAAGATATAAAAATAGGTTTTAATATTCCTACCAAAATATTACGAAACATTTTGATAAATAAGAGCCGCGACGTGAGAGCGAAAGAGTTGTTCTTACTAAGTAGTGGGAATAAAAACTGTTTAAAATAAATACAAAGACAACTGGCACATTTCACATATCAACAGCTACTTAGAATAATTAACATTTATCAAATTTTCTATACTGATAAAAAACATCACATTCGCAACAATATTATTCTAATAATTTTATGTAAATAGAGCAGAGGTTGATTATCGGGAATAATTTGGAGGAGACATGAACCTGGAACTCCTTTAGATCATTTTTAAAAATTGTTTATCAGGTCTGCTTTTAAAATAAAAAAAACAGTATCGGCCATATCCCGATGTTCAACTCTCTACTTTTAATTATGAATAAGTACATATAATAATATTTTTAAAAAATAACCAAAACTTATGAATATTCTACAAAATCACAAAAAAGAATGAAAATTTATGGCAAAATTATCTCGGTGTGCGAGATAACAATAACACAATTAATGTCTTTTATACTTATGTGAATAATAAGTTTTGGGAAAATAGGGAAAAACGATACATTACAAAACAGACCTTAAGTAAGAAAAATTGTCTTTAATTTCATGCTGCACACTAGTAAATTATATCAGAATACCTACTGAACTAGATATGAACATTTCTACAAAGATAAATCGTCTTTACGAAGATGAAAGCAAATAAAGGTAAAATCGACTGGTCCGATTACGCTTTTTAAACTGTATATTGAAATTATGTAAATATTATTTTAAAGTAATTATTGTTCCACGATGTCGCCTTTAAAATATTACTACAGGTGATTGTGGTTGCTACCCTGCCTTGTTAGATAATCTTACATGAGACAAATGATCCAATTTTTTTTAATGAATAATTTTAACTTCTAACTACCTTCAAAATGTAAAGTAAACGATGGGGATGGTCTCAAAAACGATGACGAAAAATGGCTAAAAAGCATTTACGAAATAAGAAAGACACTTTTATATGTACAATCGTATGTTAAAACTTGAACGGCGCGAAGTATACGCACTAGAACATCGCACTCTTCAATCGGACTGTACAAAAAACGGGAATCACTCTCAGTGCTGCCTAAAATGGTCGAGATTTACAGAATTGCTATTAGGAAGCACTTTGTAATGTGGAACGGCGGTGGTTGGTGACTACGACATGCTGGCGGGGGAAGTCTGCTCCGGGTCCACCCAGTCAACGCTCGCCCAGTCGGGCAGGTCAGTCTCATACTCCCACCCTGGGCCCTGGAAAATTATAACACACTTAGATAAAATCTTATAAAAACACATCGTATATAAAAAAGGAATAAATCGACAACATAGGTCATGGTTTTAATTGCCTGCATTCAGGGTCTATTTATGCTCATGTCTCTCAGTAAAAAGCCATAAATATTAGGCCTTAACAATTCATAGGCACCTCAGTTGGTATTGTCGTGTTGATTTACTATGGGATCGATTATGATATTTTCAAAAGTTATTATTTGACCTTCAAAATGAACTGCCCGCAATAGTTAGGTTCCAAATGGTTCCGTGCAGCATGGGCCTGATGGCCTATTTGTGATTACTTGGGTTGGCCCAATTCACAGTTCAGCTCTGGTTCGGTAGCCTTCTCGAAGAGGGATTTAACCTGGAAGGGCCACCGTGAACTCGCGACTGCAACCTGCAGCCGTAGACAGCCGGGATCAGGAGTGCGGATCCGAGGGAACACTTCTAGCTTTTTCAATCCTGATTTTTAACCCTGACTGCAGCCTAGGTAAATAATGTTATCGGTTTTCTCTAACTGCAGCTTTTAACCCTGACTGCAGCTGTAACTGCAGGTGTGTTTACGGGTACTCTACTGACTGACTGCCTATTACATGTCACCAACAGGCAATATCCTGAGTCGATTACAAAGCCAGGCAAGGAGCAAACAGTCACGAAAAACAAAAGAGCAAGAGAGCCGCGGTCACTCGCGGCGCACGTCAAACTAAGTGAAAGAAACTGTCTCCTGTATCAAAAATCCACATGGCAAGAAGGATGATCATCAACATAGGCCGATCGTGGCAGTCCTTCCGTTCTAGAGTAATCAATCGTAAAGAAACCGCTATAGTTGATTTACCTTATATTTCCATGCATGTAGATACATAACTAGATCAGACGGTCTGGGATCGCGGTAGCGCACCCGGCACTCGTAGCAGTGAGGGTCCACCGTGAGTTTGCCGGGTTCGGCACTGCTGCTGCCGCTGCTCGCAACGGGAGACACGCTGGGCTGCAGCGGACCTAAGGGCGACCCTCCGGGTGGAACGATTTCAATATGCTCTTGTCCTGTCTGCGTCGCTACAGTCACCTTTTCGGTAGAAACCTATAATATAAACAATAATATACGTAAGTTTCGCCTAATTTTTAAAAAAGTTGACTAATTTTATTTAGACAATTGCATTACTTTAGTGTTGGAGTTCGGGACGATGGTGAGTGATTCCGCCATCATGGCACATTCGGCTGCTGTATCCGGAGGATCGACTGCTTCACCTTCGCAGGATCGAGGAGACTCACCTGAAAACAAAAAAAACAATCTTGAGCAAAGCTCTCCACAACAAAAAAAACATGAATGAATTTGAAAAGAATTGCAAAAAAGCAGTCTATGTGACTAAGAATGAAAATGTAAAATGAGATAGATTGACAAAAATTTTTCATTGAATCTTTTGAATTAATTTCAACGTGTACAGAGTAAATTCTGAAAAGATTATTCTGATAGTATATACCTAAGTACAATTCTAAGTGAGAATGCTAAACTTTAAACGGCAATACTTTGAATTTCTTACTAAATAAGCTTCCAACTAAACCAGAGTTTTTTTCTATTCTCCTTCAATTATTGTCCAAAACTAAGGATATGTAACACTGTTAGTTAATTTTTATATGTTTTGGTTGGTTGCATTCTTGGATAATATAGACAAATAAGCAGCAATGAATAAGCAGTATGGTACAATATACAGATGATAGTTCATATCCCCACTGCTGATATGCTCGATTCCGGTCGGCGAATTCCATAGCACTCCAATTGTATTTCATATTTATTATTCGAAATTTAAGGTGTTAATTTTAAACTGTGGAAACAGTATTATATTGACAACATCCCTGACAACATTTTGACACATTTTTTACTCTCTCCTTCTCCAAATCGGTCCTGCAGGGAGAGGACATTGAGTGACTGTTAGGGCAATACATGAATGTATTAGAGGTATGTGCCAGTTACCTCCTAAAATAATGTTTCCAAATTAGATCTTGCGTAATTTTCCTCTTTAATCTTCTTATAGTAGGACCTCCCATTGTGTGATTGGCTGCCAAAGAGGTTGATTGCTGTACTTCTTTATTTCTTCGTGGACTGTTGGAACATTACGATCTCGATGCAGTAATTCGACAGTGGCATACCACAATTATTCTGAGTACTTTTGATTGGTATCTTCGATGTTGGAGTTGGCTGCAGCGCCCCTTAGCTGTATCCCATATGTCCGAACTGGGCTTAGTATGGATTTGTATAGTAGTAATTTCTTGTCAGTTATAACTTCACATACACTGCTACTAAATTCCATCGAATTTCGGTAATTAATGCAGTCACAGGCGGTGAGTCATGCCAATTTCTCCAAATCGATCGGATTTTACACACTTATTTCATCACTCCTTTCAGGATTGCGTCATGTATCAGGGTATATAAACCAGTACATTTGACCAATCAATTATCATTCCTCGAGTGATCATCTCCTAGTGAGTGCTTCTGTAGCTACGCCTCTTCGTGAGGCGGTCAATGCATTAGCCAGTGCTACCACCTCATCCTTCCCTCCTTATCGAGTTGAGTAAGCTGAGGTCTGTCATTCCTGCAGACCCGAGCAAGTATCGAGGAGACACAGAATCTCTGATACAACAGGCAACCTTTCCTTCCTCGCCGCGCGCCGCGTTAATCATTCGGGAATGTTATACTGGCAATATAGTACTATACGGCATAACATTCAAATCACGGTAAATAAATTGTTAAATCGATATACCAATAATAAATAAAACCTTCTGATAATATAAATTGCATCTTATTACGGAGTAAAAGGACTTGTTGACACCCGGCTCTCACAACGAATATCTTGGAGTCAGTGAGAGTCGGCCTTCCGTCACAAATATATGATTTTCACGGTTAAGTCTTCTGTTATGATAGATAGTGAGGTATTTTGCCTCCGGTGCATGCGGGATAGCAGTGCCATTTAATGTACGCAGGTAAGTGGGTATGTTTTCCGTTGGGTCATAAATGTAGTAGTAGTAGTAGTAGTAGTAAACGGAGTGGGGTGATTGTTTCCAGCCCTTGATGTCACCTGGATCTATAAAATCTTTTGAACCTACCCACTTTGTGGTTAGGTCAGTGGTCAGCTAGTAGCCCAGTACTTCTTACCAGTCCAAGTAGATCACCGACCTTTAAGTTGGGCAGACCGCTGGGTTTGAGAAAGGCTCGTCCCAGTAAACTGTGTCTTTTTGCGGCGAGGCCTGGGCAGCGACCAACGATGTGTATGCTGTCTTCAGGTTTTTCGCCACATATTCGGCAGTCCTTGCTCTCGGTCAAGCTAAGGTTGAATAGATGTGCTCTATGGGTCAGGTGTCCGGTGAGGAGACCAATAGTGGTTCTAAGATTCTTCTTGCTCATGTCAAGTAGGGCCTTGGTTTTCTTTTGTAGTGGTTGCTCCATCATGGCTTTTGCCTGGCGACATCCCTGGCTCTGTTTCCAGGATGCCCGATGTTCCTGCTCCAAGCAGTCCCTGATGATTTTTTTACCTGTAGCGAAGGAGAGTCATAAATGCAACATGGGTAGATTTTTTCTCATTTGCCTTGATGCGACATCTTTTCAGCCAACGTTGGATTGAGTCCAAGTTCTTTCAAAGGAGTTGTGATGCTACCAGCAGGTCTCTATCTGAGAATAATATAGCCATGTTATCGGCAAAGGTTGCCGTTACTGAGACAGTCACTGTCAGCAAATCGGCTGTGTGTATGTGTATGGGTTGTAATAGATTTTGTAGAGAATTCCAACATTAAAATTTAAAGGCTTCTAACTATATTCTAATATTAAAAATGTATGGGAAAAATAACAAAATGAAACTTTTCGATTTTCACAGACCTGTCAGTGCTGGGGTAACACCAGGTGCAGGAGAATCTAATCGAGGAGATGACTCCCTTGATGCAGATCCAGCCGAACATTCCTCCTCTCCTGAAAAATAAATAAATAAATATTTAGCTATGATCCCTACATCAAAGACTGCTCAAACACAGAATTTTCATGTTCCATCAGGTAGTTTTCTCAAGTTAATGAAGTGTATCCAACGAGCTAGCGATTAATTTAGCATGTTAAAATGAGTTCATATTCAATTTTACCTTTGTCATCGTGATCAAGTTTTGGTCCAGCCGCAAAGACATCATCATCCAGATCGACTCCGAGCCAATTTTCAGCATTATGGATGGCAATCAGATCACGCACAAGCTCGTCATCGGCCTTTCCTCCAGTATCTCCACCGCGTCCACGAGCTGGCCCAAACACCGCATGGTTGTAAAGCGGATCATTCACTACAGGATAACCTAAAATGATTTGGAAACGATTAGAGATTTCGAGTTGTTTTGCACCTAGTTATTTTTCTTTTGTTACAAAGTGCAAAGGAAAGGGTACAACGGTACAGAATTGGTGCAAAGTGCGAAGAGAATGTACAAAGTGCAAAGAGCAAGCGATAGATCCAAATGACTTGTAGAGCAATCGGCAGTGGCGAATTATCCAATAGGCCAAGTAGGCGCTGACCTATGGGCCCCACGCCTTTTATGGTCCCTGCACCTTTTATGGGACGCCTTTTGTAAGGTCCGCGACCAGGGATCATTACGATCATACTTATTTAAATTGTTTCTAATAGATAGAAAAAAATCATTGAATTGAAATTCTAAGTAGAAAATGTTTAATAAACTTTTTCATCCAACTAATAGTATAATTGTTATAAATTATCAACAGCTGACACCTTGCAGTGGGTGAATCAGTACGATGTAGCATGCAACTTTTTATTTAAAAAAATAGAAAAAAAAAAGTTGCATTATTTTTCAAAATAGTGAATTTTATTGATTAAAGAAAAGTTTGAGAAGCGTTGAGCTTGCTGCGCCACCTAGCGGTAGGTGAAATATCGTTAATAAACAATATTAGCGATATTTTACCCACCGCTAAATGGCGCATCGTGCTTGTTACCATTTTAAACTACCTTTAAAAAAACTTTTTTCAAAAAACATTTTTTTTGTGTTTTTTTTATTTTTTTAAAAAGTTGCTCAGTTTGTTGTACTGATTCACCAACTGCAAGGATGTTACTAAATAAAAACTCTCGCTGTCTTTGCTATGCGACATAAGCGTTGTCAGAAATGTTTAATCGCCCACTTTGCCGGTGCGATGGTGTTTTGTTTATATACACGTTTATTATACACGATATCGTTGTCAGAATGTTTGACAGCCCAAAGTGGCCCCCAAAAAGTGCAAAGGGGGCCCCAAGATTTCAACGGACTAAGGGCCTCTACGTGTGTTAATCCGGCACTGGCACTTGGGCTCAGATTGAGCTACATGAGGATCAGATACAAGGGACTAGCCGAGCGTCCGTCTGGTTTGTTTCAGGCCGTTCTACAATATCGATACAAAACTTTTGCAAAAACCTCGTATTTCTTTCCTATTTATGATTTTTATTACATGGTCCATCCAGCTAAATTAAATCATATGGCAAATTAATCACATTTATGACTCTGGAGGTTGATTCGGTCTCTAAGCAGTATAAATTCCCTGAAAGTCTCGGATGCACAGCCCTCCGTCCAGATATAACTCTTTACTCTCTATCTCGGAAGGTGGCTCTTATTGTAGAATTAACTGTTCCATGGGAATCAAATATCCCAAAAGACCACGAGTACAAATTAAATAAATACCATGATCTTGCAAATGCCGTAACCCGGAACGGCTTCACTGTTCACCTTCACGCGGTGGAAGTTGGCGCTCGTGGCCTGCCAGCTAAATCTCTATTTCACCTCTTTAAAGATCTTGGCCTTTCCAGAAAAATAATCAACTCTTTCTTAGAAAAAATATCTAAAACTGCGATTTGCGCATCTCAAATTCTATGGCTTCGAAGGGGGAGTGAATGGGTGGCAAGGTGAACGCTCACATGTGGCAAGACAGCTGTCCTAAACCTACCACAGCCGGTTCGTAAGTCCGGAATCCACTGCTCACCCCCCAGAAGTGTAAAAAATAGTATTATGATGGGCCCGACTCCGGTCGGTGAATTCCATGGCAGCTCCGTTTGTATTTATTTACAATTATTATTGATAACGTCATACCTAGATATTGTAAATGCACACGAATCTGGTGCATTCTTCCAGTATGAGGCCGGCAGAGCACGACGCTGGTGTTGGATTCAGAATGGTATCCCAGACGCTGGAAGCAGGTACGGCATTCCTTGCCACGAGGAGACACCTTACACACCCCAATCTTATAGGACACCACCTCAATGGGCTCCTGGCACTCTATTTCTGCTCTGAAAAAGTATAAGAAATTCATAATTAGTAGGTTAAATATGGGGAATGGCGGAATTATGGGGGTAACACTTAATTTAACTATTTAAATTTCTTAATTTATCTTCAGATTATTTGTCTTTTCATTATCATTTTTTGTTTGTTTTTTTATTTGTAATTTTTCATTGTGATTTTTATATTTTGATAATTTTATTGGTTGTTTTTAGATGTTTGTGTTTTTCTTATATTTTTTTGTGACATATTTTTTATGTATTTTTTAATGTTTGTGTTGATAATGTTGTTTTTTTATGTTAGTGTTATCCTTAGTTAAT
The DNA here is from genome assembly GCA_944548615.1 of Micropterix aruncella. Classification (NCBI taxonomy): domain Eukaryota; kingdom Metazoa; phylum Arthropoda; class Insecta; order Lepidoptera; family Micropterigidae; genus Micropterix; species Micropterix aruncella. The sequence goes on from OX155951.1 coordinate 8,560,832, forward strand.
CCTTAGTTTTTTTTAATATATTTTTTACTGGATTTTGATTTTTTTATGTTTTATTTTATTAATTAGATTTTTAAATAAAATTTATTTATATTTTATGTGTAATTGGGAATATAATTTTATTTCAAATAATTTTATCGGAAATGTAATTTCTGTACTTTCTTACTTACTTTAATCCTTCAGAATAAAAGTCTAATATTAGCTGTATTTTCTGACAAACCTTAGTTATTTTATATTTTTTTATTTAAAATCAAATTAAGTTAAAATTAAAATTGACATTTTACATAACAATAATAATGTAAATTTAATATAAAAAAACTTTAGGTAATACTTATGATTATCTTTATTATTCTTATAAGTATAAACCTTTTTCTCTATTATTTGTATTTCTTTCTTTATATTTTCGATTTACTTCTTTTGTTTATCATTCATATATTTTTCATATTTTATGTTTCACATGTCATCTATCATCTGAAAGTGTCATACTACTGAAAGTAGGACTTTTTTTGTAAATTGATGATTTTTGCAAAAGCATGATAATTTTTAAATGTACGATATTTCCTGAAATAGCGATATATATATATATATATAAGTACGATATTTCCTGAAAGTACGATATCTTAGAAAAGTTTGATATTTTCCACAACTCCGTCCGGACTTGCTCAGTCTTACACTACTCCTTCCGCACCTCCGCCCGGACTTGCCCCAACTTATCCTACTCATTCCGCCCCTGACTTATCCGCACTTAGCTTACTCATTTTGCACCTTGGCCCTACTTGCCTTGGCTAAAAATGTGATTTCAAAGAGGTCTGTTTGTATGGCATTAAAATTTTAGGAATTCGAAATAGAATTATAAAATTCTCATTTAAATTTTAGCCATAGACTTCAAAATCTAATCAGTTCTTCCCATTGACGAATAAAACCTATCGGCGAAAGAATTTTTCAAATCAGACGACGAGTGCTGGAGTTTTCGTGCGCACAGGCACACCCACACAAAAAGATTTTGCCTCCATCTGGGCTTAGTGGCTTCGCCAAGTTAAGGATGATTCATGCTACACCGGGCCGGGGCCGGGCCGGGCCCCGGCCGGGACACGGTCAGATATCTATAGTATACTTTTGTATGAAGCAATTCATGCTTGGCCGTGCTCCGGCCGTGCCCGGCCGTGCCACGACCGGAGCACGGCGTCGAATTGGCGGTGGATATTGTTTTCCCGGCTCCGGTCTGCTAATCGTTCAATGGGAGAGATATGCTTCAGAAATCTTGAATTTTGTTTGGTTAAATCACGTTTTATTTTTCCAAGAAATATACTAAAGCATTCTTTAGACATCCTAAAATAACCGTAAAATTTGCTCTCATCATCTATTAATTCCTTGTAGAGCGTGGCGAATTCTCCCTCCGATTGTCGTTTTCTCCAGGCTGGATGTACACTCCATCTTCTTTTATAAGATTCAGTTCGTGTTTCCAATACTTCATCTTCAAAGGCAATTGCAATAGATGCCAACTCAAGTTGTGAAAATTGCATTAATAATCAAGCGAAAATAGAAATTAAAAAATATTATTATCGCCAAAATAGATGGACGCAACACTAGTTAGATAAGTCCGCCATTTGTGCATAAATTGTCTTTTTTATAAAACCAGCGTAATATTCATTAAGTTATGTTTTTATAGCACATTAAAGTTATTCTATTCTATTCTATTCTACTAGTTATCGCGGACATGGCCGTGGGATAAATAAACTCGGAAACAGCCCGGTCACGCCCGGTGTAGCATGAATGACTGCCCCGGCCGGAGCACGTTGGAAACGACTCGGCCGGGGCCCGGCCCGGCCCCGGCCCGGTGTAGCATGAATCATCCTTTACCCTTTGCTCAGTTCATAATTAAAAGTAATACGCCTTTTACTCCGATCGTTAGCGGTTTGGTTAACCCGGAAACCGGTTCTTAGTTTAAAAATACTCACTCTGGAAACTCTCCATCGACTCTGCAAATATATTCCTTGGACACTTGTCTATTGCGGATTTGATGCTCCATTTGACGCGCTTTCTTTGGGCTGCGGCCAAATAACAGCAAACCTGTCACAAAAAAACCACGAAACATTTAGAGAAATAACACGAAATGTTAACACGTCTGATCCAACTAGGTCACTTGTACCAATAGGTACTTACAATGACGTTTCAAGAATTCGGTTCACAAAGCAACTGCTCTTTCTCTCTCTTGCAGCATCGCGTTCTAAACTGGGTCCTTGTTTGCTTCACAATATATATCCACGTGATCTGACCAGTTACCCTTTTATTCTCAGTCGTTGTCTCCACATTGGTTGAGATCTTTCTGATAGTATCCATCCATCTATGTCTAGGTCTACCATTGTTCTTCGCCCTGTATAGTTTTCTTAAAGTACCTTTTTGAAGATATTGGCTACCTGAGCTCTCATGGCATGGTCCAGTCACTTTACGCACGCCCACACACTTCTTGTCTGTTATTATAGTCTTTGGTCCACATGTTGCTAAAACGCATGACTGTAGCAATTCGCGCCATGTGTCGAGATCCCTTCATACTAAGGAGGCTAAAGAACTTGGATCTCTTAGATTATCAAACTCTATGAATATGATTAATAAACTACCTAGTACTTAGTGGATTTCTATTTCTGAATTTTTCGAAGTCTACAGAAATACAAGAGCTATCGCATCCATCTTACAGCCCCTATTTAGGTCCGTGTGACTTCTTCCTCTTCGCAAAAATCAAACTTTGACTCCGTGGAATTCGCTTCGACAGCCCTGAGGATGATCGAAACCCCGTTGTGTCTGCTCTGGATCAAGTTCCCAAAAGGACTTTCGCGAAAGTTTTAAATCTTGGTATAAGCGATTGAATTCGTATGCAAGGAAAGCTGATGGTCTAGCTAGGGGAAGCTGATGGATGGTTGATACTTCGAAAAGTTGTAATTTAAAGATATTTAACAAATCTGAATCATATTTTATGTAACTTTCTTCTTTTCTAGTGACCCATGTATCTGGTGTTTTTTTTACTAATATGCTCCAATTCACTACACAATGGTCTAGCGAAGGTATAGGCTGTTAGGGAGTGTGAAGCGTAACTGCCGCCCACTATACTCCAGCTTTTTGACTGGGGGAACGTTTCTCCTACGCCACCTGATCTTATTGATCCCTTGATGCCTGTCGCTATCGCCAAGTTCCTCCGACTTACCCGAAGTTAGCCGGTCGAGCCTGTGTATCGTCCTCAGATTCTTCAGGTTGTATTCTTTGGCGAGGATAAACACTACGGTGTTGTGCCTGTATCTTCCGCAGGGGTGCACCTGAAAAGTAACGCAACAATAAACAAATACAATAAACCGGCGATGTGCACACTGTTCATAAACGAGGAACCTCGTTTCTAGATAATAAACACAGTTCACGGTGATAAACACAGTTTATAGCGGTGATAAAAGCATGCAAAAGGCGATCGACTCTCATCAGATAACGACAACGATAATGGATCACTCTGGGAAGGTGGATGATTAAATTCATGCGGACGATTGCACTCGAGGAACAGCGCCTATACATGCAAGCAGGAAAAACAGCTTGAGGAGGGGAAATAGCTTTGTATGTCCTATACATAGGTAATGGCATGATCAGTGCGATAATAATGATGTACGTTTTCTTAAAAAATAAACGGAATACAGCATATCGTCGATCTTTATGTGGGACCTCGTACGCGTAAAAAAATCGAATTTGCGTTTTTTATTGTTATTGGTGTAACATTACGCTCTGGATCGTGCTGTCCATGTCACCCTGGGCTGCAATTGCTTGGTTTTATTGTAATTTTCATTACAGAGGCATGTCGTAGGCATGAGTTGATGAGTTTATCCGATGATATCTCCTAAGTGCTTAATAGTGATTCCTCGCAAACAACTCAACTCTTGGACAGTTTTAATCGTTAGTATAGTAAACTAACATTTTTTTTATTTGGTCCCATTTACACAACTAAAAAACATCTCGTGAACGAAGTTATTCAGTTTTTTCCATGCCCTGCAAAATTTCCTTGTTGGAATGTGAGACCTAGTCTCACATATAGAGCTACGATATTCCTATCTGTCAACCTATCTCGCTATCAACCTTTTTTTTAGCGATACCTATAGTCAATACTGGAATCAAGACATTGCAGTTCTAGATATGTCAACACGCCAATTGTATCCAACAATTTTCTTTATCCAAGATTCAAGGTACTTAGGTTTGCTTCTTCCAACAATCATTTCCGAGATATAATTGATGGTAGATAGCAGTGAAGATGCTGTGCAGGCTATGTTGCCAGTGCTGCCACCGCAACCAGTCCTGATCGTTTGTGATATAACCCTGCTTTTTAATAATACCCAGTCCAACCCGACACCTCATAAATCTCAGAATTCCCCTGGTTATGATGTTTCTGACCTCCTTAGGTATTATTTTCACATGTCCTAGATGACAGACAAGAGACTCTGTCATAACAGAACAGTAAGCGATTGGTTTGCAGTAGATGCTCTTCTGATTCAGCATTTTTTTTTGCAAAATCTGCATATTTCATCCTTAGCAATTCCCATGTTTTCAAACGGTAGTTCACTGGACAATGACCGGCGAAAAGTCCTGTTATCAGCCTCAGTTCACCTTTGCTGAGAGAAAGTAGTTTTAATGTATTTTTCGATCAAAAGTTTATGATTTTATTCGCTTGTCTATGTCCTGGAATTACATTCTAGTATTTTGACTTCTTCTGCCCGAGGATAGAATTCTGTTGTGTGGTTTCTAGTCACTCCACAGAATGATTAAGGTTATACGAAGATCATGTTGGCTTCCTTCTTGCACCCCTTCGTGCCCTGGTAACCCACATCAATGTTACTTTTTCCCCAGTTGCTTTAGCGTATTTAGATATTCCCAAAAAAGGTTCGACAAAAAAACATAGCTGCTCAGAACTTTGAGAGGTACTTGACTGTCTGGCGCTATGTAGATAGTATAGCGCCGCGCAATCATTTTGCGATGATTTGTCAGGCAAACGTTTCTATGGCATGAATTTCTGCCTGAAATATAGTCGGTGACATTCCTAGGGCCTCAATCCTACCTATCCATTTGTCGATTTATTTTCGACGTCTGGTGACAACCAGACGGGTCGAAAATAAAGTGATTAAAGTGATTTTGTCGAACCACCACTTTTGGGAAAAGGGACAACTTTTACCAAACTGGTAGTACGACATAATCACTTTAAACGATTTGGTGAAATTGTATTCAGTCAGCACGTTGACTGAAATTGTGTCAGTGGTCGTTACATCATGAGTTTCCTGGAGGATTTTTAAATCCCCTACCAGATGTACTAGATGTTGGAGATAGATAGATATTTGGTCGTATAGCTTTCTCTTATGTTTGCTTTTTTGTGAGATTTTCGATTCTCGATTATGAGTAAAATAGTGCATATATAAGAGAGTTGAAAGTTTGCTTAGATACTTCCTTCATAAACTTTTGATCTGACTTTTCTTGTTATTGTTTGAGAACTCACTTATGCGTAATCCTTAATTTAAAATATCGCAAAACGCTTGCTTTCGGACGTTTACCAATGGAATAAACCCATTATCGATGCTAAACCTTCTTAATACAGATAATAAATATAAAGTTTCGGACTATCCGTCGAGCATTTTGTACAAATTCTTATGCTAGACTATTCTGGAAATGTACCCCAATAACTCTTCTGACTCCAAAAACGCCCCCTTCCTTTTGAATTTACAATATCCCTCTGCGTAATTATGGCGAGAAATTGAGAAGTTTAAACGTCGGGCTGCCATAAAACCGCGCCCAAGATGGCAATAATGGCCAGATGCCGTGGCAAAAAAGGGCAAGAAAAATGGACGCCCTCAAATTCAAATGTAATGTCAATAGCAAACGCGACGATTCAACATGAACGAAGAGGATTATCGGCGCGCAGGCGAGAGAACATTTACGTACTCGGGTGCTCCAGAAAATGGAGGAGGGTTGAGTGAGAATGCCTTGTCTTTTTTCATGTAATTTGGTGGAGTGCTCTTTGAAGTGTTTGATGCTGAGAGAACTTCGACGACTTAACCCTTTGCGATGTCTGTAGAAAAGTGTGCAGTATAATTCTTAGAACGTCATCTATTTAAACATCGGGTTTGAGACGTTGCATGTGGATATTTCAGGACTAAATAGAGAATATGTACCGTTTGTATATACACTGACCTTATATTTATGAAGGTAAATAAGCCTCTGTTCTTTCTATTCTCTGCTCTTACTCCATCGTCTCTCATCCGCGATCTACAAGTTGTATGAAATAAAACCAGTTTATACAGGTCATGCGTCTCATGCATCGCGAACGCCAACATTTTGTGATCTCTGGTCTCAAATGAGGCTACTGATCTCTGGTCTCAACACAGGAAATCTCTTAAAGATTGTTGGTTTGTTTCTATTCTTTATTACGAAATTTCACAATGGGCGGGTTTACGAGTATTATCATACGACACTCTCTTACAACAAACCCTACTACGAAGTCTTTATATGTAGGTATGCGTGTAACATGTGTGTAAGTATGTATGCTTATTATTGCATTCGCTCGACAAAGTTGAAATGCAATTCCGTTTATTTTATCTCAATGGAAAATGGTGACCCAGCCGGGAATCGAATCCGTAACTTTACAATGTAAGATCAGGCGACCTAACCACTATGCCATTGTCTGTGTGGCATAGGTAGACATTGGAATATTGGTGACCTCGACAACACACTAAAATTAAACTCGGTTCACCGAGAAAAGATACATCTAGGATGGAATTCCAAATTTAAGTAAATAAGTTAATGTTGGTATTGTCTGTTAACTTTCTCAATGGACCGAGCAAAGTATTTTTGAACAATTTCAAGCAAATTCCATGAACTACGTAGTACCATTCCAAACCGCCCCTGAATACTACATACGCCCGAAGCGACAGCGCGGTTTCTGTGGCGACCTTGCCAATAACCACTTCCAGGATACATCCAGTGTTTTTAAGACAGAGAAAGTGAATTTAGCGAACAGGTTTGATCCGATCTCAGTCGCGTGATCACCTCTTATCAGTGTGTTTTACATTATTATCTCGTAGCAAGTGTTCTATTACAGTAACCTCTATAGCAGGGTTCCTAAAACATTTTGGAATCACGCCCCCTCTTATCTCTTTATAGAATGTCCACGCCACGCCCTCTAGAAGGCTCAATATTTTTCTCTTCGTTTCAAAATCTCCACAAATGTCTTCTTTTATATTTTCAGGCAATGTGGCAGAAATACGAAAATCGGGCAGATATGCTTGCAAACTAGCAACCTTCGTTTCTAAATCTAATACGCTTACAAAGAATCACTTCGTAGGGAGGCACGCCCCCACAATAACCGATCCCACGTAAAAGATGACACTGACTGTTCAAAGGTGTTCGATACAAAAAAGGTATATATGAGCAAGAATGCATAATGCATATTCTAATCCATCCTATTCATGACATTAAATTTACGGATGATAGTCGATACTTATACTAGATAGATACATACTAGACTCCGCAAGACTATGGAGAGCTGGGAGGCGGTTTCATCATTGGTGGGAAGAGAATTGCAACTTGAATGAATGCGCTGCTAGAGGCTGACATTTGACAGCGATAACACGGAACTGGCTATCAATTACGCGATAGCTTTTTTCGGACTTCCAAGGTATGTTGAACTGATATTAATTAGTTCGTGCGCAATTGGCTAAAAATCCCAACCCCGCTCTATGAAAAGGCTAGAAGCCTTTGAGAAATTAAGGCTCGACATATTTACCAAGCGAGAAAGTACTGAGCTGAATGTACTGATATCATCAAAACTATTAACGATATCATTAATCTAGCATAAGATTTTTTTTTAAATGACTATTGATTTAAAAAAAATCATTATTTGATCTATTTTTTTTACCATTTAATTGTTTAACTGTTTTTCAGAATTCACTATAAACTTATTTCTAAAATTTTTAATTTTTGTTTTGATAATTTTCATGTTTTTATTATTTTATTCCAGACAATATTTGATCTATTTTTTACCATTTAATTGTTTAATTGTTTTTCAGAATTCACTGTAAACTTATTTCTGAAATTTTAAATTTTTGTTTTGATAATTTTTAAGGATATTAATTTTTGTACTGATAATTTTTGATAATTTTGATAATTTTGTAAATCATGAGATACGGCACATACGCAATTATAAATTAAGCATGCGGAGTACGCATATAATATTATACCCTAATTAGAAACAAAGTAAAAATGTTAGCGATAGCCATGTAATATTAGAGTATTGTTTGTGTACCTTTTATAATAAATAATAAATAAATAAATAAAACGGCAGAAAAATGAGGATGATGAAAATATTGTGATTGTAAAGGGGTTCGAATTTCACACAAATTCATGTTCAACTTTGAAATCAAGTTTGAAATCAGAGACTATCCCGGTTGTTTAAAATTTTAAATAAGATAAAAAACGATTTTACCGCGTGAAGTTTGTAACAATCGATGCTTCGGCGACGTTGCACCCGCAGTTGTTTAGGGTAGACTACCATTTACAACGGCGGCTGAAACGTCGCCGAAGCGTCGGGTATTACAAACTTCACGAGGTAAATTCGTTTTTAATCTTATTTATAAATAGGCAAGTTTGCTTTAGAAATAAGAAACATATTTTTTTCTCAAACCTTTTACCGAATGTTTTAGTTTTTTTATTTTTAGTCTGCTATTCTGGCTACGCGGCAAGACTTAATTCGCATCCAACTCTTTTATTAGGACATTTTCGCCCATGATTCAGCGACAAAGACGTCACGTCGTAGGTGAAACAGACTGCTTTTCAAATCACATCGGGCAATTTGCGACGAATTTACCGCAGCTTATCCAGTCACGCGTTCGCTAGGCTTTTGTTTCGCGACGAAATTGAAGCTGCGATAAGCCACAACGACCCGACGCCGCAGGCCATAACGATCCGATCTTATTACCATCCGCATACGATATGGTTTGATGGAATAAATTCACTCCCCGCTCTAGCTTGTTTCACTCCCCTCCTCCACCCTTCCCCAAATGGCTAATGCGGGATCAGTCGCCGCGCCGCTGCGCCGCGCCGGGAAGCGATTGAGTGGCTACCGTGAATTTATGGAGACCCCAGACTGAGCCCACGTACGCAACGTATGCAACGCAGTATGACATCTAGACCCTTGAATTAGCATGAAAATAGATGACTTAGAAACATATTTATCACACATACACACGCAATAGATCGCAGGTCGAAAGGTGGAGGGGATGACAGTACGCTGTCCCACGCGTAAGACCAGTGTGTTTCTGGAACTTAGGTTCGCAACGAGTCAGACACAGATAGAAAAGACATGCGGGAGTTAAAAAAGAATGTTCTCCATCATACTCCATGTATCTGCGTTAATGTATGGTATTATCCAAACTTTTCTCTTGGTCTATTAATCTCATCTTCTTTTCTCAACTGTTTTATTTGTTTTTGTGGTGCAGACATATTCGTTTAAAAATAACAAACTGAGTAAATCGTTCTCAAACTTACTCTCAGAATCAGAAATCACATTGTTCAGCGGTTGTACACAATACAATTAGTGCACTCTCTGTTAAGTGACACTCGCTTCTGATGCCATATATTATATACGTTGCATAGGTACATGGGGCAAGTGTGCACACATAGTATACGTTGCGTACGTGGGCTCAGTCTATCTCTACACTTATTTAGCTGACCTGGACTTTCCCTGCGGTTTCGCTCGATCTCGGTAAAAAGACTGATCATCTTGTCACGACATGTATGACAAAGAAGCTCCTTGGCATTGGGCCACTCCACCGCTTCGTTGCTTTGTCTTTAGCGATTTTTAACCCAGTACCATATTATAATAGATTTCGCTACCTTTATGCAAATCTTTAATGCCCTCGTATTTCATTAAATCATTATCATAAAATAGCCGTTAGATTTAGTGATTTACGGTGACAATGTTCCGATTTCCCGATTGTTCAGAATTAAGGGGCTTTTGTCGATAATAAATAACGCGTACGAAAACGTTTATAGCCACGCCATTTCAGGCAATCGAATCGTTACATCGTTCCAGGCAATTAAAAGGATGAGAGGTCGACCGGCGGTGACAGGTCCTCGGCAGTCCGAGCACTTTATCATAACCTGAGACTCCGGAAGGGGTGGGGGGGGGGGGGGGGTGAGGGTGAAGGGCTGAGGGTACCGCGTTAAAAATGTTACACGTAATGAAATATTTCCCGCCATTAACGCGCCCTGGCTCGATAACGCGAGCGGTAAATGAGGCGAATGGGCCGCGCCCCACTAATGGACCGGGGCTCAGATGACGCGAGATTATTAAAAGTTATAAAAAATAAATTAAAATATAACCTAAGTATATATCGTGTGAGTACCAGCCAGCGGAAAAGGGTTATATACGTTATTTTGCTATGGGAGGACGTCATTTACAAACAGCATGAAAAAAGCAAAAATTTGGTTCTGGCATGGTATTTCCTTAATTATTTTGTCGAGACGAAGTGTTTTAGAAGAGAGAATGAAAAACATTATGGACATGTCACACAAAATTTGCTTGAATAAGATTTAGTTAAACAAACAACGAAACGAGTATTGTATTTCACATAGAGCATTGTATTTGAGCACGAATAATATTTTCGCTTTATCCACATTGTTGTAATTCACCACTAGATAGCGCAGCTGCACATCTAATTCTATACCGTTCAACCGATTGCCATGAAAATTCGTATACTTAGGTATTTGAGAACAAATAATATTTTCGCGATATCCACTTTATTGTAGCTCGCCAGTAGATGGCGCTGCAGCACATCCACTACTCTAATGTTCAACCGATCGCCATGAAAATTTTATAAATGCGAAACGGAAAGTTGAAAAGGACCAATGAATCGATGTAGGTTTTTGAATAGACAGCTGAAGGAACGGTTAGTATCATAGGCTACATAGGTGGGGGGAGGGGTGGAGGAGAGGGGTGAGTGGCAGGGGAAGGAAGGCGATTACCGAGCATCACCGGGTTCCACTAGAATTATAAAATCGAAGACTATCGCGGTTGTTTGACATTATAAATAGGATAGAAAACGAATTTACCGCGTGAAATTTGTAGGACCCGACGTTTCGGTGACGTTGCAGCCGCCGTTGTCTAGGGTAGACAGTCTACCCTAGACAACGGCGGCTGCAACGTCACCGAAACGTCGGGTCCTACAAATTTCACGCGGTAAATTCGTTTTCTATCCTATTTATAATCCACTAGAATTGTTGTAAAGTTAATTAATTAAATAAATGAAATACAAAATTTTGTGTCATCAATTTCGTTTATAGAACGGTAGCTTTATAACCGATTTTATTTACTTTGGACATCATACTTTTGTGGTGTTTTATAATAATTATATTATTTGTCCATTCGTTTCTATTTGTTTGAACTACTTTAAATCAGTGCAACAGATTGATTCTTAAAATACAGTGTCCTGCGCGTACGTACATTATTGCTTTTTTAGTAAAAACTCGTCAAACGGCGGAAATTGCGATGCTGACGATATGACGCATTCGTAATGCCGACGTTGATATCCGTTTCCGCTAGGGTGGCGATAGAATGCGGAAAGCGAACGCCTCTGTTATTGCAGCGGGTATGAATAATCTTACGAATATGGGAGAAAAAGAAAATCCGCCATTTTGTATGGCGTGAGTAGGCACATGTGTGTGATTAAACGGAAATGAAAGACGACGCATTAATGGTGAGAAAGCTTCGTAGGAAACGAAGAGAAGTGGTTTGACACGCTGAAACCGCTGAAAGTCGTTTGACGTGCTGTTTTTAATTTTTGCATGAAAAGCGATGACGGTCATTTTGCCGCCCATTCATTTGAAAACTGGAAACCCACATCCAACACAGAAAACATATTTGCTTTTTGAAATAGTGACTATTATGTACAAAATTGAGCATTTACAACAACATTATACATTTCTATCCCCCCCCCCCCCCTGCCCGAGACTACCTTACTCTACGTTTCGAAGAGTTGTAGTAAGAGCCATTTTCCACTAAATGGCTAGCTGGGCGCGACCGCAGCCGCTAGCGGCTAGTTTTGTAGCGACTCCGTGTACGACTGGTCGCCCGCGACTGTATTTTACAAACCATCTCAGTTTCAAAATGGACATCGAAGAAATAACATGTCCTCACTTAACATAGCTTTTGGTTACATTATTTGTTAAGAGAACCTACTACAAAAGGTGCATTTTATTTGTTTCATATAATGAGTGTTTATATAATGAGTGTTCATATAATTTATGTTTTATATAATGACTTACGGGAAAAGGACACAAATATTTTTAATTACAAACAAATATCGGAAAAGTGCGTTGATGAATTGTTATAAAAACTGAGACCACTAATGATGGATACTACAACTCGAATGAGAGAGTGCATATCTGCTGAATATAACTATTGGTCACACGCAAGTTTCGGTCAGAGTACGCCTAACTTTCCATGTTCCATAATGCAGGCAAAGACTCAATTTCTGTTATAAAATCTTCCGTATTTCTGTCTTGCTTCATTGTTGTCTTGCCACGATGCGTACTGACGAGAAATGCCGCCGGCGGCGGCCGCTTAGTCGCACGCGGCTATAGTCGCGGCAATGGGTATTGTATTATATAATTTTAAGTAGATTTTAAGTCGCGCGCGGCTATCCGAGTCGCTTGTTCTTTTGAAGTCGCGTCGACTTACGAATCGCGGCCGTGTCAGTGGGTATGGTATATGGCCGTGTCAGTGGGTATGGCTATCTGTATATATAGGAATCGCATGCGGCCATCCGAACGTGGCTAGCCGCTTAGTAGAAAATAGCCCAAGTCGGCTTCTAAATAAATCTAGGAATGACTGCGAGGTATTATTAAAGGCTCTTGAGTGAACATACTCATATTTATGTATGTATTATTGTAGTATAACAATATTTGTGTTTCAAGATTTAAATTTCTAGTTTAAAGTAACTACTTTTCATTCTTACAACTATTAAATTAAAAATAACTTTCCACTATGCGAGAAAAGCTAAGAACGGAGCTAATATGTCACGGCAGGCAATATAATATTTCTGTTGGTACCACCTCGATACAGGTTATTCCTAGTGAGGTGGTAAATACAATACAATACAATACAATTAAACCACAAACTATCAGATCAGAATCTTTTTCCGAGCTAGGCGAGCATGGAAATGTTTAATTAGTCATTATTAGGCCAAAATAATATTTTCGTTTTGTAAATAAATGTTAATGTTTTATGGGCTTCAATATATTAATAGGTATATACTCGTATATTCATTTAATGTAAAAACAAGCACACAAGCAACCCTGGACTCCTATGTTATTGTGTAAGTGGCTTTTAATATTATATTTTTCTGCATTCCCTTTATCTTATGAACAATATCTATTAAAATTAAAATCTGCATTAGGTGAAAACTTAGATTAGTATGTATCAATATTTTAAATGAATATTGTTAATTATAGAATAAATATTTCTGGTTAGAATATATTTTATTTGAAATTATCTTAAAATTAAATGGAATAAGAACATTATATTTAGATAAGACGAATAACTACTGATTTCGTTTGGCTTTCATTCGCATACAAGGTTAGGCAAAAGGGGGAGGTAGATTGACATCCGTCAAGCGAAACACGCGCGCGTTTACAAAGCGGCCAAATTTGGATTCAGATTTGATTCGGCAAATTGGTAGCCCAACCCGAAAGCTTTCCCTGCGTGTCACTTATCCAACTCCGGATGTAAACCAATATCTTTTCTGGGCTTAGCGCGGCGCGTAGAATAAGCCAAATCGTAAATCATTTCGGAGGGGGAACGAGAAAGACATATTTTTATACATCCTCCACTTTCTGCGCGAGCTGACGGTCGTGTGAATGGGGAGAAAGAGGTTCGTTTATTCTTTTTCCTGGAGCGGAACGCTTGTCCTTTACTTATATTAAGGATCTGCGCTGGGGATTGATGTTACGTATACACACCATAACACGTTTTGGAGAGTAATAATTACCTACTTGTATAATAAAAATGACGAACAACATTTTTTTTTTCTTTTTTAAAGAAACAAACAGGGTTTTTAATTAATTTTCCGTAAAGCTTTAATTACGTTTATTTGCATTTCCGAATTCAAAATGTTATCAAATTTCGCATCTCAAATTCTATCGCTTCGAAGGGGAGAGAATGGGTGGTAGTGTGATAGCTTACATACAGCAAGACAGCTGTCCTAAACCTACCACAGCCGGTCGTCAGTCCGGAGTCCACGGCTCACTCACAGACGTGTAATAATAATATTATGATGGGCCCGATTCCGATCGGTGCATTCCATGACAGCTTCGTTTGTATTTATTTTTTACTATAGTACATTGTTTATTACATCGTCGTTTTAATAAAGGGTTATCGATAATGGTTCTATCGAAAAATACTGAACATCGCGTGGTACCTAATATCCCAATCGTTGTTTATTTTGTGAACTCTTAAACCTCACTGCTTTTATAAATTCCGTTCTTTTGAAAGAAAAATATCGATGCTCATAAGTGAAGCGTTATATGGCGCAAGAATCCGGTTCAAAGTTGAGTTTTCAACCTGGTTGGAATTTAACTATCGGAACCCTGAATGTCAAGAAGACATTCGTCGCTCACGCGGGAACATATATTGTGGCTAATAATGCAAACTCCAATATACTACACGAGTAGGCGTTGTAATATAATGTTCATAATGAAGTTAAAGTTGGAAAATAAGAACCATGGTAATAAGCATAGTAGGATATAATTCTATACATACACGCACATACCCTGTCTTACAATGATTGGATTATAATCCTACTGCATTCCAAGAATAACGAGATGTATTATTAATATGGTAAAAGATTGCTCAACTCTACATTGACAATGAATGGTTTTTTTATATAGGACTGCACTGAGAAAAATGTTGGATTGATTATCACATTACCATTTTGTTATTACGGTTTTATATAGAATAACGATGTTTCAATCGTAATTTTGTTGAATTACAAGGAATTTTGTTGAGCCTCAATGTACAACATTTTACTTAAGGTTTATACGGTAATAAAAGTGCACAATAAACTTACGCATACTATACTACATGCTGTCATGTTAGTAGAAGCGAGATGCCAAGGTCGCAACGTAATGAAATAACGTTATGTTTTAACATTACCACACGGTAACTACCATCACGCTAACACCGTTACGCGTCATGTTAATTCATACGTATGGATGACATTTCGAGGTATATATGTACGTAATCCTTGTCGAAACATTTGTATTTCCGTGTATTACATCGTTGTATTTTTCTCAGTGTGCTTAATTATAAAAACCCAATAATTTAACTAATGATAGCAATAATAACATTTAATTTTAAGTTGCATTTATCGCATTTTTTATATAGGCTGATGACATCACAGAAATAATACGGAGGGATACAATTCCATCTATTAGTATATCTGGACATTAAAGTGCGCAATTATTACGTATTGAAACTTGTATACCGTATTATAAAATAGATATCTTTATGTAAATTATATCAAAATTATAAGAACTATGACTCAAAATTTCATTTGTTTATTATTATTTTATAACGTATAGGCCTGTTCCGAGGGCCATCTACAATGCGCGGCCATTCTGTTACACCACGAGTAGTCGTAGTAAAGAAGATTAGCAAATTTTTAGAACAATGAGTGCCATCTACACGTTGCATTTCGTAGTAAAATACTGGTTTGGTAAAATCACTTGATATGGGTATTTTCTGCTACTTCAGGTTCACTCTTTCATGGTGTAAAATATTCGCCTAACAGCGTAGCAATTCCCATTTGAATAGCGACGATTACTCGAACAATAGACGCACTTATTACAAACCAACTTACTCGCATCATGCGCGAACAAAACGAACAATCCGCATGCAACTCATTCAAAACTCCCATCTCCGTTCTATACTGAGAAGGTCGCTAGTGTTCCTCGGCTCCTGTCGGAGCGTTGGGGAGAATGTATCGGGGAGCTCAGCTTGAGTGTCACTCACCGGCAGCGAGCAGGGTTTGTCAATGACGACCAGCTCTTCATCCACGTATACCAGCCGCAGTGCGTGCGCCAGAACAGGCGTCTCGTGCCTGCTGGGGAGGAGGGAGGGGGGGCGCGACCGTGACGCCATTGCGGAAACAACGAAAAAGAAAAAAAGAGAAAATGATACTATATACGCCCTCAGTACATTCGTCTACATTGGTGCCGCGTGACCAGGATTACAATATTTACAAAAGTTGTTTTTGGACAACTTTTAAAGTATGAATTGCAGTGGTGTAAAGGGTATTCGTGAGTTCGAATGTAGAATCAATATACACATTTAATGTTATTCTTATTCAGTGGTATAATTAACCTGGTCCAAAATGATAGTGGTTCTAATCAAACCGCTGATGCAATAATGAATAAGAGCTGTTCTCGGCCACGTAAAGAAATATGTTTCGTACAGTGCTTTAAAACTATTTGAATATAACTATACGTTTTTGACTGCATATAGGTGATATTCAAAAATATAGGATAGTTGAAAAACCCAAAAGGACATTTTTACCATTTCATTTACTATTTATTACGACTATTTGTTTCTATCCGATATTTTTTATTTGTAGGACCATATTATTTTCTATTTCATAGCAACTCAATTGATGATAATTTTCACGTCAAAAGTTCTAAAGTAAGTTTTTTTACTATATCCTGTCAAAAAATTATCTGAATAACTTTGTAGTTTTAAGAATCTAATACGATTATTATAAATTATATGGCGAGACTCTTAAGAAACCTTATTTTAATCTTAAGAGGCTATCTACTAAAACAATATATGGATTCCGTAATCACTGGTTTTGTTATTTGGACTGAATAATCAAATTATGTAAAATCATGTATCCAAAGTCTTATGGACTATTGTCTAAATAACTATGTATAAGGTTTTGAAGACAATGAAGTTGATTTGATTTGATTTCACACTGTTAAAAATTATTTCGCTTGTAACGAAATTATGCAGTGGGGAAACTATTGGACTATATTACTTACTATTTATATGGTAAACCTTCAGTAGGAAATGATTACAATTGGCATTAGCGATACGAAACGATCGCATGCCCTTTGCTTCACAGTTGGAGGATACGTTACCTCTGTATACTGAGTGCTCAATTTTACAGTATGTTTATCTAAAAGAAATCTTTAAAAAAGCGGTTTGAAAATTATTCTAAACTGAGGTTAGGTTCAACGAATATTATTACGCTGGGATAGATAGGTATGAAGATATAGCTTTCGATAGAAAGGCCTGTCCGAACTCAATTTGCGTCCGTGTTTATGGAAATTGCGGTCAGTGGAAGGCGCGGAAAGAAGATTGATAGCGGAAGGGGATGTATCAACATCAACGTCTGGGGCAGCTCTGATACGTGAACAAGCCAAACGACCCCGCAACGATGAGAGCAGAAATACCGTACGTTACGTATCATAAAATGTATCATACATTATGATCGCATATATCGTACATTATGATCACAATTATCGTACATTACGAGAAGCTACACGATATTTAAACTCAAAATTAACACCCTCACTGGACAGCCGCGCGTATGCGATCAATCATCGTTCTGCTCTTGTTTGTCGCCGAATAAAAAAACGCTCCATTTTTCGCGGATGGGAAATAGGCGCGCTTTCGGCGCGGATTAAATTGTCGATTCGGTCGCCAGCAGCCGATTTTTTAGGCTGTCCCGAACGTGTCGGGCGGATGTGGAAGATTTATTGTAACGTATGTCGACCCAGTGAATTGAAAAACAGAGCGGGATATGACGATTGTCAGCTGTCGGCTGTTTCTTCAAAAGATAATGGTCAAAATGGAGCGGGCGCGGCGCGGCTATAACTAGAGGCGATGCTTCCGTTCCGTTGCGTCACGAAACGGAATTAGGCGAGTAATATTTTATCGACTGCATAATAGTCCTTCTCCCTAGAGTGCTCATTTAAAATTCCGTTGAATAATTATTCTTCAAATAACAGAGTAATATTCTAACGACTGCATAATATTCCATCTCCCTAGAGCATGGGTTGGCAACCTATTGTTGTAAGAGGGCTAAATATCTTACGTGGGGATTAGAGTGGGCCGTACTTTGGCCATATGATTTTACAGCATACCTACAATATGTGTGAATAAATATTTTATTTTTAAAAATAAAACGCTCATTATATATTTTTACGGCATCTATAATAAAATCCATAAAATTTTTGTGCCTGCATTAGATTTTTTTTTATATTACCTTGCATTTTTAAAGATGAAATCGGTATTTCAGAACTGAAAAAGTTTACTAATAAATACATGTACTACCGAACACAGCAATTATTTGTTGAGGAAACCTTTTTAACTCCTTGTAGTTATCAGAAGGAAAAATCCACTAAGTAAGTTTTTTCATTAAAAGATATTTTGAGTTTGATATCACTCTGCAAATTATCACGTTGATTTGCAAATCGCTCTGTACATTATCGATGTCCACTAGAAAGGAATCTTGCGGGCTGCTTGCTGGTTGCCGACCGGTGCCCTTGAGTGCTCATTTTGAATTCTTGTCGAATAATTATTTTTAAATAACAGAAAAGAAAGCAATAAACGAAGTTTTATTTTGTCTGTAATCCTCTAGTGCCAGTTAAAAGCTGAGGGCAAAACTACCATACTTTCAAGTTGTCATCGATATGTAATCGTTATTTCAACCCGGGTTGATCATAGATACTTAGGGACAACACCGCCCAAGATCTAGCTGGGCCAACTCGCCCGTAAAGGGCTAACGCCTTACGGCGAGATACCGAAAAGTGAACACAGCGGGCCGACCTGGCGCCCTTACTACCAGTTATGGCCGGGTTTCTCCGTCCTTCCGACTAGTTACGGGTTCGAAGTCACTTGCGCGGCCTCTACCTGTTGTTAGTTCAGCGGTAATTTGGTTTGAATTTATCGCGGATCATGGCGTCCTTTGCCCATCTCTTCACCAGTTATTAGCCGGAGTGTACAGTCGATAAGCTGCTGCCTAGTAACACTCGAGAGCCACCCCCAGGGGAAACTGATCCACCATGCATGCATAGGATGATCAGAGGCAGAGGAAATACAGTCTTTTCCTGGGTAAACCCTCTTCGAAATATCCAAAGGACGGCGTGCCTCATGACAACTGGCGCAATGTCCTCCACTCCTGGAGCAGCTCTAGATGCACTGCTGAACTTACCGCCCCTACACATTCATTTGCAACAGGTGGCGAAAGCCAGCATGTACAGGCTATCTGCCCGAGAGAAGGTAAACTGGATCTCACAAGCACTAAGATAGTCTGTGTCGCAGTGTTACAATGCTCATAAAGACCTTAGAAAATCCCCACTCAACAAATAATAATAATAATAAACCCTCTTCGAGGATGCTACTGGATAGGAGCTGAACCGTGAGTTGAGCCGACCCCAAAGAACGAGGTGGGTCTTAGTGGCCAACCCCACGAGAACCATTAGCTACCAAAGCTAGCTAGCTGTTATCGTACATTACGATATCTATAGGGTTTTCTAATTAGGGAGGGTCGATGTTAAAAGTATGAGTCGACCATGTTTTTTTGGTAGTGTCTGTCAAATCTGTTGTTTATTATTTAGTCATTGAGGCCAAATCACCATGGCAAGTTACACGATTGAGAAGAACGTTAAAACATTATTATCGAAATAAGTGTTCATTAGTGCATGACTATCTCTCGCGGAGGTGACGTGAAATAGCTGCCAAGATCGTACGATTTGAACCAGCTAGTATTTTTCCTGTGGGGTTTTCTGAAGTTGCGCCGTAATCGACCGATGCCCTAAAGTCGACATACCAGGCTATCGCTCAAATTCAGCCGGATCTATGCGACAGAGCCATTTGAAAGTGGACCTCTCTAATTCGTGCCACCGTGCGAAGCCGCGACAGAAGACATCTGAATGTCATATTCCATTTTAATGGCATACATGGGACTTTCAAATAAAAAAGAATTTCGTTAATACCTCACATATAGCTTGTTTTATGGAACAGACTCTCGACATCGACCCGCCTTTATAGGAAAACCCTACACTATCGCCTATTAACGTATATAATAATCGTAATACATTACGATTGAATTAATGTACATGAATTATAAAGTGCTGTCGCCAACTAGACATATTTTAGCAGAAAAGTTGAATCGCCTTATCCTCGCGGAAGCAAACGACCGAGACAATTGTGTACACGGTAGTATGAGGTCTCGGGGTGAATAATGGGATGCGATACAAAGCAGAGTCTCGCGGTGAAATACGCTATCCATTCGCGTGAGGCGTAGCGCAGAAGACGAGAGTGGGGGAACACTCGGTCGAACCCGCAAAATAAACAAGCGTCGCAATGAGTCTCGCTGTCCTGCGAATTTTCCTTCGTTGTCCGCGCGGACAATGGACGACGTCGGCGGCAATCCCGCGACGAGGACTTTCAATTGGCGTAAACGTCAATACCAGCGATCCCTACTCCACTGAACCCTCGCGGGAGATGGAGCTCTTCGGGATGACGACGACGCGGCGCGCCCGTACACAGCGGAACGATTATCCGGTGGCGGAAAATACGATAATAGCCCATGTGACACATCTGTCTTATTGGATATCGCGGAAGATTAAACAACTGAAATATACGCGGTACAAGACGAATGATGGAAACAGGAAAAAGAAAATAACGTCATTGAATTGTTTGTACTTTTGAGCAAGCATTTTCAAATAGCCATCTGAGAGTTTTTTATATAACTATCATACATTACGATTGCGTCCATCTTACCAAATATCCTAAATTACGCGAAAATAGATATTAACCCCACGCGACACATCTGTCTTATTGGATATATTATTGAATGAATGATGGAAACAGGAGGAGGTAATAACATCATTGAATTGTTTGTACTTTTGAGTGAGCATTTTAAAATAGTTATCTGAGAGTTTTTGCACATTACGAGATTTGTACCTACATACATACCGTACATCGTAGATTATGATTACTTTTATCTTAAATTAAGATCCCAAATATCGTAAATTACAAAGAGATATAATTGCCTCACGTGACACAACCGTCTTATTGGATATCGTGGAAGATTAAACGATTGACATATACGCATACGAGGAATGATGTACCTAAACAGGAGAAGGAAATAACGTCACTGATTTTTCTGAGCAAGCATTTTCAAATAGCAAACTGAGAGTTTTTATATAACCATCGTACATTACGATCACGTCTGTCGTACATTACGATCCCTAATATCGCACATTACGGAAAGACAGACGAGAGTTTAAAATTACCGCCATTTTTAAAATTAAATTTTGGGTGCGAAATTCACTCGTTCGTTCAAAATGAACTCGTACATAACGTACCTACATTTCTGGGACACCCGGGAACAAAATTATGGTTACCATTTTCGTTATAAAATTACGTTATTTTACCAACTGAAATAATTAGCAGGACACATTTGTTTATTTTTGCTCAGGTTTTGATAGGTTTTGCATTATGCCGTATTCTCGAGTGACATGAAACAATTGTGACATGAAACAATTCCACACTAAAAATAGTGTGGTCAAGCAGTCTAGATTCAAATTATCACGCACTCTGCGTTCAGCTTCACGTGAATTTGTCAATTAATGGAAGATTTTATTTGTTTAGATATTATTTAAAATATTTCGTCTTAATATGCCTCAGTTTGTTAATGTTTTTTTTTGTACTGGTAAACTCTTGGTAAAATAGTATTTTTTTTTTACCTTAGGGTACCTTATTAATAGTTTTTTGTCAAAATTAGGTATTTGTAAGTATATTTCTACCTACATAACTCACTTATTCCCAAACTTTTTCGTCAAGTTGCCTTCGACTTATGGAAGGATTTTTTACGTGATGCCCATTCGGGAAGGTGGTTGACCTGATTGAAAGGGATTGTCGGCGACAAGCGCGAATAGTGACAATGCAACTCATCAAAGACGTTTGATACAATCGTTTGCGCAAATATACTGACCGGCGAATATCCAATGTGATTTCGGCCCAACAAGGCATCTGTGTACACAATTTGAAGTCTATAAGTCCAAAGTTTCGAGTTTAAAATATGTCTAGTGCGCCGATTTCGATTTCGATAGGTGGACCGATTTCAAACACAACCTTATCAACTCCTGGCATGACCAAATCATACCTGCATGCCAAATATTTCAGCTCAATCGGATTAAGCGTTTGAGGGTGCTATCGTAGATTATTACATATAGACACACAGACAGACTTCCATCTAGAAATGGTCTTAATCGTCTTATGGGGACTCAAAATAGATTTTTTCGTCTTCAGCTCGAAAAATCTTAAATACACGTTCACAATACTTTCCCTCTTCGTCGGTTAGTGGTCCAGGAAAGTAATGAGGAAATAATAAACACTTCAGTAACGTAACATCCAAGGATTAAAGGATGCAATTAAATTGTAATATATTTTATTCACGCTAAATAACAATAGGAATGAAGAACTATATACCTACATATTTATCTATTTTCGAAAAATAAAAGAAATATCAAAGAAATCTTATTTATTCGACATTTTTTCCTAACCATTTTGGTATTAACAGAACGTAAGGAGTTGCTATATTTTCACAGTCTATGGAAAAATGTGTTACACTAGATTTATTATGGCATGCTTCCGAGAATAGGGTTTCGCAAAACTGAACGATAAAAATTAAGCGAAGTATTTAGCACACTAAAATTAGGAGTGGTTTCAAGAATGCCCTTTTGTTCTTGGAAAATAAGATCAGATTGCGCTTTTAGCATGCACCAACTTTGCTAGCACTCGCACAATTAGTAGAGTTTTGCCGTTCGCCCTTATTTAGTTTAATGGGCGGCTAAAGTCACGTGCGATCGTGAGGTGACCCGGTCGTAAGGCGTCGTAAAATGGGAAGCAAGAAATCGAACACAAAGGATAAAGCGATTATCGGTCCGACGATTTGCTCCCCACGGCCTTAAGGAAAAACTCATCGGAAAGGGCTGACAAAGTGCACCTAGAATCGGCTGATTATAATACCCACTAAAGAAATGGGAATTATTAATCGCGGAAGATTCAGCATTTCTTCGATGGAACGCCACATCGACTATATTTTTTAAATGACATGATTCACCATTTTAAATTCAATTAGGCCACAGCAGCGTATATATTTTTAGATGAGATAAAATATCGTAGCCCGATTCTTTTTCTATTTTAAGATTATCAGAAGTCGAATATATTTATTACCTAAGAGATTCTTAATATGTGTTTGATTTTTATATGGCGACGATCAAAACCGCATATTTACTAAAAACCATATTTTTTATTGGCCTAAGCGTCGAACTATACGTAAAACTGATATTTATAACGTTTTACGATACTGACGGAGTTCTGTAAAATATCAATTTTGTTATTTTTTTTTAAACTGGGGAGTAGCTTTTCAGTCGCTTCATAAATCGTAAAGATCATTTGAGGAAAATAACAAAGAGCCATGTGTTAAATTCCCCAGAACGCCTTTGCTTCGAAATAAACTCGTAAAAAGGACTTATTGGCCGGTTTTGAAAAGCATTATGAAGCTCGGGACACTCCAAAAAGAAAAAGAAACTCAATCTAACTTGAGATATTGCCGGAATTATGACGGACGTCCGGGTAAGGAACGGGCGTAGAGAAGAGAATGCTGAAAGGAGCGGGGATGTCATGCGTCACGTACCCCAGGGCAGATTTCCAAAAGAAAGCAATTTAACACTGGAATGCCAGATTGAGTCAATTTGACTACTCTCGCACCTTCGACTTTACTTTATTTTCTAACTTTTCGGATTATGGTAAAAATCTATTGTGGCTTTTAATCATTTTCACATTTGAAAATAGGGATATTAGAAGAATTAATAAAATACCATTATAAACATTAAAATATCAAATTAATACCGTAGAAGCCCAAGGTAGTCATTCGGGCTTCTTGCATTTTTACACGATTGCCCAACAAAAAAGGAGTGGTATATGTTTAGGATTCATATATGTATGTTTTCCGTTTCTTTATTCCACCATAACTTCTAAACGCTTGAACCGATTTAGAAGTGTCTCGTATTGTTAAAATCGTTTTGTCCTCCCGAGTATCATAGGCTACGTGCCGCAACCCGTCGCTCTTATATAAGGAGAAAGCAGCGTCTTTAATATAAATCGCCGTGCTACGCGATCCGTGTTGACATTCATCATTTGATAGTTTTTTTTCGTTCTTCCTCTTCGCGGCCACCAGGAATAGACCCGGTAGGCCTAGTAAAGGAGAGAAATATTTAGAATATTGATTTAGCAATATAAATTATACATAGTGTTGAATTATTACACTCCACAAAATATTAGCGACTTTTAATTATCCGTTTTTGGTTCTTACGAATTTATTCCAATTCAATATTTTGGAAAATTATAAAACTACGCAATTGTACTCGGAAAAAATCCTGTATGTATTAATGATGAAACCTTTCATTCCACCATAACTTCTAAACGCTTGACCCGATTTAGAAGTATGTGATATTGTTAGAATCTTTATGTCATCCCGAGTGTCATAGGGTACCTAAACTGTCCAAATGCATAAAAATACTTGTCTAAATGTTCAAACGTCAATAAATTAAAAAAATATATAGTGTTTAGTGTCAAATGAAAGCTCTGACTGAGTACATTCCGGAAATATACGTCCATCTACATGGATAAATACATACACCACATATATTTCATTAAAAAAAAACCGCAATAAAAATTATTATAAATATAATAGTTCACTTTTTATAACGGCAGTCGTGTTTTTTATACTTTTCATTATATTTACTTGTTTTCTCCTTATTTGAAAAAAAACTGAAGTTTGCAATTTCTTTTATATTAAAAAAAATAAGATTGCAAGAAATTATTAAACGTACAACTAAAAAAGTTTTCTACCAAATTTCATAATGGGCTGATTGGT
Organism: Micropterix aruncella; assembly: GCA_944548615.1. NCBI lineage: Eukaryota > Metazoa > Arthropoda > Insecta > Lepidoptera > Micropterigidae > Micropterix > Micropterix aruncella. Next base: position 8,585,845 of record OX155951.1, read on the forward strand.
ATGCATGAAAATGTATTTTAAGTTAGGTTTATTGGCCAATCCAAAAACGGATAAAACACTCTTTTTGAAGTAGATTGTGCGAAAGATCGATCGCTCGTATTATTAGTTCCAAAATTTAATCTCGAAATTTAGTATCGATATCTATTAAGTACATGAAATCTGTAAGTTTACTCTGAGTAGTCAAAATAAATCCATTGGATATCCGGAGTAGAAAGATAGTGATGGGCATTCTAGTGTTGAAGATCGTATCTGCCACGATTTTAACAATAGAAGATAGCCTCCGCACAAGACCGGGGTTTACATGGCCTAGGTTGGCGGCAATTAATTTACCGGTTTGACCAATTGCGTGACCACATTTCGGTTTAGCATATGGCGCGGCCCGCTGCGGCCGGGGTTCAATTTACATATGAATTGGGGCAAATAACAAGGCCGGGACGACGCCAACGCCGACGCCCGTCGCACGCCGCGGGCGCCGGCGGCGATGAGGCGTCCGAATTCGGGGGTTCGAGCGCGGCAATGGTGCAGGCGACGAAACAATCCAATCTGCCTGACGCCAAGCCTTAACTGTCAATATTGAAGTCGCGTGGATTTGCTTATATGCAAAGGTAAAGGGATTCGGGAACGTTCATATATGTAGCAACCAGAGTCGCACACTAATCCATCGATGAATAAAGACGACCTAATACACATTCGCTAGATGAAGTCCAACTTTCAGCTGGCGCACGAATAAAACGACCTGACAGTCTCAAAAGACAGAGTCACTTTAAGTGGAATGAAGACACAATACGTAAGTATGCACATAAGGTAATCCAAAAACTCGAGGATTTTATATATTTTTGATATTATTATATGAGATAAAGATAATTTAATTTGAGATGTAACAGTTTTTTACTTAATGAGTACGTTTAATGTTTGCACTTTTAGGATGTCAAAATAGGATCAATAAATACATCAATAATAATAATACAAAAACATTGAGTTATGTTGGTTATGTTAAGTACTTTTAATGATTTCTGCTATGGCGAGTTGTCTAAACTGCGATTTGCTATGTTTGTATAAGAGCGCATTATTGGGTAACTTTGAGAAGAGAGCGTTTTTCGTGGAGCAGCCCAGCTGCTCTGAGTTCGGTGGGTCTAAAAAATATTCTAGCGAAAGCATTATATCTTTGAGGATAGACAGCAAAGACACTGTTTATAACTGGACGACATGAGATTCACTTGTAAGCCTGAGAAATTCCATTTAAGCAACAGAGTGGTTGATTTATGAAAGGAACTACCGAATGCGTTTAAAACCCGATTGGATACATTCGTAAAGGCAAAATAAGCCAAAAAGCTACAATACCACTCGAGAGCACTAATGCTATTTGTAATCATCGAGGCAAAGCGATCTGTAGGTAGAAAACATATTTTTCGATCGTACGAATTAAGAGACTTTTGATCAATTCCAGCAGGCTCTTTAGAGTCTAGAGACTCTTATTTCTTAGATTTTTATATGCTGCACCGAAGTATCTAGAATGATAGACATGGAAAATTAATATTTTCTTTAGGTACCACTAATCTGCTAATTTATAACGTAAGTTGCTAAGGTATAACTGCTTGACGACGATTACTGCTACGCAGCTACGCCATGAGCTACGCAATATCCGCAGGGCTACGCCGTACTGTACAAGCAGCGAGGCGATCGTTGACCCATCCCCACCGTAGCATACAACAACAGCATTATAAGACTAAATATGGAATTTAATATTTATGCACCGTTCAGTTAGGGAATCAGTTAAGTCGATAAGTTTAGTGTCGAAAATGTATATATCAACGACACAATGTCGAAAGCTCTATATTGTAACTAAACCGGATACACATCCTAACCAAAGATTATACTTGGCAAGAAATGATTATCTAAACTAAACACTGTAATAGAGATTAAAATCAAATACCGATTGAGAAATTCGTCACCGAAAAGACATGTAGCTGATATATCATCCGGGTCGTTGACAGTGCTTACATCTCTAGTCAGTGACAAAACAAAACTAAACCTACAACAACAAACTGTCATATCCGTGACATTTCTAGTAACTAATACTACCTACCATATAAATTACCGTTTATTTCATAAAAAAACAACAAGCGTTTGGCTTCTAATTGAGGTCCATCTGGGTGGTGCTGCTTGACAACACTAGTTTCCATAATGTGTAGGTCATCCTCTCAAATCCTCATTAAACTTCTTTCTAAACCAAAAACACCTTTCAGTGGAGAATTCACCAAACCTTTCAGGCAGATACTCCTGGAAGAAATTTCAGTGCTGACCATTCGGATTTTGTAACCCCTCTGCAGATCTTAGGAGATTCATGGATCTGTTTCAGAATATGATGTCAGCGGTTCACCTGGATGCACCCATTATGATGCACCTTGTTCAGAATACGTCAGCAGATTACGTAATTACTTCCTTCAACGACTTTAAAAAACTTAAAAAGTTATAACTATAGAAAACGACACGCCCAACGATGCAGACCTTACCATACCAAATAAAAAAGTGCGATTTCTATAGATCAGAATCAAAATATTTTGGTCTGAAACAAACGAACCCAAAAAAGTAGATATGATAAGCACTTACTACCTTAGCACTTACAAGCTGCGAGCAATCAGTTAATATCACCAGCCCATTTCGTTATTTCTCACCATCAATTATATGATGACTTCTACAACTTTAAAGGTTATAAATATCAAGAGGATTTAAGCACTAAAGCTTTGGTCTAAAAGCAATGTTCCGCAATAATATGTACAAGCTCGTGACTTACCAATATAATACATGCCGGAGTTTATCAATAAAGCACATGTAGATATAATACAATATATACAAGAGTTAAAAAGGGAGACAAACAAGCGATTAAAAATAAAAATAAACTAAATTATTGAAAGAAGATGGCAGTCTCGAAAGCCACTTACGGGGATCGAGGCCGGCTTGTTGACGACCACGATGTCCTCATCCATATGCACCAGGCTGATGGGCCGGCTGGTGACGGGCACCTCGTGCCTGCGAACGTCATGCCAGTGAATACAATGCCAGGATTGTCAGAGTATATAGGGGTGGTTAATCGACGGAGACGGGCGAAACGTAACGAAATGGCCCGAAGCAAGCGATCGCGAACGCGCAATGCGGGCCCAGTCGTTATATTTGTCCCGTAAAATGGTGAACGAAAGTAAAATGTACATTATCATAAAAGTAATTATGTACGAGGTCGAGCAGAAAATTATTGTGAAAATAAAACATCAAGCTTTTACGAACAAAATTAATATTTTTTACTTTTCTGTTAGACCCGTTGGGAACGAACACGTGGAATGCTTGCTGCTTGTAAATATCAGCGTCGGCCAAATAGTAAGTAGAAAAAAGCCTAAACCTTTTGAGAAAGCGAACTAAGCGAAAATTTATAACACGGCTTAATTAATTGTTGAAGTAGATCTTAAACCTCAGATCATTCGGCCAATAAAAAAAAACAACAAAACACGTAAGCCGAAAAATCCGTAGCCATCAAACTAATCAAGCAAATGAAAAAAGTTATAGCTAATTAACTCTCTAAAATCGCATGGGCTTTTCTTAAATTTAGTGGAAATATTGGACTAGTCGATCTAAAAAGTCGCAATTATCATATTTGTTATAATTATTTAAAAGACTAGGATTAAAAAATCGCAATCATCTAAAATAATTCACAAGTTACTTACTCACTTATTGCTGCTAAGCAGTCTACGTGTTCGTATCCCTACAAATTTGCTGAGGCTTTTAAGTTAATGTGTCTTGAAAAGCCACCGCAAAAATACGTTATACTCCCAAACACATACAAACTTATACATTTGTTATAGAATAATAATAACGAACAACTGCGGAAGTAATCACATTAGGTCAATAGGTACTTAAAAGGGTCGCGGAATTAGGCTGAGGGGTTACATAATGTCGTAATTTCCCAGGACATTGGCCACCACTCCTCATTAAGTAGGTTGTACAGGATGACTTTTAGGCCGCGCGTTTATCCGTTACAATATTCAGAGTAACGGTAAAGAGTGCTTTAATAAATTACATAACAAAACTAGACGAGGACACTAAAACGAAACAGGAAAAGCAATCATACTATATGGCACAAAAGTCAGAAGGCCAACTTTGACGCTACTATCCAATTTGAATAGTCACGAGATAGGAAGCAACGCCTAACGTCTATCTAACTTTCGGAAAGGACATGGAAATCTGACGGCAAAAAATACGCCATCTGAAGGGAAAAAATAAGTAAAGTCTTTCCATTTCACTGCGCCTCACTTACAAGATTAGAGAATCAGCACTGGTATGCTTTGTATTATATTACGCAACGAAAAGAGATGAAAAGAGATCTTGCGAAAAATGATGTTATTGCTGCTTCAAGCTATTTATGGAATACTATATCGTACTTCGAAAATGAAATCAGAGATATCTCAGGATATCGTAGATGAGATATCTTTGATAAAAAGAGGAAAACAAAGAAAAATATTAAACTGTTATACGCACAAATAAAACCAAAACATAGTCACCGAAAGTAGTAAGGCATAATCCCCAAAAGGACATTAACCAAGAGTTGCCTTTACTGTAGCTAAAGGAATAGCGATTTAAATGCTATTCGATTTTAAAAAGAAAAGTGGAAGTTAAGGATCAAAAAAACAAAAATAGCCACAATAGATAATTGGAGCCCAAAAAGGAATAGCGTATTATATCTAGTGCAGTATATTCAATCAATGTCTAAATGTGAATGTGTCAGACAGGACATAACCGCGGCGGAAATTTAATTGGAAACTGACTGATTGCAATTCAATACAATGATCATAGTGAACAGAAAACGGTCACAAGACACACATTGGCGCATTGTGATGCTTTCAGGATACTCCATTAATTCGAGTATTTATAAAATTTACATTAAAAGTAAGTCTACTGAAACTATTAAATTAATTACTAACACGAAACTACTGAATAGTGTGTTCGGTAATTGAAATAATTGCATAATCACTTTTTTGTGTTTTTAAAAATGTGACTAAATTTTGTTACAAGTACTGAGGACTTGCATTAGATCACTAGATGAATTAGTTAATAGATTTTAATTATTTTGATCATATATGTATACCTGAGCGTATGTTAAACTATATATTGTGGTGTTGTAAACTATATATTACAATTTAAAAATCTTAATAAATCAACTTGCCTAAAATGTTTTTGTTTAGTACCATCTTCTTTAGCTCTCGTGTGATTATATATGTTAATTTTGACTTCATTTTTAAACAAGAATAACGACACCAACGATTATAGTTGCATAAGCAATCAGCTGGATATGTACATATACATCAAATGCTGACTACCGCAAAGTAGTGCAAATTATTTTAAATTATGAATATTTCTTTGCGATAGTTGACCTTTGACATATTTAGGTTTGTCGTGTATAGTGTCCGTTTCGTGTTCGCACCTGTGCACGACGTTCGCTAGAAGATCGTTATGCTTCAGCCGGTATTCGGGAGGAACCCGTTCATAGTTGACGGTGAGGGTACCAGCTCGAATACACCTCTCGTATTCAGCAGCCGGATGTGCCCGGAACTCTCTAGCGAAGACGTCCAGTATCCTCTCACCGACCCACCGGCCTTTCGTGAACGTGGTGAAGGTGAAGTAGTAAGGGTAGACCTTGCGAAGTCCTGGAAGAAAGCGATTATAAAAACGATCTGAAATGCTGAGATGTACAACTTGTCTATCGTAAACTGTTGTTATCAACAATAGTCATTAAATAACATGTGAAGTAGGCTGAGGATAGAAAAGGAAGCCAAGAAAGACGGGCGGGGGAGGGGGATTTTAACAGTGTAACTAAACCGGATAGATATCCAATACCAATATTTTTTTACTTATAAATGCTAGACGGCAAGAAGTATTTGTACAATTAAACCTTATAAACGAGCTTAGAACAAATACCGTTTGATGAATTCGATATCAAAAAGACACGCAGCTGATATTTCTTAAGGAATCTCGCCGTTGCTTAGATGTCTTGTAAGCAATGGATAAAATAAAACAAAAACTACAACAACAAACTGTTATATTCGTGACATTTTCGTAGCTAACATTTATTGATATAATCATAGAAGACATCGTGTATGTGATACAATACGTACAGTCCCATGGCATTCATTTTCTACATTTTTCTTTCCACAAAAAAAAAACCAATAAGCATTCAGGCAGATGGGAGTAATTCCAATGAAAGATGTGAGTAAGAGGGGAGGAATAGAAAAGACGAACGAAGAGATACGTGAGTTTGATTCTAAGGAAAAAGTTTCTATCTTGGGAAGCGAACTGTAGGTAATTAGAAGAAAAATGTGGTTCACTCACCATTTTCTATATAGTAGGAGGTCTCGTTGTATCTGTCATCTGTGAATCCGGGTCGTTTCGCCTTGAGCGCCTTCGTCTCCAGCTTCGCCTGAAACAAAATTTCAAAAGAGAACGTTGAATATCTTTCTCGACTCGTGTCAATGACAACACTTTCGATTAAAAGCAGCCGACCATTTGGCAGTTCAGAAAGCAATCTCGAACGGGAGTCTTTGAAGCGGATATTCTTCGGGTTAATTGTAATGCTTTCTCGTATGAGCATGATGTTTACGTTCTAACTAAGGGTACTGCCATGGACACTAGGATGGCCCCATCATATGCCAATCTTTTCTTGTCAATAGTCATCATTCATTTACATCATTACCCTTCACCACGAATATGGTGAATAAAATGCTCTCGATCTTTTTCGCCGCCCGAGTCGACAGATTCGCAGATAAACTCTTCAACTGAGCACCGCCCCTTTGCGCTATGAATGCTTCGTGCATTGCCGCTGATTATATTCAGGACATGGCCCTTCAATTTCCGTAATGGCCTCGTTCTGATGGTATCTAACTAGGCCGCGGACGAGTCAGCTTATAGGGGGTCTTATCGCCCGGGCTCATCTTCGCCGGAGAGGGAGCGATTTTTTACGCGCTTTAATATCCGCAGCCTCTTCAACCTGCGGTTATGATGACGTTATCATAATCAATATTACAAAATTTCGAGTCGAAACAAAACAGATACGAGGCATGTCCAAGAAGTATGAGTACTGAGACTAAGGGATTTTTTTCAACAAAGTTGGATACAATGCGTTCGAGGTCAATGTGTTGAAAGCAGAATGCACGCTCGTTTATCTCGTCGGTTGAAAAGTTTTGTTGTAGTGGGGTGTTGAAATGAGTGTCTCGATTTCGAATCCCGCTAGCTACTAGTTAAGGAGCGTAATCTGGTTTTATCTCGCGAAGTGAAACACGCTGTTGTAGATTTTTTACAAAATAAAAACAGTTTTTGGGGATAGTGTCATAAACCGTACTACTATATACAAATAGTTTATAGGTGGGAAAAGGTTTTCGAGCGGTCTAGAGCGGTCGAGCGGTTTACGAGTCCCGCCAAACAATGGCCCAAAAAGTTGGCGGGATACTCTTTTGACGAAGTTATGAAAATGCTCATACCTCGCCTCGTAAAGTGCATTGAGAAGGAAGACAACCACGTCGAAAAACAGCATTTGAAATACGTATACGAATTTGTAGGTTTTTCAAAAATATATTGTCTTTTCAATTTTACATTCCCGGCTCAAAGGAAAGTATATTGAACGCGCTAAAAAAATCGAGATGAAGATGGAAATATCTATTTCGATCCCATCTGAGTCGATTAGGATCATTTCCAGACTGATATCTGTCTGTGAGTCTGTGTGTGTGTGTGTGTGTGTGTGTGTGTGTGTGTGTGTGTATGTGTGTGTGTGTGTGTCTTCATTCGATTGAGCTGAAATTTAGTATGCAGGCATGATTCGGTCATGGCAAGAGTTGAAAAGTGAAATTGTAGGGCGCGCTAGTCATACTTTAATCACGGGATATTGCAGTTAGATACTTGAAATTAGGTACATATGTATATGCCTTGTTGGACCGAAATCACTCAGTGAAATTGGTTGAAATATCACTTACACAAGCGACGCAAATAATATTTAAAGTCCGCCATATTTAAGAAAATACTATATAAATAATTTTTGGAAAAATACTATTTTAATACCAAGGAAAATACTATAAATATATTACGAATTAGTTGGCGAATTGGTGGGTTGATCGGGCTGGCGAAGGAGGGGGGGGGGGAGAAGTTATCGTGGAGGCTTGTCGGAAAATCTTGGGGCGGCACAACCGATTTTTTAATAAGTTGAGTACCTACTATTACTTTTTGTTGTGCCTCGTATTTTTGGGAGATAAAGTCGCAACCCATCACTCTATTCAATGCACGTATGCAATTTACGCGGAACCCCTATTTTATTTATTTATTTACGTTCTCCGTAAGCTGTAAACTTCATTAATGATGATTGTGTCGAAGATGTTGGGGCTTTAACAGCTATATTAAGTTTACGGATTGACTTGATGTCACCGTGTTTGAGGAGAGTGTAGGATTTTTAAATCTGGTATATAAACAGTCAACACGGGGTTCTTGCATTTTCTATCGCCCTCTTTTTAAAAAGATACATTTACGATGTCACTAAAAAAACATCGTTGTAAGATCGAAGTCGTATAATATTTTTTTACAGATCCTTGATCTTTTCCACGTGTTACCTATTTCTGTAAATACTCGATGCTATTATTAAAACATAATCAATTTAACTTCTTTATGACATAATGCAGTATTAAACCGAGTATTCGTCTTGGCGTCCAAGCCTTTTTAATGCAGTCAAAGTTGAGATATTTAAAATTTCTGCTTGTTGTTTTCTTTTTATTCGACTAATTTTACATTGAAATTAAAATATAAATTAAAGGATATGGATATAGATAAAGACAATTTTTAATTACTATTAATTTTATTTTGTTCCGGTTACAATTTAAATTTAGTAAGAAATTAAGTAGCGCTGCGACACAGGGTGGTAAAATCCGAATAAACTTATTAATTTACTAATCTTGTAGTACCGGTATGTTTGAATAAATAAATAACACTGGACAATAATGATATTGTTATATTATTAATATTTGCTGAATATTATGTTTCGTTGAGCGCTGATTTCGAATATTAAGTCAGAAATTCCCTATCGGTTTTTCTGCAATTGCCCTTCTTACTTCTCTAGAAAATACATGGGCACGAACTATAGACAATCATTACCTTCAGAAATAGTGGCCAAAAAGAGAAACATTGACGGTACGAGAGAAGAACGTTGTGAGCACCAATAAAACCTGAACAAGTCTACCTTTTTTTGTTGTTAAAGCAATGAATCGTGAGGGGAGTGGCTTTCAATTCCTAGATATCAAGTTCCCCAAGTTTTAAGTGACGCTAAAATAAAGGAAGCCATATATTTCGGTCCTGACATAAGAAAACTAATGAAAGATGTTGAATTTAAAGACAGTATAAAATGAGTGTGAGGTTACTGCTTGGAAATCTTTTAGAAATGTTGTTAATAACTTGGAAATAATAAGGCGGATAACTATAAAGAACTGATAACTGAGCTTTTCAAAAATTATAAAGCACTTATCTGAAATATGTCACTAAAGATCCACTTCTTAGATTCTTATCTGGTTTTTTTCCAACCAATCTCGATGCTGTGAGTGACGAACATGGTGATCGCTTACACTAGGAAATATTTACCATATATTCCTTGATAGCGTGTATCAAGGAAAGTGGAACCCAAGAATGCTAGCTGACTATTGCTGGAATCTGAAGACTTATTTACCTACAGCACAATACGCCAGAAAATCAAAACAAAGCAGATTTTAAATATGGTGAAATGACATGCACGTATATTGACTGCAATTACAGAAAAACTATTCCCGATAGAATAAAACCATTTACATATTTGAAATCAGCGTCAAAAATGCTATAAGATTCAGCTGGTATCATTCTTGTAACAAACGAAAACCAAAATGTTGTTGTCCAGTGTAATTAATGATTAATTTAAATTAAATGGAATAGGTAAAACTGGACCCTATAGTTTGTCCGGCCTGTGGCGCTCAAGATGCATCCTCCTTATCCTAAATTATGTAAATTCATATATTTCCACGTCCAATATTTCATATACCAAAGCAACCTCACTCTACTACAGCTAATCGCCCGAAATACATTAAAAAACGGGCAGTCGGTAATTATTATGCGGTGTCAACGGTCACGGTCGCATACGAGTACCTCTATCATGCTTTCACCAAAGCTTATTAAGAACGACCAAGAACCCGTTGTGCCAGATTCTGATTGACAGTCATCAGGGAGCTAACAGGCCCTTGCTGAGTTGGCCACGAAGACCCATTCTGTTCAGGGTTGGTCACACTCACGGATCAACACCCATCCGGCGGCCTCCACGCATGAAGTGCGAGCCTGGGCAGGACTCTGGCCTTAGGGCTAGTTTCCCCTAGGAGTCAACCTTCTGGCGCTCCTGGACGGTCCGCGCACCGTGCGGCGTGAGCCAATCGATTGTGTACTCTGACTAACAGTCGGGGGAGTCTGGAAGTAGTACTGTTTCCTATAGAGCGGGGGTGGTTGCGGACCTTACGGCGACTGCTCTTGAAACGACCATTGGCTACCCGATCCTGGGTGAACAGCCGGGCATATGATGCCGTGGTCCGCGATAGATTCGGTTACACCGTTTCACCGCTTCGTAAGGGAGAGGACCGCGCAAGCGACCTCGAACTTGTAACCAATCGAGAGACCGGAGTAATCTGGTCGCAATTGGAAGTAAGAGCGTGAGTGTATGCTCGCTGGGTAACATTCCTGGCTATCTCGCGGATAAGGCGTTGGCCTCTTACGGGCATGTGGCGGAGCTTGACGGTGGACTGTTTTGTCCAAGTCTTCTGCGCTCACTTCACGGGAGATGGAACGAACAATCGTTAAAACTTCCTGAGGTGACGGGTTCGCCCGTTGTAGTTGACAACTCTATTTTTGTCAGTCATCAGAGCCAGTCGACTCAGATTACAGGAGTTTCCTCAACAAGTGGCGATACAACCTAAATCGCACAACAAAAGGCGTGCCAAAAAGGACAGTCCATTAACCACACGATTTTATTTTTACACGACTGCCCAACAATAAATTAATAGTTAAAAAAAAACTATAGTTTAAAAAAAGATACGATATTCAGATACACACGGCTATGATACCATATTCCATCATGGAATGCCAGTGCCTATCTTCCGGCTTCATCATCAGACCTTGAAACCTAATCGTGGTCAAAGTTCATTACAAGACTTTTCTAACAAGTCCAAACACGGCTATGATACGATGTTCCATCATGAAGTTCCAGTTCATATCTTCCGACTCCATAATCAGATCAGTTCGACAGTACCATATTATTGTATTGTCATCAGAACTACATACAGCTGCCAATTTTCATGATGCTACGATCCTTGGAAGATGGTTAGATTAGTTACCTTAGATTCCATTACATAGTTACACACAGGTCGACCTAATAAAAGCGTGGTAATAATAATCATCAACTTCGAACAATATTGTTTCATCGAGTGCATATATTTAGGCCATATGTATTTATGTTTAGACACGCTCTCAAGCGATTCGGAAAAACTTATTAATTAAAAAGTTTCCTCAGTTAGCGGATTCGCCCCTCAAGTGTGCTTTCGAAAAGATCGCGCCGGGGATTATAACTACATACAGCTGCCAATTTTCATGACGCTACTATCCTTGGAAGATGGTTAAATTGGTTACCTTAGATTCCATTACATAGCTAGTTACATACAGGTCGACCTAATAAAAGCGTGTTAAAAAAAGGAGTGAAATGTGTTCAGGTTAATCTATGTATGTTTTCCGTTTCTTTATTCCACCATAACATCTAAACGCCCAAACCGATTTAGAAGTATGTGGTATTGTTAGAATCGCTATGTAATCCCGAGTGGCATAGGGTACCTTAAATGAATATCAACCAAATATTCAGCAAATAGTTGTCTAAATGTCCATATCTCTAAATGTCAATAAATGAAAATAAATATATCGTGTTCAGTGTCAAATAAAAGTTCTGATTTAGTACATTCCGAAAATATATATGTGTATTCTACTACTATTATAAACGCAAAAATTTGTAAGAATGTATGGATGTTTGTTACTCTTTCACGCAAAAACTACTGCATGGATTTTAATGAAACTTTACAATAATATAGCTTACACATCAGAATAACACATAGGCTATAATTTATAAAGATATATAGTTTTCTATCATCATTATCACAATTTTCCATCACCACGCGGGTGAAGCCGCGGTGCGCAGCTAGTATATAAATAAATACACAAACCACAAATATTTCATAAAAAACAGGAACAAAAATAATTATAAATACAGTAGGTCACTTTTTGTAACGGCAGTCGTGTATTTTATTCCTTTTAATATATTTACTTGTCCCATCATTAAATTTAAGTATCTCGTTAGTAAGTAGGTATATACGTTTTCGTCTATTTAAGTCGCCGTTTAATATTGTTTGCGGGTTCTTTCCATCCTTTTTTGGGGTGCTGCGGTTCTTTTGCGATATCTCTGGCCGTGCACGGTTTTCCTCGACGCTTTTTTCTATTCTCACCCGCAACCTTTTATTATACGTGTCCGCGGCCATCGGCAAAAAGGTTGAGGACTGATCCTACGATATTCTTTTAAGGCAGTCATAAAAACCAAAATCGGCTAGAGTGTAAGATTTATATATTTGATCATTCGGATCATAGTCGGAGATTGGGTATTTTCCATATATCTGTTTCTCTGTCTCTATTTTAAGTAGTGACATTGATACGACTCTTGTTTGACGATGTAAAAGAAACTAATTAAGGTTTTATTTAAGGGAGTTAATGGGCCGTTGCTGAGTTGGCCACGAAGACACGTTCTGTTCAGTGTTGGTCACACTCACGGGTCAACACCTATCCGACGGCCTCCACGCATGAAGTGCGAGCCTGGGTAGGACTCTGGCCTTATGGTTATTTTCCCCTGGGAATCAACCTTCTGGCGCTCCTGGACGGTCTGCGCACCGTGCAGCGTAGGCCAAGCGACTGAGCACTCTGACTAACAGTCTGGCTCTGACTGAGTCTGGAAGTAGTACTGTTTCCTATAGAGCGGGGGTGGTTGCTGACCGTACGGCGACTGCTCTTGAAACGACCATCCGCTACCCGATCCGCGGTGAACAGCCGCGCAAAGGACGCTGTGGTCCGCGATAGATTCGGTAAACACCGTTTCACCGCTTCGTAAGGGAGAGGACCGCGCAAGCGACCTCGAACTCGTAACCAATCGAGAGACTGGAGTAATCTGGTCACAATTGGAAGTAAGGGCGTGAGTGTAGGCCCGCCGGGTAACACTCCTGGCTATCTCGCGCTTAAGGCGTTGGCCTCTTACGGGCTTGTGGCGTAGCTAGATGGTGGACTGTTTTGTCCTCAAGTCTTCTGCGCTCACTCCAGGGAGATAGAACGACTAATCGTTAAAACTTCCTGAGGTGACGGGCTCGCCCGCTGTAGTCGACAACCCTAGTTGAGTTTTATCTATAAAATTTAAATAATTCTATTGAGTAATTAATTTAGTTTAAATATACCAAAATGCATTATTTAGAATTGGTAACAAATTAATGAAACTTGTGAAAACTTATTATTGTCACAGTATACCGATAGAACAGTAGACGCAGTCTCGAGCGATAGGTGATTGCGGAGGTAGGGTGCGAGGGAAGTGAGCAGAGGAGTACGTCTCGACGCACGCCTTTGGTTAGAGTTTCGCGGGTGCGAAGGTCGGCGAAATTCTCAAAACGTTTGAACATCTGCGCTGGTGGAGTAGTAGACATGTGGCGCTCATATGCGAGCTCTTGGACTCGCGTCGTTTTCAATTTCGTTCTAAGAGACGCTACTGTCTGGTATGCTGTGTTATTGTGCCCCTTGCCGAAGTAGAATGATACACTCCACAGGGTATATTGATACTGGGCTCCAGCAAGAAGGAAAACAGTCACAATAACAAATATGATAAAAACGAATTTACCGCGTGAATTTTGTAGCACCGGACGTTTCGGCGATGTTGCAACTGCCGTTGTTTAGTCTACCCTGGACAACGGCGGTTGGGATATCGCCGAAACGTCGGGTGCTACAAAATTCACACGGTAAATGGGTATTTATCTTATTTATAATGTCAAACAACCGCGATAGTCTTCGATTTCAGACACAATAATTTTCCTAATTTTATTTTACTCAATATAATATAACGAATCAATAAAGTATTATAACAATACATAAAATCATTTTCATAATATTACTTCCATAAAATAAAAAAAAATAGAATTTGAGAATATTTTACATTTCCACAATATGTTGAAATGAAGTGAATGTTTCCACAATATCAGAAGGAGTGTTTCCACAATATCAGAAGCATGTACCTACATTTTTCTGATTATGTTAAACTACTTTACCCAATAATCTATTTTACGCATATAAATTAAACCAAAACCGATTTTGATGTTAGTGAGTAACGTAGCTCTTAATATTGTCATCCATATGTCAGTAACAATCAATCAGCAATGACGTCATCTTATCGATTAGTTAGACAGGTCTAGTTGGTTCGCCGACTTGATGTTTTTGTGTTAATAAAAAAAACTGTTTTTTTTTTCAATTTGTTTTTTGTTTTTCATTTTTTTTTCATTTTTTTTAATTAAAATTTTCTTACTTCGTTGTTCGTAATTCACCCACAGAAAAAAAAATCCCGTGCAGTAATAACACCCCGTATAAATAAAATATTTGTAGCGACTTTTTCAATGTGACTTTTTTCTTTTAATAAGTTTTTCAGTACGTATGTTTTCCGAGTTAAATAATAAAATATTCAAATTTTGGAAAAAGTTCTAACTTTGCATCTTTATCCCAGGCATAAACAGGGACACTTATATTCCATTAATTTATACAAAATCTATTAATCCAATTTTCACATAACTTGACATATATGTCATCGCTCTTTAACAATTTGATCAAAAATTTCCATACTCTACCGCAAAGCTTATGGTCCTCAAAGGGTTAATCCCGTATAAATCTCCCCATTTCCCCCTAATGATGAACATATTATGGATTTTAAAAATCCTTTCGCGTGGCATAAATTACGAAAAGAGGTATCAGTGGCATGTCTTCGAGATTGCAGTATGCCGCAAAATGTATTCAAGACAGAGTCGTCCGTGGGGCGGGCAGCCTGGACAGGGCGGAAGACAGGTCTAGCGGTTGTTAACGACGCCGACGCTGGGTCGGGCGGCGTTCGCGCCTTATCGCGCCCTGACAGCGCCGCGCCACACCGCCCGTCCAAGCCGCGACACATAAAACCTTCCCCGTCAGTGTTTAAGAAATAGTATAGATAGGCCCCTCTACCATGTTTCTAATAATTGAGAACCAGAGTGGCCCAAATGCAAAAATCATTTTTGTGGATATGGGCCAAAATAGTTATAATAGCACGTAGTTTTTGTTTTGATAATTTCTTGGAGATTTTGGGCGACTCTGGAATTGTAAATAATAATTTTTTATATGGATTTTTTCATTAAACTCAGAATCATCGAAATGTCACTTTGGCCAGCCTGGTTCTGGTGGCCTCACTTCATCTTAAGACACGTGCTTACTACGATTATGATCGAATTACCCAAATTATAATTCAATAATGATGTCAGCGATGGTCTAGATCTAGAGTCACCAAGATTTCTTGGCACACCTCTTATAATATTGGCCACGTAATATTTAGTTACTACTAAATACTTTAGTGTTCGCGCCAGGTTTTAGTTTTCGAATTCCATCCACCAGTTTATTTATTTATTTATATATCAATAATGCTCTTCTGTTACAAGCTCAACGTAATAATGTACTTATAATAAAACTTATAATTAAACCCAAAGCATGAATGTCAAGTTTGTAATGCGATGAAATGCCCCAAGTCCCCCAATCGAGTCGAAATGGACATTTGCGTAGCGTGGTTCAGCTAGCAGTGTGTGGCCGCATCGCTACATCGAGCAACATAGTTTCCGTGTCAAACGTGGGCAGCAGTCTGTGGCGTACGCAGTCGTACGCAGCAGTCTGTGGCGGGCTTAATTTCAACATTTCCAGCTGCTTTCGAAGAAATGAGAGCGCAGTTTTTTGATTGTTTAGTAAAATCAAACCTCCAGCTGTAATGCGATTGAAGGAGTGGCTAGACGACAGTGGCACATCCAATCTTTTTCTTTAGCATCGGCAGCGGATGCCTTTTCCTCTCCCACTTCCTTGCCACTCGCCGATGTTAACTTCCGCTGAGGGTCGCGCTCCGCTGCGCCGTCTCCTACCACTTCACGGCCGCTTATTATGCAAATTACATTTAAAAACATGACCTTATGCGTACGCCGTGAAATAGCACCCTGTGTTTCTTATCTTCTTCTGTGTATTTATCACCTACGGAGAGGTTTTCAAAGTTTAATTAATTAAGCTGAGATTAAAATTCTAAGACATCAAAGATTTCTCACGATGCTGATTCTTTCCAGTATTATTGAATGCATCTATGCGAACTAAGATTTTTAGATAAAAGGAGATGCCTGCAAAATCGAAATATATGCAAATACCCCTTATAATTTACAAATGATTTGAAGTGAAATTACGATTTTTAGTCATGCATTTCTGCGAATTGTAGCCTGCCACTGCCGCCAGCCGGCTAATGTGAAAATTATAAGATAATGTTGTGTTTTAATCTGAATATCCCACATGTACCAGTCAAGCTGAATAAATTAAAGTTAAATATGGCCAAAATCAATTATTTTTCATATAAAATGCATTATCGCCAAAACACTCACAATCTTAAGTCAGTCAATGAAAACATGGAAAAAAAATATTTTTGGGAATAACAATAGATACGCGAAAAACATTCTATTAACAAGGATTGTGACAAATTAGCAATAAATCTTAGATTAAATTACTTTTCCTTCGGGTTTAAAAAATCGTTGTTTCACCCCAGGACTTTCCCGGCAAGTAACCAAGGACTTATGGAAGAATTTTGAGCGTGATATATGTATATTTGGGAAGGAGGCTGACCTAATTGAAAGGAATAGTCGGCGACAAGCGCTGATAATGAGAATGCAACGAATTCAACAAGTTAGATTCAATCGTTTACGCAAATATACTGACCGGTTAAAATTCAATGTGATTTCGTGATACAACTATTTTAAGTAATGTAACAATTCAAGTATTATAACTATTTAATTTAGGGTTTAGGATAATATATTGCACGCCAATAAGTCCGCCTATTGTACACACGATTTTATTGTATGCAAATAAGTTTTCTCAATCATTCGGTTTCGAGTTATATAGGATGCGGTAGCGATTACAGCGGCCCCTATCGATCTCTAGTAGTAGCTCATGCGTTACGGCAGCGAGGTGCTTCCAAACATTTTCAACAGAGGGAGACAGCAATCTCGCAAGCGAAATATTTAGGCCTCCACGGTTTTTAAAAACTTTGTAAAAGCATGATCGCCACATATAAATTGATTCACCATATATAAATTTATTTAAATATTTTTAGTGCAGCTTGTATAAGAGATATACCAACCAAAATTTCACATTGTGATTTCGACCCAACAAGGCATCTGTTTACAAATTTTAAGTCTCTAAGTCCAATATTTCTAGATTGATTAAAGTGCACTTTGAGACTAGTGGACAGTTCTAGCACATTGATGACTAGAACACTGATTTCAACCACAGCCTTCAACTCTTGCCATGACCAAATAATGCCTGCATGCCAAATTTCAGCTCAATCAGATTAAGCATTTGGGTGCTAATGCTGCAGGAATACATACATTACACAGAAGTACATACGTTCACAGAAGTACGAACGAAGAAGCAGTACATACGTTCACAAAACTTCTCTTCCCATCAATGGTAGACCGGAAAAGTAAAACCAAAGCGTTCCAAATAACAATATATCAAGCCAAAACCGCCAGTGACTCTCAAGATCGCGTTTCAATAAAAGCCGACGTCAGGACATTTGTAACTAGTAGGTATACGGATGACTTATGACTGAACACGTCGCGAATCGGTTGTTGTTTCGAGAAAAAAATAAGCGGAGAGCAAAACAAAATTTTAAATTGGTTTCCCAAAGCTATTTCTGGAACAATTTTAGAAAATACGCACATGTTGAATTTACAATTTTACAATAGTTTATTTAATATATAAATATATAAATTTTACAATATTTTACTACGCAATTTTACAATAGTTTATGTTATTTATTCTTCGTTTACGCTTCATCACTCGCCAAAATCTAATTTGCCTTCTGCCTGGCATCTTCTCCACGCCTAAGTCGCTATTACATCGCATGACGTGTCAACTATCGGCCAGCAATTAAATCACAAGCTATTGCTTGCCTAGAAAATTGTAGAATGAATTTAAAAATTAAATAAGTAAAAATATTGAATATTAATTTTCTTGCAACCCTAATAACCTTTTAATATAAAATCGAAGACTATCGCGGTTGTTTGACATTATAAATAGGGATCTCGTAAAACTGAGTAGGCCTGCGCGAAAATCGTAGTCGTCAAAGTTAGCGCAAAGTCGCTCGCGGCGAGGCGGGCGCAAAGTTGCCTCAAGTCGGCTCATGCGGAAAAGAAGTGGCGGTACACGGGACGCCTCGTAATGAGAAGTGGTATTTTACAGCTCAATTTCATTTGGGAGTTAATTTAACTTTACAAATGCTCGAGCAAGAATCTGAATTTTAGATGCGCGCACAACGTTTCAACTTTCGCTTGAGCGTCTGTCACTGGCCGCGAGGATGGTGTACGGCACTGACTTATAAATATATAGACCTGTCGTCAGCCGTCATCAGCTATGCCGCGGAAAATAAGCCAGTTAGCTGATACGTGAAAAGTCGCTCTTTAGTCTGCAGTTCACGCTAGCGCAATTGACATATCTGCTTAAGTCCGCTTACGTTTTGCTTCCTCGCCATTCTACGTCTTTAAAAACCTTCGCGGGTATTGAGAAATTGCAAGAATATTTTTCAATTAAATATCAAACTAAGTAAGTTTTAATGTTATTACCTACATATTTTTTTATGCAACGACTCTGTAATATTTTGTACGAGCGTTATTAGCTATAGCGTTCAATTGTTTTAGGAAGACACTGGCTTGAAAGACTGGCTGCTTTAAATGTGTAACACTGGAAAAAAGCTGCCAGCTGGCAGACTTAGTATTCCTACACAAAATTTTAAATTACAAAGTTGATAGGTACCTTTTGTATTGAGAAAATATGTTTTAATGCCACAAATCGATTTAATAACGCCACTGCTCTGCAACCGCATTTAATGACGTCACTGCTAGTACATGTTGTCTGTACAACAAATTTCATCACGACAATCTTATCGATACATTTCGTGATAGTTTACGTACTTTTTAAAATACTGTAATTTTGATTTCATTTATATTTACCTTACTTTGGTTGTCAGTTATCGTTAAATTGCTGTATCTTTAATAAATTAATTGTGTACTTATGTAAAAACAAATATTGATGTTATGATGTTATCATAACAATGTATGTATTGTCAATATTTTCTTTGAGTAGCAAAAAAAAATATATAAATTGACACCTCCCGCAGCATCGGGAGGTATCAGCGACTATGGTTTAAAAAACAAAGGATTTAATATGGAATGAAGCTCCTAAAATAACAATTGTTTAATCTACGTAAGCCGATACTCACTCATGAAAATGCCACCAACTGAATTGTATCGATCCTTGTCGCAATTACCAAATGACACCACAAAAATATAGGCATTAGAGAATTAAACAACTAAAATAAACTAAATAGCGTAGGTACAGTTTAGAAGAGAATAAATAAAATAAAAATGTTGGAATAACTGAGATTGCTGAGTTGATTATATAAAATAAATAAAAGATCAGCTTCTATGGCTCATCGGTGAAGGGATTTCTTCCTAGCCTTGCGTCCGAGATTGACGCTGTCTAGCGTGCTTCCAGCTATATAAAAACTAAAAAGACAAGAAATACGAGCGATTTGCTTTAGGGAACAATGGCGTGGTAATACGAGAACTTTAGGGAAAACTTTATCGATAGTGATGAAATACGCGTCACACACACACACACACATACACACACATAATGGATGAGCAGCTGCCAATAAGATGAAAACAGTCGACTTTGTGTGCGGCCGTGTAGTGACAGCTCCCCTTTTTAAAATGAGGGTATAGTACTCGGCCGGGCTCTCGCGAACAAATCGCTTTGCGAAAACGGCGACATTTGAAATATGAATGCCGGCTGGCGAGCCGGCGGTCATATTTCAATTTGGCGAAATTCAATGATTATAATAAATATTATTTGATGTTAGAGAAAATAACGATTACATCCGCAGTAAAATTTGTAAATAGAAATGCTAAATGTCTTCAAGCAGTTCTTGCGACTTAGGTACACTGAAACACCGATTGTTCATCTACTTAGTGCTAACATAAACATTTATCGTTTCAACTCGAAATCGTATCGATATATTTTCTGTTTAATTTACCATCCCTAGGAAAGGCAAAAAAAACTGATAAATATGTTAAGGTGTTCGCAGCGAGTAACGTCATAAAGTCTGAATACAGAGTGCCCAAAGGGTTTGAAGTCTGGCAGAAGATTGATAGCGCGCTCACCTTTCGGCGGAGGTATTGATTTTTAGTAGTTTCGACGCGACTTTATGAGTATAACGTGGCTACTTTCAGAAACTTGCAGTAAAGTTTAGTGTGGACTACCTATATTGTGATCGGAAGAATTGAGAAATGGTTTTATTGAATTCTTTGTGATGAATTTGTCTGAAAAGCGATTCTTTTAATGGGACAATAATATAGATAATAAAAACACTCAACCCTTGCACTTTTCTATAAAAAGACGTTGTAATTATGGTTGCCTATTACACATCAATGCATTATTGTTTTATGTAGTATGCCTCCCACGCTGAATACATTTTTTATCCATGCAGCCGATATTATATCCTCAACTTTATTACAAATTGGAAAATTGTCAGAAAAGGCTTCTCAAACCAGAAATCAATTTTTCAAAAAAATGCAGCCCCGTAAAAGCAACGACAATAATTTATATTTAAATTTAATAGGCTCTAATCCACTAATAATTAGCAAGAGGAAAAATAGAAATAATAGAAGAATAAGGAATAGATAATCAATATAATAGACAATACCAGAAAGAAGGTACTACAAAGACCTTTAAAGATACTATAAAAATCAATACTAGAAAGAAGAAGAAGAATAAGGAATAGAATATACAATACTTGACAAAGAAACGTTAGAATTATTAGTTCCTCGACAACCCACGTGATATGGAAATGATAGTGACAGCGATGATGATGATGACGAAGGCGGTGTATCGTTGCTTTCGATTGCAATTTTAATTCTAACTTATTTAGTGCCTTTACAAATAATTAAGTACAGTTAGTATTTTTTTTTTCATTTGAAAAATGCTTAAATGATATCATTTCAATATTAACAATTACTATTATATGTTCTAATTAAGACTTGATTTCTTTGTATGTTTTTTTGTATGATAAAAAATTCCTTTTGCTAATATTTGGATATACTATTTATAATGTCTGCGATTTGATACCAGTTTTTAGGGTGTTTGTGATCATTGTGCAACGTACTTTAGAAAATGCGATTAACAATGTTTGGCGACCTTAAAAAAATCCTTTGCGCCAAGATCCGTTTTAGTTAATCCCAGTTAGTGCTTAGGAGTCTCTCCTAGAAGTCAACCTTTGGGCGCTCCTGGTCGGTTCGCATACCGTGCGGCATCAGCCAATTGATTGTGCACTCCGACTAACAGCCGGGGGAGTCTGGGAACAGTAATGTTTTCTATAGAGCGGGGGTGGTTGTTAACCTTATGGCAACTGCTCTCGAAACGACCATTTCGACACCCGATCCCGGGTTAATAAGCCGGATAAAGGATGCCGTGGTCCGTGATAGATTCGGTATCACCGCTTCATAAGGGAGAGGACCGCGCAAGCGACCTCGATCCTTAACAAGTCAGGAGGTAGGAGGTATCCTCAGGGTTAATTCCAGGCGGCGATATCCTTCCAGATTGGTAGTCAGGGGGCGAGGCTGCCCGCTGTGTACCTTTCCTGGTGCCTTGCCGTAAGGCGTTGGCCTCTGGCGGGCAGGTGGCGTAGCTAACCTGTGGATTGTTTTTCGTTCTAAGTCTTCTGCGCTCACCTCACGGGAGACAGAACGGGTGACGGGTTCGCCCGTTGTAGTTGAGAGCTCTAGTTATACATAGTCAACTACTTTAAATTATCGATCGAGCGCGCGAAAATCACTCGCTCTAGGTTTAAACAGGGACCGTCTCTAGGCTCTAGGTTTAAACCGGCGTTGGGCGCCTTAGGACGTCAACCCCTGCAGACTATTGTACGCCATTTACGAGTGTACATAGTTAGACATCGGTGCAAAACGGGTCTCGGGGATACTAAAAATGTCTCGCCTCTAATGCCATATCGATTCGTTTCGTTGATAGCGCAACGACCAGATATAGAATACATAGATGTACAGTGTTGAGTTTATGGACATTGAGCGCGTATCAAAGAGGGGGGTAGTAAAATCAACTGACCGGCACGAATCGGATATTATTCCGGAGGAGGAAAAGATTGCCCGAAAAGTCGACGGTCGTCTTACGTTGGAGGGGACGGTATGGCGGTAGATTCGGCAGGGTCGCGGACAAGTCACACAGAAACAAACGACCGTGCCAGGAGGGACAGAAGGCGAATTAAAAACTACGCACGATCAGAAACAGACCATTCAATTTTACAGACGATTTGATGATCGTAAAACGTAGACGCATTACAGCCTTTGCAACGTGTCGAGGTTAAATAATGCTTCGATATTACACTAAAATATGCGAAGGGCACTCCTTTAAAAACGATGTAAATACATTGTTTCTACTCTTTATTGTGAAATCACAATGGGCGGGTTTATTGTCATATGACAATCTCTTACAACCAACCTTACTATGACGTGTTTATATGTATGTGTGTGTGAAACACGTGTTAAGTGTGTGTCTTGTTATTGCATTCGATCGACAGAATTGAAAATGCAATTCCGATAATTTTATCCCAACGGAAAATGGTGACACAGCCGGGAATCGATCCCGGTACCTTACAATGTAAGATCAGGCGATCTAACCACTATGCCACCGGCCCGTGTACATAATCTTTGGCTGTAAAATAATGTTTGATTTATTTGTCATTTGCATTTCATGATGGGATTATTTAAAAAAAAGTGCTGGCTGCATGCATTACGATAAATTTAAATATTGAAAATTATCGCCGCATAATTTTCTAAGATTTTATTTATTTATTTATTTATTTATTTATTTCGGGAAACATACAGCGCTTCATTAATTATTACTAATTATTCTAATACACAGTTTCGCTGGCCGATTAATTGTTTCCTACATTATTTTCTTATACGGTAGATCAAAAATTGCATTGCACTAAATTTAATTAAATTAAATTGCAATTGAACTATTGTAAGGATAGGAAAGGAGAGGGATGGGATATATGTAGGATAGGATATAGATATTCAAATTATATTCACTATGTAATCACTTCCTAGACGCCTAGTGAGCTAAGGACAGCTTCGTTGAATTTAGGTTGATTCAGGTAAAAAATGTCGATATCTTCGAATCGTCTATTATATGTGGTCATCAAGCGGTGCATAACAGAGTTTTGGGCGTAACTAGTATTCACACGAGGGATTTCGAACGTACGAGGAGAGCGAACCCTTCGTGGTGGAACTAACAACGACAGTTTATTTACCAAGTGAGGGCTATCAATTTTGTTGTGAATTATTTTATGCAATAATATCATATCAGCCGCTGTGCGGCGGTCTTCCAGTGAACACATACTGAAATAGTTCAGCCTGCTCTCGTAGGTTCCAAGTCCCAAGTGCTCATGTTTTACATGTAATTTCACAGATCGGCAGTCTCGCTTTTGGCGATGAAGCACCAAACAAGACACAATTTATAACTAGTTTGCAGAATTCAAATGCGGTCGTGTCAATCTCAATGGCAAATATCGTGACGGCAGTTAACAACAAAAACACCGATGCTGTGCCGTATGATCGAAACAGCCATAGACAGAAGTCAAGTAACATCAATCCTGTACAAACAATTGGCTGTGAGAAAGCTGTGCTCGCGGTGATTCCAAAACAATTTAACTGATTCTCAAAAAAACGGAACGCGTCACTTGGTACAATGCCATGCTTACGAAACTCAACGAAAGGCGTAAAATTTGGTGTGGAAAACCAATTTGTGTGGTACAAGGCGACAAAACATGGGTTAACGGGTAGGACCCCGAAACAAAGCACCAATCGACCATTTGTTTTTTTTTAATATGGCAAATCAAATTGAAGTGGCGCGCGTGCAAAGTGTCGCGAACCGGATGATCGCTTCTGTTTTTAGGAAAATTAGACACGCGGCTACTGTTGCTTTCCTGCTCTTCTGGAAGCGATTGATGGCAGATTGTACGGCACAGCGCAAGCATTTTGTAATAAAAAGCATTATAAAAAAACACACAGCGCTGATGCACGCGACATTTTGTGGTTTTGCGGCAGCCAAATCAGTATACTTTGCGTATTTTAACTCATTAATGACTTATGGACTACTATTTTGGGGAAATGCTGCAACCCTTAAAAGAATCTTTCTTTTGCAAAAGAGAGCACTGCGCAGCATGTATCAAGTAACGACTAGGACCTCATGCAAAGAATATTTCAGCAAGGCAAGGGTAATGACTATGTATTCGGCGTTCATATACCAGTGTTTAATGTATGCTAGACAGCACCTAGCAGAAACACCAATTAATGCAGACATTCACTTGCATCATATCCGCGGTAGCTCCCTTTTATGCGTACCCCGAATACGACTGGCAAAAGTACAGAAAAGCTACTTGTACCACAGCATTAAATTTTATAATCCCCTACAAAATTTAAACAGCTGGAGGACATAAAATTAAAAAAAAACATCAATGAGATGCTGATAGGCCACCTTTTCTATAATCTGGCCGAATTTGAGGGCCATGATTTTTCAAATATTGTGCCCATTTAACCCCTCAAATGTGAGGCGTCCCTTAAGGGATGCCTTGGCAAAATGTATACAAAATGTATATAAATTTATATAAATGTAAATATAAATGTAAATGTGCGCCGCTTTATAGTAATCCGCTCTATAGTAATGCTATAGCTCTATAGTAAACCCCGCTCTATGTAAATGTAAATGTAAATGTAAATATAAATTTATATACATTTTGCCGTAGGCAACCCGAGCTAATCGCCATTCATTTGAGGGGTTAAATTACGTAAAAAAGTAGAGCCTTATTGTCTGATTATTTTATATGGTCTTATATCTGTATTTTTAGTTTAAAATGCATAACGTAGATTTAATTTGATTAACATTTTACTGAAAATTTGAATATTACGATGAATAATTTTACTACGTATCTTTTCGAATTACTAACTTCTTCCAATATTAGGCTTCTATTTTGATTATTTATATTTATAATTTGACAATCTAGTAGTTAATTCTTGACTACCTATGTATGTTCAGTAAAGAGTAGTAACGAAACTTACTACCTAACCCAATTATTTTGACACGTCCAAGAGCGGTCTTTAGACGTCAATTGGACACGACGAAATTGTAATGTAATGTAATGCACGTGCTTGTCCACAACGAGCAAAAATGACAAACTGGGGTCTTGTGATATTAACAACGATTCAAGGATTTGCCTCGGCCAGTTGTTTTGGAGCCCAATACAATCTTGCCTCTTATCTAAATTATCCTCAAAGATAAGGTTCCAAGCAATAATTGCCGAAATTTTATAAAAATATAAGGGTGTCTAATATTTTTGGAAAAGGCTGTATATACTCAATCCTTCAGTCAGAGCAGTCTCTCGTCCACTGCTCCATCCTCTGACTTATATACTTTACACGTCATTCCTGTCACAAAATTTGAATTACAAATTGCGGCAATGTAATTATATTATCGTCGGGACACCAAATTGACATTGGCCTTCGAGGCAAATTCGTGCTAGAGAGATGGCGAGATGCTTACCCTCTCGCCGCAACGGCGCACAGTATTTAAATCCCAACCAATACAGGGTGAGTTTCTAATTAGTGACATCCTTGCAGTGGGTGAATCAGTACGACGAGGTAAGAGAGTAAAAGCGTTGTTTTGTTGTTGGCTCGCTTATTTGTCCAATACTGGAACCCATTCACCCAGTTCTCACTCATATTATTAATTGTTCTTTCACTGCTATGGAAGCAGGCCTTCATTATACCTCTACCCAAAACGTCTTCTCGTGTTTTGATTAAAAAATATAGGCTGATTTCTATTTCGCCTATTTTATCAAAGGTTTTAAAATGGATCGCATACAACCTACTTAATTATTTTGTAGGTACACATGGACTATTTCACCCTCTTCAGTCCGATTTTAGTTCTGGTCATAGCTTTACTTCAGCTCTGGTCAAGGTCCACTTATGACAATAGATGCGTTTACGAAGACAGGAACCTCAACAATCTTATACTACTTGATTTCAGCAGCACATTAAATACAGTCGACTTTGACCTTCTGTTGGCACGGCTACTTTCTCCTAACATATCGCAACAAAGTGGTTTGAGTACGACCAGTTGGCTCCCCGATCCCGTGTAAAAGACGAGCAAAGGGCGCCACGGTCCGCGATAAATTCGAGTTGAATTATCGCTAACATCAAGTAGACGTCGCGCAAGTGACTTCGATCCTGCGACCAAGCTCAAGAGCGGAGACATCCGGCCAAATCTGGTAGTAAGGGCGGGAGGTCGGCCCACTGGTATCACTTCCCAGTGTCTCACAACCAGGAATCATTTGGTCACAGCTGTGGTTGAAATTGGTCTACCAGGAGACGACCTAGTCATATTTCAATACCGAAATATTGGAAATATAAACTTAAAATTCGGTACACAGATGCCTTGATGGGCCGAAATCACATTGAATTTTCGTTGGTCAGTATATTTGCGTCAACGATTGAGTCGAGCGTGTTTAATGCGTTTCATTCTCACTAATTCTATCCACGCTCTTCACTGACTATCCCTTTCAATCAGGTCAACCTCCTTTCCGAAGAGACATCGCGCTCAAAATCCTTCCATAAGTCCTTGGCTACTTGCCGGGACAGTTTTGTGGTGACACAACCGATTTGTGAAAGTTTTTGGCATACTGTGCGCCGCTGTCTCCGTTGTCGGTTCGGCCACAAATCTGAAAATTTCTGCAGGAAATTCTGCACATTCCGCCTGTTAATTTATTTTTTTTTCTGCCTCGCGGCGAAATGCAAATGTCAATTTGGGACATTTCAAACTTTGAGCGGGACGAGCTCTGGGATTAACGAATAATCCCCGCTGTCGCTTAGATTATGACGACGGAAAAAAGAACGAGAAAATATTGAAGATAAAACATGATAAAACGTAGCCTAGAAACGATGATAAGATGTTATCAGTTGTAAATTAAAAAGAAATAACTTTATGCCTCTATAGCTGTAAGTTAAATGATTAATAATTTTCAGTTTATAAATATTGTATAATTATAAACAGGAAATTTTAGCTAAAAGTCTACTTTTATTTTATTGAAACAGCTTTTAAAGTTAGGTCTACCACTCCTTTATTAATATCCACTTCAGCCGAAATACATGTGACTGTAACGGACCTTAAGTCCACAACATACGATCAACAAATGCATCGATTTCCAGTGAAATCCACTGACACAATTCAGCTATTATTTTGACTCGTGCAGCAATGAATCAGCACGATCAAACAACACTTTTACTCAGAATATTTCAAATTGCATCATTCCACGGCCTATATAAACCGGCCACCCCTCTACGAGGTCGCTCAACGGATCCGGCTCCTTGGTTTCCTTTCCTCATTTTCCCTAAGTCTCGAAGCATCAGTCTGTAATCCCACAGACTCGAGCCGTGCCCAATACAAGATACTAGGAGCACACATACAATCCTCATCCACATTCCTTCATAACCTCCGTCGCGCAACCCTCGCGTCTCGATAAAGTAATACGGGGACTCGTTAATTCGGCAAGCGTTATAACTGGCAATATTCAATCGATTCAATCAATAAATATCTTCTGCTTCATCAAAACCGCCTTTAAATACGGAGTTAACTCGTAAGTTGACACCACCACCTCACATCGAATAATTTGGAGTCTTGTGAGGGGTGGTCCATCACACGACCGTGAAAAACGAAGAACTAACTGAGGTATCCCCAAAGAAGTGATTATGAGTTGCGATGGCACCTGCGTATAGTGACACCTGAGTATAGACGCTTTATGCGATAAATCGGGAATAGCGTGCTACGCACTCTATCGCATAATTGCATTTCCCGATTTACCTGCGATTTAATACGCATGTGTTACTTTGCATATGTTCATTCGGTTCTAACGTGCGGCGTGGAATTATGGGGGCGTACAGCCGACAGGCAGAGAGCCTTCATTATGCAGAAGCGTGCGTCCGCACAATAGCGCGAGTCAGCTTGATACGCCTGCAAGGCCTCTGTACAGAGAGCTGTGCATAATAACGCTGCCGTTCATCTATATAATGGAAGTAGCGCTATACGTTCGCAGAAATCTCGCCGAATTCGTGTGCTTCACCACTATCCAACAGGATCCCGATGCAAGATAAGTTCGACGAGTCAAGCATTATCCAAGTAAGAGACGCTAGCATATGTCGCGCCCAAGGGTTTACAAGTAATTGAACGATCACATACGACAATCACAATCACTTTTTGTATTTAAGAGCCCTCTTAAGAAGTATCTCACAGATAAGGCATTTTACGTACTGTAGGAATATTACTCGTGTGATGACTAAAATCGTGCTGATGCTTTCTTTGTAATATGTTTAACTATTTTTGCGTTTTCTTGTGTTTTAAAAAAATGTTATTTCCTTGTGTTTCTTTTAACATTTCTTGCGCTTCCACGTTATATTTATGGTAAAAAAATCTTTGCTTACCTTTACTACGACTCTTATGCCATTCTACTTATTAAATAAGTATGAATATTGATGAGGATAAAATGAAACTGGTTATATCGGCTACACTACATGTGTGTTTCGGTTGCGAAGAATAACTCGTGCGATTCTCGCCCGACCGCGAATCCCCGAAAAGACAATCTCATCCCAAAGGAGTGGAAAATTAAACAAAAAGGGGACGAATCCATCGGCGCGGCGGCTATATAACCGCCATTCGGTTCCGCCAATGATTAGCTCGCTCGGGATCGTGTATTTGGACAGCTTCTCATTAACTAAGCAACGTCTCTCACACCAATGGTCAAAGGCTAATGAAACCAACGAGAGAGGGTTACTAGCACTACGCTTGAGGTTTCCAGCTAATGTTTTCAAAAGGACCTATTGTAATAACGTTACCGTAATTCATTAATAATGCGTCAAAATTAAATGAAGCGATATTAGTGACATCGAATGCCTTGGCCATAACATTTATTATATAGGGTATTATATTGCTCAATGCCATAGTACGTTTCGGCAACCCTTCTGCGCCGGCGACATACAGTTGGCGCTGATATTATTGCCCGGCGAAACTAATAGCATTATATTTGTCCATCTATGATATTGTTGATAATGAATAGTTTTTTATAAAAAAAAGATTGATTATAAAAAACTCATTTATATACCAATGATAACAAACAATAACACTCAAATATTAGTGCCATCTATTGCATTTTTGTATAGGCTGATTTATTTATTTATTTATTTATTTATTTAACAGGGAAAACATACAGCGCTACTAAAAAATATTACAATTACATTAAACACAATATTTCTGGCCGATGACATGCTTTCAACAATAGTTTTAGTTAGTTAAGTCTCCAATACGCACAGTGCATTCTGTGGGGGTTGGGAGGGGAAAAAGAAAGGAAAAGGAAGGAATGGGCGTTAATAGATTTTAAGTAATAATGTGCAGTACAAAAAATAAAAATTTGAAAAATTTTAAAAGTTAAGAAAATTAAGAAAAAATTACTCCATCATATAAACCTATCATATACAGTTAAAGAACAACGAACGAAAAACCAAGTAGTCCCTAAGACAATAGTATCCCATGAGAAATGTCTATGTCGCATTTTCGATTAATTTTAAGTATATGCTTTGCTTAAATTTATTCTCTTTCATGTTAAATAGGTCGATATTCTGGAAATGATTATCGTAAGTTGACATTAAGCGGTACATGATGGAATTCTGGGCATACCTAGTACGGACGCGCGGGACTTCGAAGGTACGGGGGAAGCGAGCCACGCGTGGTGGGACGTGAAAAGATAGATTATGTATGAAATACGGGTTGTCCACGTTGTTATGGATAACTTTGTGTAATAATACCATGTCTGCCGTGGTACGGCGGTTCTCCAATGATGTAATATTGAAGTTATTCATCCTCTCCTCGTACGTGTTCAGTCCCAAGCATTGACGGTAGTTTAATTGTCTCATAAATCGTTTTTGGACGCTTTCTATTCTCTCCTTACATACATGATATTGCGGATTCCAGATCGGAGATGCAAACTCTAATACGCTTCGGATGTATGCAAAATAAAGGGTTTTGAATACAGTCGGGTCAGAGAACGACTTAGAGACCCTACTAATGAAGCCCAAGGTTTTTAACGCTTTACTGACAATACCTTGTATGTGTTCGTCAAATGTCAATCGGTGATCGAGTTGAACGCCAAGGTCGCGAATGCTCAGCGCGTTGGGAATCGGATCATGGTTGATAAAATACTGAAAATGCAAATTAATTTTTTTACGGCTGAACGTAATTTGATTGCATTTCAAAGCGTTGAGAGAGAGTCTGTTTCTTTCGCAGTACTTAAACAACCTATTAATGTCTTACTTAAGACATAATACGGAGAGATTAGAATTGCCATATAGTCTATTTGAACATTAAAGCGCGTCTATTTGAACATTAAAGCGCGTAATTATTACGTACACCAAATTAAAAATAAAAATCTTAGGTAAATATTATTAAAATAATAAATGCTACGTTTTAAAAATTCTTTTGTTATTATAATATCATTTTATTTTGATACAGGATACCGTAACGGCGTGTTTGGAACGCCATATATTAGGCTTACTGAATATAAAAGAAGATTAATGAATGTTTGGAACAATGAGTGCTATCTACACGTTGTGTTTCATAGTAAAATCCAAGCTGCCAAAACGTAGTACTGCTGCACAATCTAATACTGAATTAAATCAATGGTATTATCGAGATAGGCAATGCTCACTTGTAAACCTCAATCCAAGGCATTCGCGGCGTAATCCGGTAAAACTAATAGATTGGAGAAAGTAGATCGTTTCGTCCGGAAGCCATGCTGACAATTATATAGCCATGAGACTCTTATAGACTGAATCCCGGCATACAAGATCGATTCGAATATATTTGATTGTACGGAGGTTAAACGGATTACGGTAGCTATATGCCATGAAGTTCCTTTCACGAGAAACAGGATAAGGTACAGTTTCGACCAAGGATTGGGCGGAGATATTATAGATGAGAGAACGTTATGCGGGATCTGGTAGTTAGACAGCAAACTTTTGTTTGTTAAGCACATTGAATACATTGCGGATAAAGCATATGCTCTGTGGTTTCTTCTGAGAATGAGCAAGCCTTTCGGTAATGATTATGTGCTATACTCCGTACCCAACGTCTATGTGTAGAGTATATTGGAATTTGCTTCGCTGACACCAAAAGTTCCAAAAGTTAACACCATAAAGCCTCACATAGGTATGGTAATCTATATGTTCTTGTTAAAATAAAATAAATATATAAGACAAGTGAAAACGAAGACTTCGCAAAATAGAAAATGATTGAGATATAAAAGGTGCCGAGGTAAGTGATGTTTGATATTATTAGAGAAACGTTGAGTAAACGATTTTTAGATTATGTTAACAAAATGAATTTGAAAATGTATAAAATATAACAAAAAAAATACGTGGGGCACTCGGGGACTGCCGCGGTAAAGCTATTGCATACCATTTTTAACAACTTTTGCAATTATAATTATTTATTTATTTTATTTATTTTATTTTTCTGTTATCAGATAACTGCGCTCTATCGGAAAACGTTGAATTTATTCCGAATCATTTGCGGCTGCGGAAGCAAATGATTATTCTTGGATATTATTCTTGGACTATTCGAAAAAATTCGTAGATAAAAAGATAGATAATTAAATTATCTTTAAAATGGTGCAGGTTTCATAATAATACGCCAGATAGTATTTGCGTAGTAGTCGTTTTTGTGTTCGGTTAGACCTAATTTCACAAATTAATTACACTATGTAATATAAACAAAATCTAAAATACTCAAAGCTAAGAATATTAGGAAAATGTTCTTGTTTAACATATATTTTTTTCGAATCGTAAACAGTACTCGTTTAGACGTAATTATCAGTTTAAAATCATTAATATTCGTTAAGAAATTTCTTCATTCGGTCGCCGCGCTGGCAGGCCCGCGATAAAAGCCCGCGATAAAAACCTAATTTTAGCAACATATGCAACCATTTTGGCTATAATTTTAATAGTTAGGTTAGGTTAGGCGCATACATTTCGGGGTATAACTATAATAAGGCTGTTTTTTTCCTTTTACAAGAAAAAAAAAAATACGTGTGGCACTCGGGGACTGCCGCGGTAAAGCTATTGCATAGCATTTTTAACAACTTATGCAATTATAATTATTTATTTATTTTATTTATTTTATTTTTTCTGATATCAGATAACTGCGCTCTATCGGAATACGTTGAAATTATTACGAATCATTTGCAGCTGCGAAATGATTGGGAATAATTTAAACGTCTTCCGATAGAGCGCCGCGCACGATTTTTTTATTCGATAAAGCAAAAAAAACGGATTATTCGAAAAAAATCGTAGATAAAAAGATAGATAATTAAATTATCTTTAAAATGGTGCAGGTTTCATAATAATACGCCAGATAGTATTTGCGTAGTAGTCGTTTTTGTGTTCGGTTGGACCAAATTTCACAAATTAATTACACTATGTAATATAAACAAAATCGAAAATATTCGAAGGTAAGAATATTAGGAAAATGTTCTTGTTTAACATATATTTTTTTCAAATCGCAAGCAGTACTCATTTAGACGTAATTATCAGTTTAAAATCATAATTTTCCGTTAAGAAATTTCTTCATTCGGTCGCCGCGCTGGCCTAGGCCCGCGATAAAAGCTATGCAATAGATTAATAATACTGTAAAACCAAATTTTATCAACGCTTCCTAAAGAAAAACATCGGCTGTCTGTTGAAAAATTTTGCGGCAAGTGGCTTAGCACTTATGGAAGGATTTTGAGCGCGATGTCCCTTCGGGAAGGAGGTAGACCTGATTGAAAGGGATAGTCGGCGACGAGCGCAGATATTGAGAATGCAAACCATTAAATACGTTCGATTCAATCGTTTACGCAAAAACACTGACAGGCGCAATGTGATTTCGGCTCAAAAAAGTATATGTGTATAAAAATTCCAAGTCTATAAGTCAGACATCTTGAGGTGTCGACTACAACGGGCGAAACCGGCACCACAGGGAGTTTTAACGATTAGTCGTTCTATCTCCCTGGAGTGAGCGTAGAAGACTTTGGACAAAACAATCCGACGTCTAGCTACGCCAAAACCTGTTAGAGACCAACGCCTTACCGCGAGATAGCCAGGTATGTTACCTGGCGGGCGGCACTCGCGCCCTAACTACCAATTGTGACCAGATTTCTCCGGTCTCTCGATTGGTTCCGAGTTCGAGGTCGCTTGCGCGGTCCTCTCCCTTACGAAGCGGTGAAACGGTGAATACCGAATCTATCGCGGACCATGGCGTCCTTTGCCCGCCTCTAACCCGGGATCGGATGGCCAATGGCCATTTCAAGAGCAGTCGCCGTAAGGTACGCAACCACCCCCGCTCTATAGGAAACAATACTCCCCCGACTGTTAGTCGGAGTGCACAATCGATTGGCTTGCGCCGCACGGTGCGCAGACCGTCCAGGAGCGCCAGAGGTTTGATTCCCAGGGGAAACTGACCAGGGCCAGAGTCCTACCCAGGTTCGCACCCCGTGCGTGGAGGCCGTCGGATGGGTGTTGACTCGTGAGTGTGACCGACCCTGAACACATGGGTCTTCGTGGCCAACCCATCATAGGCCCGTTAGCTCCCCTATAAGTCAGACATTCAGACACAGTCAGACACAAGACTGAAATATGACTGGTGCGCCATATTATACCCCCGATTTCAATCACAACCTTTTCAACTCTTGCCAGTATCAAATGATGCCTGCCTGCCAAATTGCAGCTCAATCGAATTAAGCGTTTGGGCGCTTACAGACAGACTTCAATCTGAAAATGGTCTTAACCCTCTTAGGGGGGCTAAAATTTGATATTTCCGTCTTCATGTCAAAAATTTTTTTGCGTGTTCACAATACTTCCCTTTCCGTTAGTTAGTGAGAAAGGAAAATAAAAAAGGGGGTTGTTGAATTTACCGTCTTTGCATTTAATCAATCACGACAAAATTGACTTCGCCTCCTTGAAATTTAAATGTCAGTAGCCAACCAAATTATACAATATTATAAAACCTACTAAAATAAAGACTAATACAAAAATAAAAACTACTACCAAAAAAAAAAAAAAAAAAAATTTTAATTAAAGGTTATTTTATGAAACACCGCTACGCTATTTTCGATTGAATTAGAGACCAAAAAACTCAAAAAGAAAATCTGTAATTTCACAATTTCTGTAATTTGCGTAACTAATACAATACAATACAGTCAACTACTCCAGTAGATAGGCATTCCTACACTTAGATGCGTCATAAAATTAAATGCTAAAAATTAATTATTAAAAACATAAGTATCACGATAAAAAACATAAGTTGTCATGGCTGTAATATTATTTACATACAAATAATCAAAATAAACTAATGTGATTCAATAGTCAAGGAGAATAATATATTAAAATAGAAATGCAAATTCTATGTCGAATATTCAAAGTAAAATTATTTTATTGTCAATCCATAAATATGCCTTCGTATTTTTTAAGAATGAATAGATGTATAATAAAATATATGAGAATTAGAATGTCAGCTATCATAATACCATTACGTTTAAAAATTTACAAATTTTACTAATCATCAACATGGAAAATAAACAAGGATAATACCAAATAATTCACGTGAGGCATATTCCAACAGTGAATGGTTATTTATACCTCCAAACTTTAAACGTATTACTTAGGCAGCGTAAACTTAGCTGATTCCTTCGCTTATTTGCGGAGATTCCCGAAGTTTTGTAGCGAAGTCAAGCAATAAACGTATAAAGTAAACACGCCGCGCTCATCCCCGCGGGCTGCTCAATCGAAGAATCTTCCTTACACTAAATCTCGACTTAATTATAAATTTCCTCCCGGAGAGTGTCCGTCGAGGCCTCAAAGTATCAAAGTTGAATGGTTAATTACTTTCATTCGTCAAATGGAAGTTCCCCGATTCCGAGATTAAATTTCTAGAATACGAAGATCGGAACTAATTTCATTAGACGCTGGGAGGTAGGTGGCCCATTTCCGATGGAATCGCAATCCGGGGGTCTCGCTGTTAAAATCTTGACGAAGACAGATATACATTAAACAGCCGTTTAGCTTAATTAATAATAGCTGTGTGTTATTCAGTGCTATCATAAGATATAATAAACTTATCCTTGTGAGACTTTACATCTCAATTCAAATACATTCAAATTCAAATTATTAATTATAAAATCAAAATTACTAGGTACTCACAACGTTTTCCTGTTTTTACAAGACTGCCCATCAAAAAAGGAGTGTAATGTCTTTACGGTTCATCTATGTATATTTTCCGTCTCTTTACTCCACCATAACTTCTAAACGCTTAGACCGATTTAGAAGCGCGTAGTATTGTTAGAATCGTTATGTCATCCCGAGTGTCATAGAGTATCCAAATATCAAGTAAGTAGTATCCAAATGTCAATAAATTAACATAAATATATCGTGTTTAGTGTCAAATGAAATAAATGATTGAGTACATTCCGGAAATATATATGTATCTATATGGATAAATACATAAACTACAAATACTGCATAAAAAAAACATAATAAAAATATTTATTAATACAATAATTTACTTTCTGTAACGGCAGTCGTGTTTGTTATTCTTTTTAATATATTTACTTGTACTTTCCCGGCCCAACAACCGACGAGAAGCAAAAATATCGTGAACGCGGTAATTTTTTGTCGATATGAAGACGAAAATATCCAGTTTGAGCCCACCCAGTTGGAAGTTTTTTCTGCGTGTCTGTCTGTCTGTGTGTATTCCTCCACGACAGCGCCCATACGCTTAATCTGATTGTGCCGAAGTCTGGCAAGCTGGCATCATTTCGTCATGCCAAGAGTTGAAAACGTTGTGGTTGAAATCACTCAACCAGGGGCGCGCTAGTCATATTTCAATCCCGAAATATTGGACGTAGGACGTGAAATTTGGTCTTATTGGGCCGAAATCACATTGTGGAATTTCGTTTGGTATATCTGAAATACAAGCTACACTAATATTATTTAAAATTCCGCCATACATCCTAATCTAATATAAACGTTATCTGGCGCTTGGCCCAGACCCGCCCTTAGTTAAGAAACGAACCGCGCCATCCGAGGCCATTGCGTACGTACCCAACGGGGTTTGTCCGCGGCCGACGGACGAATCTAAGGACTGGTTTCATCATGTGAAGGACCACCCCTCAGAAGACTCCAAATTGTTCGGTGTGAGGTGGTGGTATCAACTTACGAGTTATCTCCTTATTGAAAGGCGGTTTTGAATGAAGTAGAAGGTATTTATTGATTGAAAGTTTGATATTGCCAGTTATAACGCTTCCCGAACAAGTTATGTTGACGCGAGTGTATAGATGCGCGACTGAGGTTACGAGGATATACGGATGAGGATTGTGTGTGTGCTCCTAGTATCTTGTACTGGGCACGGCTCGAGTCTGTGGGATTGCAGACTGATGCTTCGTGACTGGGGAAGGTAAGGAAAGGAAACCAAGGAGCCGGATTCGTTGACACACCTCGTGAGAACGGTATCGAATATGCCGTTGCAACCTTGGGGGAGGGTGATCACTCGGGGAATGATAATTTGGTTGCTTTTTCGCCGGTTTATATAGGCCGATAAATGATGCAATCCAAAATATTCCGAGTAAAAGTATTGTTTTATCGTGCTGATTCATGGCTGCACGGGTTAAAATAATAGCTGAATTGTGTCAGTGTATTTCACTGGAAATCGATGCATTTGTTGATCGCATGTAATGGACTTAAGGTCCGTTACAATCATATTCAGATGAAACCAGTCCTTGGCTACTTGCCGGGAAAGTCTTGGGGTGACATAACAGATTTTTATAATATAAATATATGCTAGATGCTAAATTAATAAGCGCAGTGTCCACCTCACTAAATGCGCACGTATGCCCTAAGGTAGACCGTTTATATAATTCTGGTAGAGTGGTTTTGTCTGACGTCATAAAACACGCGATAAACGTTGAAGAATAAAATGATGTTGGGTTTCAACAATTTCAAAGTCGTTGGTTGGTACGACGAATTCCTATTCCTTGTCTGGTTATGTCATCATTAGACCTCATCGGTTCGTCTCTTACAGGGTCAGCTTAGTCTGAGACAATCCCTCAGGCGACTGTTTGGAGAATAATGAGATTCTGTTTTGGCTATAGCCGTGCTCAATAAATGTGGTTTTCCTACGGCTGCGGAGTGTTCTTCCGGTCCTTTCACGGTTAGATTCGCTAGTTTATGAAAGTATGTTTATAGAGCATTGATGAGTATTGTCCGTTTGTTTGTTTGTTTCTAGTCTTTATTGTGAAATTTCACAATGGGCGGGTTTATTGTCATACCACTAAGAAGTGTTTATATGCATGTGTGTGTGTGTGTAACATGCGTGTAATTGTGTCTCTTGTTATTGCATTCGATCGTCAGAGTTTAAATGAAATTCCGTTAATTTTATCCCAACAGCAAATGGTGACCCAGTCGGGAATTGAACCCGGTACCTCACAATATAAGATCAGGCGACTTAACCACTATGCCAACTAATCGTTTCATTAGTATCAATTTAGATACATATTTAATTTTTTATATCCCACTAATAAAACACTAGAAAATATATAATTAAATCAAAAAAGTAAACCATTAAATATTGATTATTATCACAAATTATAATAATCATCAAATTGTCTATTTGGAATAGTCTCTCCGTGTTTCCTTGCTCAAAATCCAAAAACCATTTAATTTTAGATGTTTAACCTGTTGGCCTAAATTACTTCTTTGAACAGTTCAGGCATAATTAAGCGCAGGAGACAAAAACCGATTGAAGAGCTCGAGCAGCAGTGGCGAAAATGCAAGAGCAGTAATTACAAATCTAATTGAATGCTATTCTGTCTTAGCACACACTCGCAGATAAAAACTAACTTCTGCATGTCATATTAATTCAACGATACAAACCAATAAATATAAACACAAGTGTTAATTTATTTATTTGAAAGAATAAAAAGGCATAATAAAAAACAATTAACGGATTTATTAATTCGTAATTGAGGATGCTAGGTTAAAAAAATCCTATCAAAATGCACAAAATGACGTTAAAGCGTTATTAAATCGTTATTGGCGGCCGTGGCGGCCAAAAGCTATATGAAGCATAATTTTGTGGTCTGGTTGTGACAAGACGAAAAAAAAATTAATACAATTATGCCGGATTTTAAACACTCGGTCCTTAAGCTATCATTTCGCCAAAGCGAAATAAGTAAATTTTTTCCATATTAATTGTAAATTATCTTTATTCTGTTACTGTTTTAAAAAAAATAAAAACGAGCGAGATTTGTCTTCAGTTTCTGAAAAACCTAGAGATTATTCTCAATATTAAAAAAATACTTTTTACACCAGCGTATGGTCTATTTGCGTAGTACCAAGA
Organism: Micropterix aruncella; assembly: GCA_944548615.1. Lineage (NCBI taxonomy): Eukaryota > Metazoa > Arthropoda > Insecta > Lepidoptera > Micropterigidae > Micropterix > Micropterix aruncella. The sequence goes on from OX155951.1 coordinate 8,624,851, forward strand.
CAGTTTTTGGAACTTCCATACAAAAAATATAAGAAAAAAATGTTTGAAATTACGTAATTTCCAGAAATGTTATGGCAAAACATATTTTTTTTCTATTTATTAAAGATACTTTTGAGTGATATAAAAAATAACAAAGTGATCGTAAGTTATTTTATTATTGTAACCTAATTTTTACTTTAAAAAAAACTATTAATTTGATAATTTATTATATTATAATTGAAAAGCCAAATCGACTATATTAGACGACGCGCGAAGCCGAAATCGTCATTCGTATTTGGCCACTGCCAACGGTGTGACGTATTCCCTTGTCGCTGCGGTATACCTATACATCTTTATGTATATATCGAAAGCGCGCGGGCGCGTGGCATTGCAAAAATACCTAAATTTTTAGTCGCGTCAACTCGGAAGGGAGCTTTAATTTTCAGAAGATGAACGCAACTAACCTTTTTAAGGTCCTTATTGGTCTCGGAGTCATCTGCCTTCCTTTTCTCGCATGCGGCGATGCATGCCTTTCCGCTGAGTGCATCCTTGTCTACAGCCTGGGGACAAGAAGAAAACGATTCAGTTAAATCGGTGTCCTTTACAATAATAAAGGAAAAATGAAATTGAAATAAAACGGAAAAAATATGTTATATCTAGATCTATGTATAAGATCGCCGTTCGCACCTACATAGTTTATGACAGCTCTCTTATTATAAATAACAGCAGTAACCGTACTTATTACAGGGCATAACAAAAACGACGTCGCGAGTCACCCTCCTGCGGAAATGAGTGGCGAACTTTCCCCACATTACTGTATGCACAAAAAGGGTATTTTCCACGACATATATCCAGGTATATAGCAGCTTAATGGCTGCCCGGCCTAATGGACATTATGGGCTGCGACCTGCGGCTTGACTACTTCATTTTGCGTCCGCACCTCCACTCAAATGTACCTAACGAATTTGAGGAAAAGTTACTCTAAAAGGCGGGTGCAGCCTAATTCGAGTATCGCGTGATATGACGCTGTAACACAATCCAAGAGCGATGAATTAATTCAATATTTTGTTGCGTAATAGTGATTATCTGCAGCTTCAAAGGTGTTATTACGTTGCCAATAATGTGGAGGAACTTCTTAACTAGACATTTTCAGTTGCACAACGATATAATCGCAGTTTGTGTTATGACAAGCAGAAATTTCACAAAAAAATATTTCTGAGTAGTGCTATAGTACGGGCCAAAGGAACGTTCCGATGAGGCAATAAATAATTAGGCCGGACCCGCCCCTTTTACTACCTGCTTTTAGGGATGCGTGTCGTAACCTTCGCAGATTATCTATCACATTATTATATTATTGAGATTGAGCAGCGAAACTTTTGTCGGGTCACTTTTCAGTTCGTCAAAAAATGACAAAATGTTATGTACTCGTATAAGGCACCGAGTCTGCATGTTAATATCACCATTCAACTTCAATAGCTCCAGGTTAGAAAATATGGTCTCCATTGCTCAACTGATAGGCAAGTAATAATGTTTTATCCGCGTAGCATTTTATAATATACATATGTGGGACTCATTATTACAAAATGCCACGATAACATTTTACTAATGACTGTTTAGAAATTAATAATGACCTATGATATGTCATGCTATGATAATCAGTTATCTATTAAGTACTCATTTAATAACTCACATCACATAATTACGGTCTTTATTTAATTACTCTAATTCTAAAATAATACTTAAACCGAAAATATTAATAAATATAGCAATCGGTACTATAATAAATGCAAATGTATAATACTGTTTCATCGAGCAAGCGTAATTCACCGATAAGCAATATCGACGATAGCCGCATCCTTGTTGACAGCTCGGTTTATTACCCCATCGGAACGTTCCTTTGGCCCGTGCTTTAGACAGATGTATGTTGCTGATTATGTTACGATTCGTTTTGCGAAGTTTCTATAAACTGAATCAGGATGTCAAGTGTTCGCAGGTAGGTAGGTACTATTACTATTAAATTCTAAAGCTGCAAATATAATAACAAAACGTGTGGCTGTCAACCAATAAAAAACGTTAGCAGGCATTAAGAGCACTTTCAGTGGGCCTAGCGAGTTTTCTGCCATGTTTACTTCATTTACACAAAAATACGTATTCGTAAATTTTAAAAAGAAGAGAAAATTAATGTAAAGTGGCTTCTATGATCAGAGATAGTCGTTATGTTGAAAAAAGTATTATATTCGCGATAAAAAAATCAAAATTGGTAAATTGACAAAGTGAAAACGGAATTCAAAATTAGAAGTCTTTACAAAAAGAATTAATTTGAGTCTAAGAATATTAAAGCTTTGATTTATGGACACCCTGGTTTTCCATTATCTTGTTCGAAAAAATCACTGGAATCTCTAAGTCTAAAACATTACGGAATTTCGGCTCCAATAATTCAAGCCTTCTCAACATTTCACAGAAACAAAATAATTAAAAAACAAGAGTAAACAACAACATTAAATAAAATATTAATATATACATGTGATTACATAGACTAATCTTATAAATAGGATAGAAACGAATTTACCGTGTGAAATTTGTAGCACCCGACGTTTCGGTAACGTTGCAGCCGCTGTTGTCCAGGGTAGACTGTGACAACGGCGGCTGCAACGTCACCGAAACGTCGGGTGCTACAAATTTCACGCGGTAAATTCGTTTCTATCCTATTTATAATGTCAAATAACCGCGATAGTCTTCGATTTTATTTAGACTAACCTAATATATATAATATATATAATTAGGGAATATGCTGACGGTTGTATTTTGAATGATAGTATTTAGTACGACGTATTTAGTTTTTCCATGATAATTTTAAATGACTATTATAGGTATGTGAGCGTTATATCAATATGTAATTGATTTATATATGTATATTATTTTAGTTTTTATTTTTATTTACTTTGGTTTTATTATTATTTTCGTATAAATATATGTATGTGTATGTGTGTATATATGGATATATATTTTATCTATAGATGTATATAAGTATCTATCCATATTTGTATATGCGTAAATATTTATAGTTTTATATTTGTCGATTTAAAAATAAGTACTAACTATAGTATAAGTTGACGGTGCACACTTATTATCGTCATTAAAAGTCTGCCTTAGAACAGGCCTAGGCCTAGTTAGGCGACTGTGTCAATCATTAAAAATAATATCGCACCAATTTCTTGCTAACATCATAATCAAATATGACATTAATGTTTTACTAGATGTGTTACTAAAATAAATAAATAAATATACAATATGAATTAAAATTGTTGACCTTTTAACTGCGAATATAATAGTTTTTTTGACATAACGCCTATTATATATTAATCATGAAGCCAATCGTCATCAGTTTGCTTACTTTTTTAATTTTTAAAATGAGTATTTTCTATGTGAATAAAGTTTTAAGAAAAAATGGCGGCAGAATTGGTGCCCAGAAATGACTCACTGTTATATTTTCTTCATACGTTCGGAATATATTAAAGGTATCATTTATATTTAAAAAATGTAAGATCAATTAAGTTTTGGTTAACAAAATTTTATTGTTTTGCGACGATTGAAAGTACGATTTTTTTTAGTTCGGAAACTAAATTTGACGTGTATTTTTTTCAAAATTATCATATATGGCGTTGGAAATATCAAACACTTCCAAACATCGCAACTTCATGAAATTGGTTTCGCGGAAAGCTATCTTTTCGGACATTTTTTTAGTAAACAAGTGGTATGTGTCTTAAATGTAAACAAATGGTCTTCTTAAATGTAAACATATGGTAACTGATGTGCCAGACCGCAAGAAGCTGTAAAGGATAACACCGATACAGTAACTCATATTCGAAAATAAAGTGAATGTTAAAGTTTTTCTCGATTGCACAGACGAAATTATCCGAGAAGGAAAACAAATGAGTAAATTATTCTGAAACAGGCTTTGAAATAAAATTTATTTCAATTTGGAATTCTAACTCAGGCTGGAGTTATCCAAGTTCAAAGTCGCTAGTGTGAGAAAACGGAAATTACAAAGATAAGGACCTTTTAATTAGGTTCGGCTAAGGATATTTTGAGGACAAAAAATTCAAAACCTTATAAATCTAAAACGAAAGAAAACCAGCAGTTAATAAGTTTTTTTATCGATGGATTTGACGCAGTAGTTTAATCGTGTTGGGAGAGAACATATCCGTTTTCCATGCTGTGTATTTAAAATATTCCATATATTATTTCAAATATTCCTTATTATATACAAGAAAAAACGTTCTGAATCACTTTAACGTCTACTAGAAATGCGGAAAAACTCACACAAACCACCACCGCGTGCGAAACCTAAATATTATTCCAGCATAAATTACCAAGCATATTTGAGTCCCGCATTGCGTAATAATGTCCTCATGATTAGGCGTGCGCTGCCTCGAAAAAACTACGTGAAAATGGAAACGACCGAAACACGTCATTCACCGATTAATACTTGTCGAGTAGTCGTTAAATTTGGGAAAGTTACTACTGCTGCCACTGTCGAGCAAATGAATTTGATTTCCTGGACATGGTTATGTGCGCCTGAATAATTTGTACATTTCAGATATCAATCGGCTGGTGAGATTTATTTGTTTTAAGCGAGGTTGCAATGTGTGTGATGGCTAATAAAGTAAAATAAATGTCGAAAGGTAGAAACTATTCGATATTCAAGAGAAATCTTATTTTAATTAATTAGGTAATTTTAATTTGGTAATAATTAATTAAAATCTCATTTAATTATATTTTCAGGTTCAGGTAACCAACGGAAGAAACAGGAAAGCTCCAGCAGCCGAACAGTATCATGTAATCCAAACTTGTATGTTTCAGGAGCTCCTCACGACTAAGGTCTCCGGACCCAAGATTAATTCGTACACTTTGATTTGCTTTGCACTATTAATGTGTAAATGTAAATATAACGATGATCCCCAATTCAACCCTAAATCGGGCTTCCTCCGTTCCCTTTGCTTTGCCTTGCAAAAAGATAATTGTATAAATGTATTATAAATGCAGCTTCAAACCATTGATTTGCTTTGTTTCACACAATGAAAATATGTAAATGTATGTAAATGTAAAAATCTATATGTCGCTCTTTAAAACTCACCCTTGCAAAGAATCAAATAAAATAAAGTATACAAGTTAGAGAGAAAAGATCTATAAAAACGATATACGAGTATAATAAAAAAAAGAAAAAAAAGTAAGATACCTCTCTGAAGAAAAAAGATGGCATTAGCCACCGTCTACTAGATGTCCAGTTAGTGGACTGGACATACCCGAACTCCCAAATAAACGCCAAGAGCGTCTTTGGTAAATTCCTTGTATGCGCACCGAGTTACGATTACAATAGGAGGATATCGCTACGGCTCGAAATACATACGATTTAACAGGTGACCGCTGTATTATTTTCCATACTATAGTTTCAAATGCGTCCACTAGAGGGCAGATACTTGCTTGACTTTTGCGAACAATCAATACTAATAAATGCCGAAGCTTATTATTTAAATTTTATACTGCTATCGTATATTCACATTCAGAAACGAGCGATCTAAAGGGAAACGAGACCATATGTATATCTTTGTATTTGCTACAATTAAAAAAGTAACCATTTTTTTTGGAACATTAACAATTGTTTTACCCAATAACTAAATCAAGATTGCAAATATACACAGTGAAAGCAGCAGCTTTAACAAAGGCCAACCGTTCGAAACATAGGAATAACAAAAGACACATACCGAGGACAATTCCCAAACCAACTGCAAACCTGCCACCAGCACAAAACTATGCAAGCTTATCGAAGACGATCACAAAAACGATTACCAACCACAGGATATATTCCTGCGGCCGCATCCTTCCCAGAATATCAACGCATATACCTACATTCAGCCGCACGGAGATACATTAGCAGGTAAAGAAAAAGTAGGATACTTTGACAAAACGACCGAGCAATGGAAGAATTGGCACAAGACATACCCAAAATGTGGAAATCAGTGCAAGAAGTATATTACATAATACAAGAAACGAATACGGGTAGTAGCGGAGAGAAACAGACAAGTGGATCAACGATACCAGGAAATATCAAACACAAGGCAAGACAATAGCTGTAAACTGAGAAAAATATTGGATTGATTCTTACATTACCATTTTGTTATAACGGTTTAATACAGAATAACGATGTTTCAATTGTAATTTTGTTGAATTACAAGGAATTTTGTTGAGCCCCATAACTCAAGTATATGTGTCAACATTTTTCCATACGGTTAATACGGAAAAAGTATTCTGTAGTTTCAACATGATTCATGTGTCTGCAACTACAACCGTACGTATACTACTACTACATGCTGTCATGTTAAAAGCGATGGCTATTCATACTTATTGACCACAGTCCGAGTTATATACGGAATCCCTGTTGAAACATGCGTATTTCCGTGTATTACATTGTTATATTTTTCTCCGTGTAGAATATACTGAATAGTCACAAAGATAATAAATACTATTTATAGCCCTCGCAAACCAGATCCTCACCCTTCTATTTTTCTATATCGACTATAACTTGCTAGTATACTGGTCGATTGATTTATCTTTCCCTCCCATCCTTAAATGCAAGTACGCCTCAACTCTAGTGCATCATGTTGTATTCGGTTTGCTGTTTTAGAAGCACTCGTGGCTGCGGTGTCACAATTCATCTTTTCATTCATCCAGGTTGCAATGCATAGGTCGGTTAGTCATGCACGTGTACTCGCAATTTTACATATATTTTAGAAGTGTTATTTCAGTATATCTTCTTACCCCTCGCGTCATCAGTAAATATTTTCTATTGTTACTCTGCACAGACAAACATGGCTTTTAAATAATGAATAGGTACAAACTATTATTGAGCATCATTGAGTATTCCAAGTTAATTTCACTGGAATGATTGGGCAAGATTGTTTCAGGCAATTTCAAGCAGTCTTTAATTTAATTTCATCGCCTTATTATTTTTGCCCAGCGATGCGCGTGTCTATTTCCTCGTGCGAAGTGCCTCCTTTGATTATCAACCAATTAACCGGCAATTGGGCCTGCTTAATGATTACAATAAAGTAACTCCGTTCTCCGCCGCAAAGTTAGTTAATTATCAAAATGAAGAAAATTTAAAATTCCTTGCCATTTTCGTGGAAAATTACGAAACAATTCGTTTAATTGGTTAAGAAACTTCGCTGTTTCGTTTTTAAGACTTTTGATGTTAAGAAGTTGATAAAGCGATCAAAAAACCTTTATTTCGGACATTACTGTCGGTAAACCACGATTAAATTTGATCCATATATTATGATCTGAGCTTAGATGATCTGCACATTAACATTTTAGCTTAGGTCTGTCGTTGATGTTTGCGACCTTGTCTGGTAATTCCACTGTCTCATATTCTATTGTCTATATTCAAACATATCATTGTCCATTGCTCTTTCAATGATTAATTTAGGTATCTGCTTGTATTGCTATTGCTTAGAAAGAGTTACCTCCATTAAAACATTATTTGCGATGGGATTTTCATATTGACGTAATGGCTCTATATGTTTCGTGAGCTGAAATATACCTTTTTTATTGAACCCGAGTATGATTAAACTTATATACTATTCCTTCTATGAATCAATATTCTCTTATGGCATTACTGGTTGGAGTTGTTGAGCTAAGTATAAGTATTTGAGCAACTATTTCTACACTGCGCAAAATTCAACCCCGTAAGCCTAGCCCGTAAGCCAATATCGTATCAATATTCCAAGACTTTAAAGTACTTATATATTACATTAGGGCACTCTACATATTTTACGTTTAATCTATTAGCCCGTAAATATTCCTAAACGATAAACTGACACCTTTTTAATGAATTTTGAATGAATTATGAATTTTATAGCAACGTCAAATACTTATTTTGTTCTACTTGTTTTGATTCTTAGATTTGGTATGTATTATATTTTTAATTTAACTATCGCGTTAAGCAGATTTTCGTAGACTTGTCGCTTTATTATCACTATAACATTTTAGGTACCTATGATATTTGTGATTATAACAACTTTAATTTCTCCTTTTTTGTAGGTACATTGTATCAGAAATTTTGTTTTGTAATGATGTTTAAAGATCATATTCTCAACATCAAATCTCTGTTACTATTTATACTGACTCTTATACGTATTTATACATACGTACTCTTCACCAATCTTTATAGATTATGTACACAATATATTATTAGATATGGTTTCACTGTCCGAATTGATTGAATCATAATGATGAGCTAAGTGGTGAATGAAATTCACACCCGAAAAGATATATTATTTCATTAACGTCATCTCACCCCGCGTCGATTCGAAGCGTTCATCGAGTCTACTTGGCCGTAATTCGATCCGGCGCGACGACTTCCGGCGCGAAGATAAAAAGAAAAAGGCGCTCCTGCCCTAGATAGTCCAAGAGCTCGTTGAATGTCTTCGTGACTTTTTCGCTGGAAACACGCAAACTAAATAAGTAATTCCTTATTCTAATACGGTTGCTTAAGTCGTATTATATATTTTATACAAGTGTCTCAAACTGATCCAACTATTAAAAATCAAAACAAAAAAATGATTATTGTTGTAGAGCTACGTCACATGTTATATGTCACATGTTTGCCCCGCCAGAAAGACATTCAACATTGACGAGTGCGTATTGCCACGCGCGCGAAGTAATGGAGTCATATATAACAGCCACATAACTATTGCGAACGCACATAGTTGTATGCGAATGCTGGCTTAAAATAGCTTTTCACTCTCTAAAATTGATGAAATGTTTTAATTTGTCTAGTAATATTTACCTAGTAAATCCAAATGAAAGTTGTATTTTGAGACTGAAACCAGGAGGGTGCCTGCTCTGAGTGTCGAGCTTTACCGATTTATACATTCTTGCTGACGTGAAAACGGTCGCTGTGCGTTTTACCCCCCTCCGTTCGTTCCCACTCTCACGCCGTGGTGGCTTAGTATTTAAGTGAAACAGAACTCATTAGAATGATACTAAAACCGTCAGACTTTTAGAAAACTTTACATCTAGGTTTTGAAGTGTCACCCAGTGTCTTACGTGAACTTTAAACGTATTCAAGTACTACGTATCGGGTCCCAACATTTTTAACACTGTCTAAAGAGTAAGATTACATGGTAAGATAATGTGCAGTGAGCTCTCTGACTCAAACGACCGCCAGATTCGCCCGCCCGTCGTCGTAGGCCACCGCCAAAGGCAGACGCACTAGACCTTGCTGGAGACGTGCCATTGTTTGTATAAACTTAGCACTCGACTCCAAAACACTTTAACGAGAAACTTCTTCTCTGCTGCCCCGGATGTTTATCGGATGCTTCGTTTCTGAAAAAGAAACGATAGAACTTTGCAACTGTTAGTTTCAGGGTGTCTAGATCCTGGTAATGTCTTTGTTCTCTCTAAGATTTAATAATGGTAGGTGGTAGTTCTGAGCTTTGCTTGAAGACTTTAAAAGTCTTGAGAAGACTCCAATACTTCCTTCGAACATAATGGAAAGGAGTAAAAATTACTATTACAGTTATTTCTATGTAGAAACCTTGGTCTTCAGACCAAGGAATAACTTCAAGGAATGAGATCAAGGAATAACTTACTAATGATGCATAAAATAAATAGAGTAATGAAAGAGATACCAAATATAGCATAAAATAAATAAAGAAAGGAAATCACCTATTCCCTCTCGACCGACCTCCCGATCGACTCAAGATCTTTGAAGACCCTTGGAGAGACTACCGTAGAGGGCGACTGGCGCGAAACTAGGGCAAATGCTTAAAGTCCAAAATTAATACTTCGTCAACGGCCCACTTGTCTACGTGCCAGGTTACGATCTCCCGCGCGGTAATGTTCTACCTTAAATCTTTTCCGCCCAGGTCTCGGCCTTTGTGTAGCTACCTTGACTAAATGGGGCTCTGCAGCAATCCTTATATATGTTCCTGAGATATTCAGCAGGAGTGAGTCATCTCACAGAATATCCGCTGTAAGGGTCTGATTATGGAATCGTAGTCATTTACAGATCGTCTATTTTAAGGTCTAGCTCTACCTTCCTTCTATCCCCGAAAGGACCTTATCCTTGCCACCCAGGCAACTGTCGTTGAGTCCTCTGACTTTTATTCAGAGGACTCAACGACACCTCTTCATATGGCGGTTTTGCACATCTTTACTGTCTCGAGGCTTGCAGTAGATAATGCGCTTGCCTTAGTCATCCGGGCTGTCACTGCAACAGACATGCCTCTATGCCATGGATTTTAACCTGATGTAGGACTTCTGTATTTCTGATAGGGTCCGACCATTGTATGTTTATGATTTCCTAGAGATATTGCAAATGCTAGGCCTGAGAAATATAGGAGATTCAGCAGAACACTCGCTATGCATATAAAAATGTTCGTCGCTAAAACGAAAACTATAATTCAGCCGATTCTTTTCAGAGTATGGTCGCATTTTGATGTCATTACTCGTTCCAGGTACTAAAACTTCTTTACTTGCTTCAGGACGTATAGGCCGTTACACATCTAGAGAGGCACTTGTGCCGATGGCCAAACTTAAGTCTCAATTTTGATATTTTTGAGACCGAATTTCCTACATGACACGTCAAGTCCAAATATCAGCATTTACATAATTAATGACATTATTTCTGCAAGTTTATCACAGGAAAATTTGGTGCTCGCCTTTAGTCTAGCCAGGTTAAAATATCTACTATCAGTGCGTAAGCGCATATTGACGCTTACGCGCATATTGCGTTTCTTCGTGAACTAAAATCTGAAATTAGGTCGTGTGAACGAGACTGGGCAATACGCTAGAGCAAAATGTGAAATGAACGGTTGTCACTTTTTCGCGTTAAAACTACCCACCAAGAATGAAGCATCTGAATCTAACACCGCACGAAATGTGTTATTTTTTTTCGGACGAGTATAAGTTCGATAGGTAGTTTTTATGTTCGTTTTATATTCAGTTCTAACGTATTGTTCTATCTCGTTCGCTTGAACTAATTTCAATTTTAGGTTACAAAGAAACGCAATCGGGCCTATTGAAGCCTTCTGGGATGTTCTGAAGTGTATCATTAACAACGACTGCGAAGTAAAGAGCAAACAAATTATTCTTTATTTTTATTTCTCAAAAGCGAGAGAGAAATAGAGAAATAACAAACATCAGAACAAAATGCTTCCTTTTACACAATATCTGGTAGAAGATACTCCAGTGAAACTTTTAACTTCGTTAATGGAAATTTTCCTTTGGAAAGTTTATCGCGCGCTTCGGGGCTCAAACATCAAGATTTAAGCTTGCCATCAAAAGGAGAGGAAAGGGATATCGTGTTATAGTTGCTAAGCCTTTAAGCATTAATTCTGCTAAGGCGAAAAAACGGTGAAAAAAACTGCAAAGTTCGCACCGAGTTCAACAAATTAAACTTTTGGAGATATAAACAAAGGGGGTGGATGATGGAGTTTTTATTTCTAAAATAATTTAAATACAAGAAACTTAAAATAAATAAATAAAAGGTCTCGATAACAATCAATCTGAAAGAGAGAGAGAGAGGGATAGAAACATATAGAGAGATATAGGATTTTGAAGAGATTACGAAGAGGGAAAAAAGGACGCAACCAATATGGCGGAATATTGTCATGGCAAGGAAAGAAGGCCTCAAAGAAGATTAAAAGTAGGCGGGTAGGGCATAATCCCCGGCGCGATCTTTTCGAGAGCACACTTGAGGGGCGAATCCGCTAACTGAGGAAACTTTTTAATTAATAAGTTTTTCCGAATCGCTTGAGAGCGTGTCTAAACATAAATACATATGGCCTAAATATATGTACTCGATGATACAATATTGTTCGAAGTTGATGATTATTATTTTACATTATTTTAAAACCAATCGAAGCGATACATTTGATTACATTTTTTGAAAGATTGTCATTATTTGAGAGACCTTTTTTTCGAGTTCCTGGAAAGAACGTTGCATCTTTAATGTCTTTTTATATCGTTGTTATTTATTTAAGATTTCGAGATAATTAAATATGTAGGTATAGTTACGAGCGCTTTAAGAAAGCTTTTGCGGAGTCACCAAAAAACGAACAAAATCAAAAGATTTTGAACTCCTTAATATTTAAAAAAATGTTCAATAATATTGCAAAAAATATATGACATATAATAAAACATTTTATTTTTAAGAGATCACATTCAGAAAATATTCATAAATATTATGGTATCTATTAGATATCGATAATTATTCAGCGGATGTTTTCAATATTGTGGAAAAAGGATCAACTAAAATATTCGTTTTACTAAAACCACAAAAGAAAAAGCAACTAAAAATAAGAATTAGTATAATTTATCATAAAATGTATTAAATATTCTTTACTTTTCTGCTGAATTTTAAATTGAAAATAATAATAAAGAAAGGTAATTTTCGCTATTTTTGGTGGCGATATACCAATTTTTATTTATTCTGCAATTCTGTATATTTTGATTATTTTGCATATTTAATTTTAGTAAACATAACAATAACAAACGCTTTATTAAAAAAAAGCGATCTTATTGCCTATATTCTAGCCATATTTCTATTGCCTATATTCTAGCCAGGCAACATTCTAGCCAGTATTAATTTGCGAACACTCTTCGACAATTTTGTTACACATAATCCAATGAACTCTAAATATCCTAAGAATGAGTAAATTTCAAAACAAATCCATTTTGGGTAGTACCTACTTGTAACAATGGCAGGAATTCGGAAACTATACTGCTACACATAATTTATATACATTTACTTGACGTGCATAATGAATAAAAACAGAAAACCGGTCAAAATGTAGGAAATCAATTTCTTACACAGGTTCAGAAAAAATGACCATCAAAATGGCATAAAACGGATTCATTCCTAACGGCGAGTTCTTCCAGCGTAATATTCATGCACTGTATGCATGGAGCCAAGCTCGTAAGCTTTACTTCAATATTAACAATTGTTAATTGATAACATACACAAGATCATCTGCTCATCTGATATATAATTACTACATCGCTGGGTGAGTCCTAGAGTGACTGGTCAAGGACTTACGGAGTTTTTCGACTCCCAGTTAAACTTCAAGGACCACATTAGTCAACTATCTATAACTTCTTTCGAACTTCTAGGGTTTGTGATACGGCGAACCGAAACGCTTCAATAATATTCAGGTTATGCGCACGTTCTAGAGCTCAATTGTTCAAAGACGCATGGAAACTAATGCAGCTATTTAGAATCCGCATAAAAATACATATATCTTCATGCTGGAAAAAATACAAAAGTGTTTTTTGAGATTTTTGCACTCGAAGCATTACGGATATTATCCATATTTGTACCCGACTGCATTTATTACTGGCATTTTTGCCTATAATTCTCTCTGTATCAGAAAAAAAAACGCTGACCATGTCCTATATTTTTAATCTCATTTGAGGCAAAACTGATAGCTTACTAGCTAAGATGGATTTGTCGTGCCTAATAAATATTCGGTTTCTATAGCGCCATATTCTCGCGCAGTCGTTCTCGGGAACTAACCGTACGGGGTGGAACTTATTCACGCGCTTTGCGGCGCTTAACCCGTCGGACGCCAATAGTGCCTATACGCATTTTGCGTCGTTTGACAGATTCGCGTGTAAACATTTCGGGCGGCCCCCATGTATATATTATGTAAATATATAATATACATGACTATAAAGATTAATTACTAGATAACAAGAGGGAATTCATGAAAAAGCGATATTGTTAGTATTTATTTATAAAATCGACAAAAAGTTGCGGCGCAGTTTTTAGTGCGCGAAGGCTGGCTTTCGACCGGTTAAATGACATTAACTCGATGGCAGCACATTTAGATATTTCACCGCCAACTCTCATCGGATTAAATTATATACAATAAATTGCTATTAGTAGTTATTAATGTTTAATGATATTAGGTTTTATTAATGTTTAACGCTATTATTATTAATGATATCCTTGCTAATTTTACTTTTTAATAAATTGGTTTTTCTGCAATGTGGATTAGTAATAATAGAATAAACAAATAAATAAATGAACAAATAATGGAAGCTGCTTGACCGGCTGCTACACGGACGACCCATTTAGCCTCGTTGTGCATTCCCCTTTCTTAAAAGCTGAATATAGAGCATAATAAATATAAAATCAGTCATAGGTCGATGTACTGAAATCCATGCACTGTCTGGATGGCAGAACTAAAATGGCGTGGCATCTAGACGCCCCCGCACCTTGGAGAATTTCCGATTTAACTGGCCAAAAATTATTTTGTGAAACACAGACCGACATCGGTTTATCAATTTTATTACTTAGTTGAACACTACTGAAATGCTTACTCTTAGAATTCACGCGAAAAATAATAGGGGTTCTCTTAAAAGCATTAATCGTATTTGGTCACTTACTTCATCTTTAATCCCAGATATGAAAGACGATCCATCTATATGTATCTACGTGTATCTACAAAATAAAGTATCAACGATCGGCTTGATTAGTAAAGAATTCTCAATCGGATGTCAACACATAATATCGCCAAATGAAGAGGTTGATATTTCTTAACACTAACAGCTGGGGCGGCAAAAAGTCCGAACGTCCTATTGCAGTGGTTGACAGATCTGCACGTCACCGTTTCGGCTGACCTCAACATATATTATATAAATATATACTACATGTCTAACAATATTAATTATTAGGCAATAAGGGAGAATTCATAAAAAAATACCTTTGTTAGTATTTGTAAACAAAATCGACAAAACAAGGTGCGGCGGATAAACAACGAATTTCGGAAATTAATTAGTTAAATAAACTTTACCATTTCCTATTTTTAATTTTCATTTAATTACTTTTTAATAATTGTGTTATTTTTAACACCTATTTGATTAATATCACTGTGATTTTAATATCACTGTGTTCATATCTAATATTGATTTTATCAGAAGAAAGCTCCTAGGTATTGTCAGCAAAATGAGTTCAGAAACGATGTCTTTTTAAAAAAAATAAATATCGGTGTTTAGATGATCTAAACGTCGATGATTTGAAAACGATATTTTTCGACCACCGATGTTTCTGTTCCGATATTGGTATCGATGGTAACATCGATGTTTTTCCTTCGATGTCCATCTCTACTGAAGAGGGCTCCCTTTACTCAGATTGTAGGTATACAACGGCTGTTAGCCGTTGATGGCCGCGATGAGAGCTCTGAAGAGCAAACAGCGGTTCGTGTTAATTGGTGACGGTTTAATGCTTATTCTGACGAAGGAATGTTTATTCTGTTGTTAGTATGGCTTAAGGTAAATCGTGGATACACCCATAATATAACCCCGGAAGGAAGCGCCAATCATCTGGTTGGGTCTTCGAAAATGAGCTTAAGCCTACAAAAGTTCACTGTCCTCGCAAAGTGTTAAATAGTCGCTTCCTTCGTCTCAAAATCAAGGTTCGTTCGTCTCAATCCACAAATACCTTACAAGAATGGATTGTGGTTTTCACATATTGGTACATAACTGTGTTTTCCTGAAAGATCTCCTTAAGGGAACCCCCAAACATCACACAATATCCACCACGATAATGCGTTTTCTTACAACGCTAAAAAAAATAAGGAGTTTTTGGAGCAGAAAAACATCTCCTAACCTGAGTCCCAGTAATTAATTTACATTACCGGGAACTGTGGTCAGCGGTTTAAAGACACTGAATAAGCTATGGAAGCGTTCAAAATGTGCATTTTAACAATCAAACTTCTAATTGGAATTACTGATTTAAAATATGATGACGAATACTAAAATATAATGATTTTAATCGAAGGTACTTTGAAAAAGACAAAAATATGATTCTGTTATTTTCCGATTGTCGATTTACCTTTTCCTGACCATTTCGTTGTGCTCAAAGTATATATTTTTATTATATAAGAAAATGATCTTATGTTTCCTTACTAAAATGAGAACACATTTACATATTTATACTAATAATTATAGGAATAGTTTTGATTATCTTAAAATATCCTAGAACCTATTCAATCATCCAAATGTCAGAAATTCTCGGGAAATACCCACCGTGCGCCGCGCCCCGCTGCGCCCAGGTGATAAGACAATCTAACGTCACGACCTGAAATTGTCTACTTTGCTTTTATGTAAAAAAAGTGTGGAGAGGGGGGGGGGGGGCAGGGACCTTGTCTATTGGCCGAGAACGTCTTGGGGTGACCCAACCGATTTTTCAACATTTCATAATAATAATGACTATTGTACTTATATCCAATATAAAACGGCAATATATCGTAACCGGCAAGGGCCCCATTTTACAAAAGACATGAAAAACTGTGAACCTCAGAAGTTATTTGAATGACCGAGTGTTCCTGCACACGGTACTCGACTGTTTTGAAATCCTTCAATAGAATGTTTTTATAAGGTTATTTGGCGCCTTCTACAAGTACGGTGCCCCGTATAATGCACTCATATGTGAAAATTGTTAATTGCTTTGATGGTATGCTTCTTAGTAAATCACAATTCAAGCAACTCGCCTCTGCAAAAATAACTGACTAAAAAAAAAAAAAAAAAAACACCAAACTGAAATAAAAATAAAATATTTAAGGTATTAGAAGAGTATAACAAAATAGTAGAAAACGTTTTTAGATTTATATCAAATAACTTAATGTAATATTATCTCCAGTACGTAAGACTGATGTAAATCTGTTGTTTTTTCAAATAAAGAAAAAAAAAAAAAAAAGTATGAACACGCAGATTTGCGAAAGTAGAATGCAAAAAAGGTGCCCTTTCACCAATTGAATAATAAACTCATTATTTGACTTTTGTTTTTTTCAGCAGTTTTTACTAAAGTAATGGCCCAATTTAATATAGCAGTAAGTAAAAATAAATAATTAGGAAGAAACTAAACGTAAAAAAAATAAACTATTATCGCAAACAAAATAGTAAACACTGTCGCAAAAATCACAAAAAGTGAGCATATCGAAAATGGTAAATAATCAGATAACATACATGGAAGTTATTTGAATAGCTACTGATTACTAATGTTCTCTATTTAGTTTACGTCTACCCCTGGATCACTTTAAACACTAGTAATCGTAAAATCTGTAGACAATATGTTTTTTTCTCCCTTTGTGAACATAATCAAATGTACAGCCAACCAACACCAATTATACTCAGTAAATAATCGTTAGATATTAGAAAACTGTCTACCTACGAGCATGCGGATTTGGCTATTATAAATTATAATAATTGTGAATTTGAAACGAATAATTTATGACTACTTGAATTTATAACTACTTAAATAACATAAACTTTCTCATGGTCTTGCGGTCGCCCCTTATGACTGGTAAATGTGGTAACTGACTGGTTAATGTTGAATTGGCGAAGGACAGAGAGCGGCCATACTATACGAAGTAAGTTTGGTAGTTAATGGTTCCTATGCAGTTGGGCCACTAAGACCCCTTGTTAACATGGGTCGGCCCAACTCACGGTTCAGCCCCCACCCGGTAGCCTTCTCGAAGAGGGTCGAACCTGGAAAACACTCTGTCCCCTTTCACGGCAGGCGGATCAGTTCCTCTGGGGGATGTCCCTCGGGCGCTGTTGGGCGGTTTGCACATCGTGCGGCGTCAGCAAATCGAATGTGCACTCCGGCGAATAACTGTGGGGGTCTGGAAACGATCTTATATGTTTCCTAAGCAGCGGGGTGGTTGTTGACGTTTTGTCAGCTACTCTTGAAACGACCCGTTGGCCACTTGATCCCGTGTGAACAGACGGGTAAAGGACGCCATTGTCCGCGATAAATTCGAACTGAATAACCGCTAACATTAGGTAGGGGCCGCGCACGCGACTTCGGACCGGTGACCAGACGAGAGGGAGGAGAAATCCTGCCAAATCTGGTAGTGAGGGCGCGAGACTACCCGCTGTTTCCACTTTCTAAAGCCACGCGGTAAGGCGTTAAACTTTCCCGGGCAGGTTGGTCGTAGCTAGACTGTATCGTCTGGACTGGTCGTAGGTGGACTGTATCGTCCCAAAATCTCTACGCTCACTCCAGGTTGAAAGAATGATCAATATCGTAATACCTTCCTGGGGTGACGGGTTCGCCCGTTGTAGGTTCGCATCTCTGTAGTGTACGAATTGCTTATTACTATACTCTGGTATCGGACTAGGATAGTAAACTAGAGTTATTAGATTATGATTATTACAACTCTTGCGACAGTTAACAGTTAAAAACAAATATTTCAACAGCACTTGGAACTTGCCTCATTCTGCTTTGCAATTCGATTGCCTTCGATTGCAATTCCTAAGCAGGCCCAATATGTTCCATATCAATGGCGAGGCGGACGGAAATGACTGCAAAACGCATTAGGCAAAACGATATTCGCAAACTCAGTAAGACCAACTTTAATGAAGAGTGAGTGCGAGAATTTTGCCGCATTGGGTTTGAAATTAATTAAATATTCAGCGCCTTAGGTTGCTACGGTAGCAGGTGTGCACTTTATTAAAATTCGTATGATCTTCAAACACGGTTTTTTAATTACTTAATTACGCCGATTATTTGAAATTAATTATTTAATTAACATTTCTAGTACCGGGAAATTTCTCAGTAAAATACAGAGTATTAGCTCAATCATCTACATTTATTTTGCTACCATTAAAATAGACCTTATTGAGTTTCGCTCCCGGCTAAAGCTTCTCAGGTTATATTATCTTCCGAATATAACACGACAATTTAATTATTATATTATGTACGCGTACCTTGATTTACGGAGTTCCTTGCCTGGCTTAACACTGAAACCATAATGGATGACAGTCGACGGATTTCGCCAGCTTTATTTTCAGCGAACTTAGTAGAGAAAGTCGCCATACATACACTTGCCAAATTCAAATATGAAATACTTTGATTTATGTGCTTTTTCAGCACATCGCCAACGTAGCACACTCGTAAATCATTTTGAATAAAATAGTCACAGCAAAAAATACGTCACAAATAAGTCACAAAGCGGGAGTTGATTTCATATATGAGTTTGAAAAAATAGGTATATATTATAATGGTTTCAACCACAATCTTTTCAATTCTTGCCATGACCAAATGATGCCTGCATGCCAAATTTCAGCTCAATCGGATAAAGCGTTTGGGCACTATCGTGAAGGAAAAGGATAGATAGACACATAGCCACACAGGCAGATTTCAGTCTGGAAATGGTCCTAATCGTCTGGGAGAGTGTCAAAATGTATGTATCCGTATTCATCCGAAAAAAGAATTGCGCGTTCACAATGCTTTACCTACTCGTCCGTTGGTAGGCCAGTAAAGTAGAATTACAACGAGGTACGAGGAAGAAATGACAAAGCATGGCATGTTCCGTGTCAGACTAAATTTACGCACATGCATTTTCGATCAGTGACTTGTTACTAGAAACACATTTGGCACGTTGCCCACAGCCGAGACACTAATGCACGTTGATTCAAGGAAGTATTCTCTGCAGCTTCAAATACACGATGACGTTAATCGATGATCGTATAGCCAAATTGTGCGATGATACAGAACGGAACCAGAAATAGCGTATTATAATCAGTGGATAATAATAAGACGCAGGAGAACGATAATACCATGAGTAAGACGGGAGAATAGCGTTCCCTTAAGCAGGAATAATTATCTCTATCTCACGGTATTTCCTCATCTTACCCTATCATGTATTTTTAAATATGTATGTTGATATTATTTTAACATTAACCTAATTACGAAATTTTAACGCAATTTAGTTTTATGAGTATTTTCTAAAACTTTGACATAATTTGTTGTAGGTTTATTTTATTATATTATATTAGGTTTTATTATTATATATTTAATTATATATTTCTTACCACATATTAAATATTAAAGACTCAAATTTTTTTTAGACCTTTCGTTTCTTTTTTTTCTTATAACTTTATTTTTGTCTATTCTATTTGTCACACTTTATTTGACGGATGGTTATGTTTTATTTAATGCCGATTTTATGGAAATGCGATTTGTTTTTTTTATTGAGTACGAAATTTTAAGTTTATTTAGTTTTATGAGTATTTTCTAAAACTTTGACATAATTTATTGTAATATTAGATCAATGTCTACCCTATAATGGGCTAGTCCGCATTAAATAATCATAAGGTTAAGGTTTTGCCATTCGGTTCCTGTTATTGTTGTAAGCGAAATCAATGTTTTTATAGTAATTATTTCTTAAACAAATAAATATAGGAAGTCTTAACGGAATTAGGTAAAATTTTATTCAACTAAATTAAACAATGAACTCAATTTGGTTTTGTATTTCAACCGAGCTACAAACCATATTCATATAGAAAATGCGCGTTTGAAAAAATCAGCAAAAGTTATTCTGTCGAAATAGAGTCCAAAATTGCTCAAATTTAATTACTAAAATATATCTATTTGCGTAAAATTGTTTATAATGATTGTATAATAAAAGATCTCGCGAATGGAATAGATCGTGAAGTCAACATCCTTTCTGATTCAAATCCCCTACCACGAAAAGCAATATTGAAATCATAACCAACAAAAATATTTAGTGACCAAATATAATATTAACAAATTCGTGAGTGATCCGCTAAACTAATTATGTGTACCTAGTTTGAGAAACTAATACTGCATTTAATATATAAAGTTGCTTATAATAAATCCGATCATTACCAGTGATATTAATCTTAAATACTAGTGAACATCATCGGTATCGATTGTTGGCTCTTTGCCATTGATGATGAAAGTAATGTGCGTGGTCATTAGTGTTATGGATTTAAAAAGATTATTATTAACGGTTAGTAAATCATTTCATTTAGATATTTTTTTTAGTGCTGCCACGTCAGCCGAACTTTCAACTTTTTGGTAGCTGGTTTGAACTGTTAACACTTTACATCCGGCCGCAGCGTCATGGTCACAATTTCTTAAGTAGCGGTAATCGTCTAAATTATATCGTTAAGTTCAATTGTTTGAATTTCAAATATCATGCAAAGGGCATATAAAGCGTGTCTCAAAAATTGAACAATACTTTATTTTAGTAGTATTTTATGTTTATTTAATGTATTTTTTCATTATCCGAGTGCTGTTTAATTTTTTGAGATCAAATTAATGTAGTACATCTACTTTAATTAACAAAAGCAATACACAAAGGTTATTCAAACAGCTATGCCAAAATTAAAATATCCAGAATTCCTTGTGCGATTTAATTAAAACCTTGCAAGGCTGGTAATGCTGTCATTTCAGCGTGTGATCTTCTTAATATGTGTCACCTTGTGTGATAACGTTTTGAGGAAATTGCCACCAGTGACAGTTTTGCCCTTAGAATTTACTATTCTACCCCTATTGCGTCAGCTTTGTAACACACACAATACATACACATTACTTTCTGCACATAAACATATATCATATGGGTGAATATTTGTAAACTGAGCTATTTTGTTATACCAACGTAAGTGATTATACATATTATTACAGCAAATATTTGTCGTAGTATGTTATTATAATATTCATTGGTTAAGAATGAGTTTATACAAAACAAAATTAATAGGTAATGATTTACTTTTAATGCTATGTTAAAAACAGTGGGCCGTCGTTTGCATGCGCATAAATGTTTCAAATTTCATGTAACGCAATACCGCTCCGCCAGTTTGCCTAGACTCTTCATATAATAAACCAATTTTTATTTTTTTTTGGATTTTATAGACCGTCACAAAATGTTGCATCTTTGGCATGGGCATTTAACAAGATATTTTTAAGTTAATTAATTGACATTTTGACATTTGGACATTTAGACAACCACTTACTTGATATTTGGACAGTTAAGGTACCCTATGACACTCAGGATGATATAACGATTCTAACAATACCACACAATTATAAATCGGTTCAAGCGTTTAGAAATTATGGTGAATAAAAAAACGGAAAAAATACATAGATGAACCCTGACCGCATTTATTTTATTTATTTATTTATTTAGTAGTAACACATCTAGTAAAACGTTAATGTCATATTTGATTAAGATGTTAGCAAGAAATTGATGCGACATTATTTTTATGATTGACACAGTCGCCTAACTAGGCCTAGGCCTGTTCTAAGGCAGACTTTTAATGATGATATTAAGTGTGCACTGTCAACTTAATCTATAGTTAGTACTTATTTTTAAATCGACAAATATAAAACTACAAATAGTTACGTATATACAAATATGGATAGATACTTATATACATCTATAGATAAAATATATATCCATATATGCACACATACACATACATATATTTATACGAAAATAATAATAAAACCAAAATAAATAAAGTAAAAACTAAAATAATATACATATATAAATCAATTACATATTGATATGACGCTCACATACCTATAATAGTCATTTAAAATTATCATGGAAAAACTAAATACTAAGTACTAAATACTATCATTCAAAATACAACAGTCAACATATTCCCTAAACCGTCCCTACCCACCTCCAACAACCAATCCGTTAGAGATTTTTTAAAAGTGGATGTGTTCTCACTACTTTTAATTGCGTCGGGAAGACTGTTATACATTCTAGGGCCAATGAACGTGAAATGGCGCTGGCCAAATGTTGTGTAAGATCTTGGCACCATCATATCACCAGTTCTTGTTGCTCTCGTCTTTCCAGCTCGTTGATTATAAGGTGTCATTTTATTTTTAGTATATATTAGGGCCATGCGAACATAAAGCTGTCTTACATCCAAAACCTCGGACTGGATGTAAAGAGTGTCTGACGGAAATCGATACGGTTTACGTGCGATTATTTTTAAAATACATTTTTGCGCTACTTCTAGAGGGTGTAGAGTGGACCTTGTAGAACCGCCCCATCCTATAATACCATAGCATAGTATTGACTGACACAATGCATAGTAGGTGTTTTTCAGTGTTCTCGGGTCCACAATATCTCTTATTTCCCTGAATATACATGCGAGTTTGCGCACCTTCATCGCCAGCTTATCAATATGTGGTTGCCAACGCATCTTATTGTCGATCGTTATACCCAGGTATTGTACCTGTTGTGCTCTTTCTAGAGTAGTGCAGTTGCAATGCTGAGTATTTCTGTCGCAGTCATGAATGGTCAGTCTATGGTTTAAATGTGGTTGGCCTTTACTATTGTTGCTGAACGTAAGGTACTTAGTTTTATGTATGTTCAGGCTAAGTAGAGAATTGTCTAACCAGATTTTCTAACCATTACCCTCCTTTTTTGTTGGGCAGTCGTGTAAAAACCCGAGCGCCGCTGGTGACATTCAGCTAGTTAACTATACGTTTTAAATGTTAGATAAGAAGTATCACCTAAGTCATTAAATGAAAATAATGATAATTACGCTAATCATTATTTTTTGGCGTATCAGTTTTACTATCCAAATTGCTCTGTTTAGAAATATTTACCAATATGATATTTTCTGGACAAAAAACGGCGCAGTTTGCTTCCGAAAAAGATGGATCGCGTCTGTTATAATCTTTTAAGATGGATCGCCTATCTTCCGGTGTGACCTTATACTAAACATAAGTAATGACCAATATTTACTGGAGTGAATATATTAATATTATACTAGTGGGAATATTGTATGGTGTAATATTACAACGTCATTTTGTAGAATATAATTTCTATCAAATAAAGAGTGTGAATAAATTTTTAGTTTTTCAATTCACACATATGCATCAAATCGAAGACTATCGCGTTTGTTATACATTACTAGTCCAAATACTAGTAAAACTATCGATATCATTTGCAGCAAAGAACTTCATATATAGAGTTATGGTTGCATTTAATTAATAGTTAAAAGTGCATATACTGTTTCTTTTAAATACAAATCAGTCGATAGATTGAGATACTAACATCAACATCGGCGAAGTCCCTATTATCGCAATACAAAGATGGTAAAACATCACGCAGCATGAGATTATAAGAGACTTTTTTATTTTTAGCAAATACATTACTACAAATATGTTATTCTTTTATTTATCATTTATTACTTCTGATTTTTATTTAATTCCTTTTAAATTGGTTTACTATTTGAAATATTGACCTCAAAAGATTTCTAGAAGGTTAGCCCTAGAACAGACTCTGCCTAGTTGGGTAAACCGCACAAAAACTGTCAGTGTGGTATTTGGTTTTGTGCTTCTTTGTTGTAATATTTTGTTAGCTGGTTAAATGTAAGATTATATTATACTCTACTTTAACTTAATAGACAAATAAAATAACCTACTTGGTTTAACACATTTCTGGATATTTTAACCCTTGTGTTGCCACCCAAAAAAACACGCAGCATCTGCCACCTGGGTACCCGGGTACCCCGCCTACGAAATTCTTGGTTAACGTCCATTGTAACTAAAAATAATTATATGCTTTCGATTATTATTTAATTATTCATATCGAAAAAAAATATCTGCAATGTTATATTTGCTCGTTGCCGGACCTTAACGGCCAACGTATTGAACGTATTTGAACATTAAAGCACCTAATAATAATTGTGTTGAAAAACCTGTATATCAAATTAAAATTGAAAACTTTATGTAAATATTATAATATTAAAGCAATAACTGGTATGATTTAAAAAACAGTTTGTTATTATATTATTATTTTATTTTGAGATAGGATATCGTACGGGCGTGTTAAGAACGCAATGTATTGGACTACTGAGCATAAGAGAAGATTAATCAATGTTTGTAAATATGAATGCCATCTACACGTTGCTTTTCATTGATAAAATATTTCAAAATAAATATTTCAACTTAAAATTTTAGCTGCCAAAACGTAGTGTGGCATTGAGCAATCTAATAACTTATATAATCAATGGTGATACGCATGAGTCTGTAAAGTTGACAACATGTATTGAAAAGGTCTATCTACGCTAACCTTTACGAGTTGCCAGATGAGTCTTGATGAGAATGAATAAATGAGACGAAGATTGAAAAGTTTATTGACAACATTTTGGATGGCGTATTTTATTTTTACTAATAGTCTGTATTAAGATCAAGAGAGTTGTTCAGCTTGAAGTATATAATAAGACACTATGGTGGTGTCAGTGTTCTGATTTATATTTATTTAGGAAAAACTGGAAAAAAATGTACAATCAATCATTGCGAGCTAGGATCAGTGGTGATCTCCGCCGTGCCCTGTCTCTTTTACAGCACATAAACAATCTAAAACTGCACAGAAGCGGCGTTATCAAACAATGACTGATTTATGTTCAATCTTAACATCGTGACATAAACGATGGACGCGCAGTTACTGATGGCATTCGTGTGATTTGTAGAGGGTCGAAATTGCAGCAACATGGAAATAAGGTTGGCTGGAAAATATTATATCCGTCGTAAGCAAGATAAGAATATGAGAATATAATGTAACATAATTAAATCGACGAAACCCGAAAAAGAGGAAACAACCCACCCACAACAAAGCCAAAGTGTTGGGGGGCGCGGCGACTTTTGCTGTTCTGTGAATCAAAAGTACTCGTATCTTTCAAATAATTTAATGGATTGATAAATTACATTAAACATTGAATTAAAAATTATATTTAAACATATTGATAATAAACAAAAAATTAAATAATATAATTTCGTCATTTCATAATCTTTCTCATCAATTTACACATTGACTTGGTCCTTACTGTTTCGACCTAATGTCAGCTAATAATTCCTGTGCAGTTAGGCCACTATGATCTCTATATAAAATTCGAAATTCGAAGTGACAGGAGCATTAATTGTGAATTTTCCTTAATAAAATCGTAAAATACTATTAAATGGGACATAGAAGGAGCCTCCCTGAAGATTGTGCATATTTTCAACCTTCTGGTCTGCGAATATGAACAATCGGCTTCCCTGGAAACGGTGAGTAAACTCACCGGTAAATCCTTCTACCACCGGGTCAAAGGACATTGTGATAAGATACCAAGCCAATCTCGTCCGCTGGGGCTGCACAGCAAATCCAACATACGACTGGGAAAAGCTGCAGAATGAAGATGTCAACCCCTATCACACAACAAGAACTACACGAGACGAACAACAAGACCGCCCTGATCGCATATTTATAGAGACGTGTGGCGTCTTCACCACAACAGTTTGTAAACCCCAGAGACTGGCCCGCTAAATAATGTTGCCATTTGCAACGGCAGAAAATGCTGCCGGCGCAAGTACAGGCAGACAGAGCGGACAGGATTGGGAGCTAACGGGCCCATGATGAGGTGGCCACGATGACCCATGTGTTCAGGGTCGGTCACACTCACGGGTCAACACCCATCCGACGGCCTGCGAACACGGGGTGCGAACCTGGGTAGGACACTGGGTCAACCAGTCTCCCCTGGGAATCAAACCTCTGGCGCTCCTGGACGGTCTGCGCACCGAGCGGCGCCAGCCAATCGATTGTGCTCTCCGACTAACAGTCGGGGGAGTCTGGGAACTGTATTGTTTCCTATAGAGCGGTGGTGGTTGCCTACCTTACGGCGACTGCTCTTGAAATGACCATTGGCCATCCGATCCTGGGTGAACAGCCGGGCAAAGGACGCCTTGGTCCGCGATAGATTCGGTTTACTCCGTTTCACCGCTTCGTAAGGGACAGGACCGCAAGCGACCTCGAACTCGGAACCAATCGAGAGACCGGAGAAATCTGGTCACAATTGGAAGTAAGGGCAGTGTCTCGAGCCGCCGGGAAGTAATTCCTGGCTATCTCGCGGTAAGGAGTTGGTCTCTTACGGGTTGTGGCGTAGCTAGACGTTGGATTGTATTGTCCAAAGTCTTCTACGCTCACTGCAGGGCGATAGAACGACCAATCGTTAAAACGTCCTGTGGTGACGGGCTCGCCCGTTGTAGTTGACACTGCAAGATGTCTGCGTGTACTTGCGCTTGCAACATTATTTGCCGTTGCAAATGGCAACATTATTTAGCGGGCCAGTCTCTGGGGTTTACAAACTGTTGTGGTGAAGACGCCACAGACGTGTCCTAACCTGGCCCGGACACGTTAACTAACTAACTATGATCCACCATCCATCCTCCATGATGATGGCCACCGTCCGGTAGCTTCTTCGTAGAGGGTCGAACATGGAAAAGAATCTAAAGAAAGTTTGAAGAAACAGAAGTGACAGGGGCGTCACGACAGGTGGATCAGTTCCTCTTGGGGGATGACCTTCGGGCGCTTCTGGGCGGCTTGCGCATCGTTCGGCGTCAGCTAATCGACTGCACTTTGGCTAATAACCGGGAGGTGGGGGTCTGAAAATGATCTTATACGTTCCCTACGAAGCGGGGGTGGTTGTTGACCTGTTGTCAGCTATTCTTGAAACGACCCGTTGGCCACCCGATCCGCGTGAAGACGGGCAAAGGGCGCCACGTTTCGCGATAAATTTGAACTGAATTACCGCTAATATCGGCCATTGTTCGCGCAAGCGACTTCGCACCTGCGACCCTATGGGAGGTAAAATCCTGCCAAATCTGGTAAATCTCTACGTTCACCCCGCGGTTAAAAAAACCATCAATAGCGTTATGCCTTCCTGGGGTGACGGGTTCGCCCGTAGTAGTTGACAACTTCAAAGTATTTCGATTTAGTGATTTGTTAATCGAATGGTAACTTACGCCATTATTGTTAGTCTATTATCCAATTAGACTATCGTGTTTAGGATGCAAATCAATCCATGCAGGAAGTGCAACACAAACAGTCGAAATGCGCCCGCATATCGGACGTTTCCGTCCGTTCGGTATTCGGCGGACGCTGCAATACGTCAAAGTCGAGGGGGAACAACAAAGGCTGGGAGGTTAGGACGAACCCTGCGGTACTCCCATAGATGGCATGCGGCCTCGGAATGCTGCGACTGCGGCGACACACCAGTCACCGCATATTAACATTCCCAGCCTGTATTGTTACCATTCTTCATCTAGAGTATCCTGGATTCTAGAGAATAGTGTAACCATCACGGGTAAGTATATATAATACGACGGGACAATAAATGGGAAAAAAAAAATACGCATTGCTCTTTCCAATAAAGGTTTTTTCGCTCCTTAAAGTTCTGTTATCCCGTGGAACAAATGTTTGGCCAATTTTACGACGTAAAGTATCTAATTAAAAAAATGTGTTTGTAATCTTTGAAACCTGAACGAATGCATGAAGTGTGAACGTTAAATCGATTATTAATCAAATCGCTTTTCGATTAAAGAAGTCTTTTAATTATTATTAATAATAATCATATTAATTTTACTAAACGGTGAGAATATATTTGAGAATATTAGGCCGTAAATATGCATTTCTTGAAAGAGCCAGATAATAGAGAATTCCAGCTAAACACTTTTATTGATGCATTTTTAAGAGTAGCCTCAAACTTAGACATCTCCGCCATCCATATAAACTTTGAGGTAGTATATTTCAGGACTTAGAGTCCAAAAAAGTAAAAACACAGAAAAAAATAAATTTGAGGCTTTTTTAATAATAATAATAATAATAAACTCTTTATTTGCGCTTATTACCACGTGGCATGGCACATAAAAGGCGTGGCACACGTGGCATGGCACACACGTGGCACATACGTG